>VDFB02271358.1:280173912-280773912 GCA_007258455.2 Sequoia sempervirens
AGGCTAATATGTTTGGATAGAGGGTCTCAATGGCAGTTAATGGAGGTTGTTGTCCACTCCATTTCCTCAATTCAGTATTGGGTTCAGTTCCAGGCCTTTGCAGATCAGTGTTTGGCTTAGTTTGAGGGACTTACTATTTATAGTAAGTCAATCTGGCAATGACGCTATTTTTAGTCAGGGCACCTCGACACATGGGGGTTATACAATGTTGACCCCAGCTTCAAACAGCACGTCAAAATACTGAGTATGGAGGGAGATATTAATATTTAAGTGGTTAAGTTATATTTAATTATTTAAAGGGATATTATATAGTTATATTTTAGCTTTATAAAAGTGAGATTAAACATTAAATCAAAAAGGTACGCTTAAGTGAGATGAAATATTTAAAAGAGTATAAAGTACTGTTGGTGTAATTATATGTCTTGTACCTTGTCCTAGGTCATGATTACACCTTAGTTAAGTTTACTTAGGGACCACATAGGAGGTTGTTGGAGATTTCCACTCTTAGTGGACTTGACATGTCATTACCACATCACTTCCACCTTTTGTGGACACATCATGTGATATCTCTCCACGGGTGACCCACCTTTTGTGGAGATTATCACATTATCTCTTTCCCACTTTAGGTGGAGTGATAACTTTTCCTTGTTGTCTCATGTCATAAGATTACGACACTTGTCATAATCTTATGCCCTCCTATGTTCTCACCTTGGCTATATAACCAAGGGGTTTCCTATGTATATTTGTACCATCATCTCATATTATTGACATTGAATACAGTTTATTCTTGTCATATTCTTTTCTCTCTCATTTGTGCTTTCTATTAGGCCTCTAGATCTTGGGTGGCTACCTTCATAGCCAATTCTTACATGGTATCAAAGCTATTGGAGTGCCTTTAGTTAGTCATTTAGAGAGATTATTGGAGGGTTCCATTTTTTGCCTTCTTTTGCAGGTAAATTTTGGGAGCTTGTTGCATCAAATCTGAGCTCACCATTGCATTCGGAGTATCCGAAATAGTCATTTTTGCCTTTTATTTCGTCTCAGTTGGACATCGAAGGCCAAATCTGCAAAGGGTTGAAGATTGGAGGTGGTCACCAGATCCAGGAGGTAGCTGCCACTTTGAAGCATTTTCAGCCGAAAAGGACATCACCATCGTGCTCAGAAGGGCCAAAAACCCTAAGATCGAGATGTCGAATTAGATCGATTGAAGCGATTGTCGATGGGCAAAATTTTTACGGTGCCGTCATTTGGTCGTCATTATTACTTTCGGCGATGCGATTTTTAGGAAATAAATAAAATTTGAATTGAAAATTTTGTATGAAAAATTTAAAAAAAAAATACAAAAGTTCTTTGAGTCTGCGGGTTGCAGACTGGTACTGAAGATTAGTACCCGCTGGTACTCGTCGCAGGTCCACGGACTGCCACGTGGCCTGTCGGCCGTGGCGCCCGCAGGCCCATTCCTTTCACCGACGGCACTGTCAAAATCCCGGCGACTCCCGAATATTCCCTATGGAAATTCCAGAATCCACATCAAGAATATTCCGTCAAACTGCTAGGAATATACCGGCACAGGCGAATATTCCGGCAAATTTTCCCGGCTGATGTGACGGCAACGGCAACTGGTTGAAGGCCGTCAAATTTAACCTCATGCAGCACCTGACGGTCAAACGGCCGTCAAATTTCATGCTTGATTTGCTGACGTTAGCACTGTGTCAGCACCTTTGGAAAATTTTAGACCCCCTCACGGATTGAGTTTTTGATTTTGCAGTTTATCTTCAAAGGCTCATAACTTGGTCATTTTGAGGCCTTTTTTAGTGCAATTTTTTTTTATTTGGGCTAATTTTTCGTGTACATCAATGTGGTATAATTATTTTCTGATTTTGGTGCACGAATTTTCTAGAAAATTGGATTTGTCTCAGGTGTTGCTTGATTGTCACCGTTTTTGCAACTTCTGAGGCTTCGTTCAGGCTCATACGAACTCCTTTTCAAGTGCCGTTTTTTTTGAAAGTGCATGATTTTTTCTAAACTTCACAGTGGTGCTATCAGTTTGTAGTGATTGTGATCAGAAATTGTACTTCCAGCACTTGGTCATTTTTGGCATATTTTGGCATTTATAAAGATAAGATCTCAGTTTGATCTTTTGTATCAGTCATTTGAGTCTGTTGTAGCCTACTTAAGGCTGTTGTAAAACATTGAAAATCAAAATCCCACTTTGCTTGGCTTGCAAGTGGCCATTGTACACGCACTAATTATAAAGTGCCAAATCATCTTTTTTTTGGGGGGGTGGTTCTTTGATTGAGTGAATTTGGGGGGGTGTCTTGAGTGATTGTGCCTCTGTCTCTATCTTGTTCTCTTTCATTTTGCTGCTATGGGTTCTCCTAAGTTTCCTTTGTTAACTCCACATAATTATGCTTCTTGGAAAATTGATGCATGGAGTAAGTTAATGGAAAAAGGATTAACTCATTATATTGATGGAACTGTTGTTGCACCATCTAATCCTCAAGCTAATCCTGTTGCTCATTTGGATTGGCTCACTAAAAATACTATGGCTCTTGGAACATTAAGGAAATATGTATCAAAAGATCTAATCTTTCAAATTGATAAGTGTAAAACAATTAAAGAAGCTTGGGAAAAGTTTGGTCAATTGTATGGCCAAGTTGATGAGATTAGAGGTTATTAGCTTGACAATGATCTCACAATGTTAGATCCCAAGAATTTTGATACAATCCAAGATTATATCACTAAGGCAAATGAGCTAAGAGCACAGCTTAAGGATTGTGGCATTGATAAGAAGGATGCATAGTTGGTCTACAATTTGTTGGGAAAACTTCCATCAGAATATGTAGCATTTGTTTCTAGCTTCCAAACCCATCGCTTGACACTTGGTAGTTCCTTCACTATGCCATCATTTGATGCTTTAACAGAAATGTTGATGTTAGAGCAAGCAAAATTGGTAAGCATGGGGATTCTCAAGTCTTCAAAGTCCAAGGCTTTGGTGGCTAATCAAGGGAATCAAGGGACTCAAGGAAAGGGTTCCAATAAGAAGCAGAAGCAATCTTCACCAAAACCACAAGGAGAGAACCAACAATCTACTCCTCCACAACAAAGCTCAACTTCATCTTCTTCAAAGAAGTACAATAATTCAAGCAAGAGGGAGCAACCAACATGTGCATATTGCAAAAAGTTTGGTCATGAGGAGCATCATTGTCATGTTAAGCAAATTGATGAGTTGAAAAACATCCTTAAGAAGAACAACATCAACTTGCCAGCTGCATATCAAGAGAAGGAATAGTCTCCTTCCTCTTCTTCTAAGGGAAAAGGAACAACTCTCATGGCAACAACATCAAGCTCTTCTCCTTCTACATCATCTCAATATGAGAAACATAAGGGGCAAGCATTTCTTGCTTTTGCAGATTCCAATTCAGATAGGTGGATCCTTGATTCAGGAGCTTCACATCATATGACTTCATCCAAGGATATGTTCTCTTCATTTAATTCTTGTTCATCACCACCCATTTTGATGGCCAACAACACTTCTTTGGCAGTTTGTGGGAAGGGTTCTATTGACGTTGAAGGTGGAGCATTTAATGATGTTCTATGTGTGCCTACTTTGTCAAGGAATATCCTCTCCATCTATCAGATTACACATAGTGGTACAGGCAAGAGTGTAGAGTTCACACCAGATTTTGTCATTGTTCGGGATTTGTATAGCAGGGCTCTTGTTGCAGTTGGGGAGGTTGATGATCGTTCTTAGTTCTACACCTTCTCATATTTTGCTCCTATTGATGATTCGGTTCACCCTAGTGTGGACACACTTGAGGAGATTGAGTATGGTTACTTGAATCTTGGAATGCTCTCTACTCCTGAGGTTCTTGAACCTATTGTTAATACTCCATCTTCTACATTGACTGATGTACCTAATGATACTTGTGTTCTGACAGTTTCAGTGCCTTGTGATTCAGTGCACCAGTGCATACCTTGTCTTCCAGTAGCAGGTTCATGGGATGACTACTTGTCAGACATTGGCAGTTTGTTTGTGGAGTCCTACATTGCAGACTTGGGAGACACATTTGATTACTTACATCTTCTCTTTGATGAAGGTGATTCTTCTTCAGTTGTTGCGAGGGAACACTCTGACCCTCCTCTACATGATCAGTCTTTCGAGGTTGTTGTGATTGTGGATGCATATGTACAACAGTTGGAGGAGGCCACTTTCTCTCTTGAGGAGACATCGTCTTTGGAGTATGTTCTACCTTCATCCTTGCTAGATCCTGAGTTGTCTTTTTCAATAGATGAGAGGGTTGTTGCAAAGGGGTTCTCACAGGTTCCAGGAAGTGACTACACTATTGCAGCTTCACATGGTTTGGGAAAGGCATCTTTCAACATCAACACAGGGACATTTGAGCAGATTTCAAAGACTTCTTACATTTTGAGGGTTCTTCCTTCACTTGTGGATTGGGGAGACTTCATTCATACACCTTTGGTATTGTTTCTTCCTAAGGGGAGGAACGTTGTTCGACAATTTTGGAGCAGCTTCTTCATTCCTTCTCGAACATCTTCCATGGGTGATCATTGTACATTGAGGGAGGGCTACCTTGTCTCTCTTCTTCTCTTGTATGGAGGGGACTTTTTCCTCACATGGGGTTTTTTCCTTCTCATGCCTTGTTCATAGGCTTTTGTATCTCATCTCTCTTTTGGGGGGTAGTTTTTTCCCATTAGGTTTTTCTATCTTTACTCCACTTGTGAGAGATTGCATTGCATTTGTACATGGGTACCTAACATGGCCTAGTAGCCAGGACCCATCTTGCATTGTTTTCTTTTGTGTACATTCTCCCTAAGTTGCACTTAAGGGGGGGTGTTGGTGTAATTATATGTCTTGTACCTTGTCCTAGTTCATGATTACACCTTAGTTAAGTTTACTTAGGGACCACATAGGAGGTTGTTGGAGATTTTCCACTCTTAGTGGACTTGACATGTCATTACCACATCGCTTCCACCTTTTGTGGACACATCATGTGATATCTCTCCACCTTTTGTGGGTGACCCACCTTTTGTGGAGATTATCACATTATCTCTTTCCCACTTTAGGTGGAGTGATAACTTTTCCTTGTTGTCTCATGTCATAAGATTACGACACTTGTCATATTCTTATGCCCTCCTATGTTCTCACCTTGGCTATATAACCAAGGGGTCTCCTATGTACATTTGTACCATCATCTCATATTATTGACATTGAATACAATTTATTCTTGTCATATTCTTTTCTCTCTCATTTGTGCTTTCTATTAGGCCTCTAGATCTTGGGTGGCTACCTTCATAGCCAATTCTTACAAGTACCTTAAATACAAATATTTAAAGAGCTTTTTGGGAAATCGTGCCTTTTGAGGAGAATATAAGAAGCAAGACAAATCGACCTCATTATCATTGATCATTTGACATTGTTTTCTTGGCTTCTTGGAGTTTGTGCTTGAGACAAGGGTTTCAGCAATTTTCACCATTGGAGAGCAGCAATTCTTCAGTGTTTTGCAATCTTGAAGCTATGAAAGACCAGCTGAATCATTGCTACAGAGAGGGCTTCATTCTAGAGTCCATTTGTGCCTGGATCGGATTTACTTTTGAGTTATTTGCAGATTTCAATAAATGAAAGGGGCTTATCAGTTGTGGCGCCTTATTTCATCAGGCATTCACACCAATAACCAGGCCGTACAACTTTTGTTGTTGGTCGTACCATCATCATTGGGAGGCGTGCTTGCTTCTAGCTGGGACGTGTGAACGAGGAGGTTGAAACGCCTTTCTCTTTGGTCACAGATCAGCATGTATAGGGGCGGCTAACCTAGTAGTACCATTTGGCAATCAAATCAAGGAGGAGAAATAATCATATGCAGCAGATCAGCTTGTTTCATCAGATTCTTCTTTGCTGGTTGTGATTTCCAGATTTTCAAATAAGGGTTTGCTGGCATGTTCGGCATTTCTATATTTCCAGTTATTTCTTGTTAAAATCTTGCTTGGCAACATTTTATTTGATCTCTATAAATTCATCAAACAACAAGAAAAACACAAATACAAACCATTCAGCACCTACAGGCAGAGTTAGAGCCAGCAGGGTTCTTCACACAGATGCATCATAAGTTAATAGCTTCTTCAAGGAATAACAATGTTATCATCATGGAGAAAGGAAACGAAATCTGTAAAGGCTCCTCAAATGAAGAAGAGCACGTTTCTTCTGTCATACTCAAGAAGCGCAGTTTGAAAGCACATGGAAGCTCTTGTGATAAAGAGGAACTAACCAAATTATTTCAAGCAAGAGTATAAGTGAAAGATAAGAAGTTGACTGCTTTATTTGACTTGTTTGCAATCCAATCTTATTTTTTCCATATTGGTTAATGAATTAAACCTGGAGGTTGTGCCATACCACCATCCATGCTCTTTGAGGTGGTTGCAAGATATGAGGGTTAGTAAGCAATGTAAGTTAGCATTTAGCCTACATTTGGAGTATACAGATGAAGTTGTGTTTGATGTTGTGCCATTGGAGATATGCAATCTGATTTTTTGTAATCCCTATTTGAATATGAGAGATGCTATCTATTTTAGGTGCATGCACAAGTTGAGAAGGAAAAGGAATGTAAGTTAATGAAGGTCATGAGTGGACTGGTGTCTATGACTGTTTAACATTTACTTGTTGAAATGAATTGAGCTTGGGTGATGCCAACCATATTAGGAGAACTCTTGAAAAGCAAATGGGCTGAGAGTTCTCTAGTTCATTTTAAGCGATGTCCTAAGGCTTTTGGGGACCAAAAGCTCCCTGATTAGAGAGGAGTGATCTGAAATTGACTGTTTTGGATCCATTTTGGACATTTGGACCATTGGGGTCATGTCTTGACTGCGCTACACTACCAAAGACAGTTTCTCTAACAAAGTATGGGAGTGCTGCTTAAGTTGTGTAAGCTAGTTGTTGAAGAGGGCATGTGGCTGCTGAAGTGAGCCTGAAGTTGTTGAAGCACATATGAAGCTGCCAAAGTTCTGTCAAAGGGTCCATATTCCTGCCAAAGTGCATGATTTGGTCTTTGGCAGTCATTGACTAAGAAGAAGGTCGTTTAGTTGGTTTCTATTCATGTGGACAATGACAAGGAGGCAAAATGCTATGTGTTGTGAGCGGTTGTTCACTTACAGTTGTTAGTTGTTACCACTGGTTTCCAAGGCGGGCCATGGATGTACACATGCATGGGGAGCAAACAACGATCGCAATCTCCTAGTCAAGGCAATAAGGATTGGCAAGTGAGCAATTGCAATTCCATAGGGGACAACTGGATGGAGCAGTTACAAGGTTCATTGTCAATATTCCAAGCCCATTGATCTTCCCATCGTTGCAAAGGCAGGGGTGCATAAAATAGAATCGAATACTCTATTGATGGGTTCACATGGCATGTAAAACCACTTTTATTGTTGTGATCAAAGGCAGACAGCCGACTTGTAAGAGTTCTGTTGATTACAAGAGTTTTGTGGAGACAAGGTAGAGGTATAGGTCATTGTACAATCTCAAAGGAGCCATTGTTAGGGCATTGTTTCTATGTAACTGCACCATATAGTGAATGAGATACAATTGGTATTCTTTTGCTGGAGTTTTTCTACCCTTACAGGTTTTCTCTAGGGATAACTAAGGTGTTATGTGTCGATCTTTGTGATTGTGCTCTTTATTAAATGTTTGTTTGAGCTGTTTCATTTATTGTTTTAGCATTTCATACTGCTGCAGGCTTGATAACAGCCATTTGAGCAGATTGTTAGGAGTGTAGAGTACTGCCAACATCTCAAATGCATAGTTTAAGGACCACTAGGGTTATCAACCTAGTGAGTTATGGATCAACAATGGTTCCTCCTAAATCATACTTGTCCTTAAATTTCTTGTCTAGATTTAAATAGGAAAGCAATAGTTGTACAAGTTGACATTACCTGTACGGCTATAGCAAATTAGTGAATTTGGTAAGGGAACTAAGAGGGTCATTTAATAAAATGCAAAGATATATCAAACACAAACATTTATCACTCATGTATACTGGATATGCACTTATAAAAATTTAAAAAATAATTAAATTAAAGTTAAAAAGCCAAGGACTGTTAAACTGCTAAGTTGCAGATTTGATGGGCTTTGGCCAATACAAAATTTTCATGTGAAGGGTTAGACTCATCATTTGAAACCTCAGACTGTTGGAAACTGCTGATATGAAGTAGACCAGTCTTTATGGTGAATGCAACAGAACAAACGCATAGCAGAATTAAATTTAATAGAGTTAATATGGTGTGATCCACAATTTTGTTTTGAAATATCATATGCTTTTTCAAAAAATCAATTTATCATCTTATGGGGAGTCAATGCCTTTATATCTTTAATAGAATTAACAGTTTCACAAAAATGTGCCAAAAAAAAGAAATGGTGATTTATAAATTCTATATTGTATTATGTAATAAAAAACATTCTCCGTTCAGATTAACAGTTTCACAAAAATATATAACTATGGTGATTTGTAAATTCTATATTGTATTATATAACGAAAATATTTGGTAAGAAAAAATTGCGGCGCCTTATAATGCCTCTAAATACTTCTATATTGTTGAAGTTGAATAGTACTTAATGACAACCCAGCCAATCTGTTACTAATGTAATCACATTGGATTGACAAGAATATTATAGCACATTCATCATTTAAGTTGTAATGCAAAAGCTTCATGTTCTTGAGAATCTCAGTTCATCCTTAGGAACTTCCTGCAACTTATGAGTGGCGCACAACTTAATTTTCACAATTAGGATAATATCTTCTAGCATCTTCAGTGGAGACTGATTCATCGCCACGTCTACATGTTCAAAATGTTCTATAGCTCATCCTTAAGAACTTCAATACAGCATACAGCCAATATGTCCAATTAACTTCACATATTTCTTGCAATGTTTCACATATGATTTTGGTCAATCCGGGGCCTCATAATCTAAGCAGATGGCTAGAAGTACAAGGCTATGATAAAAAAAATATGCATAAGCATTAATAAAAAGAAAGAATTAAACCTTTAGGAATTTCTGCCCCCTCTGGTACTCCTTCCTCCAGCCTCAATAAAAGATAATATTGCTCATCCACTTCTTTATCAGCTTCTACTAGTGGTGCTGGAATAAAAATTGGCATTTTAAGACATTAGTATGAAGCTTGAAATTGCATATAAGTAAACACCAGCTCTTTCCACAGAAAATGCTTTAACCAACATGGTGCACCTATACTGGAATCTATACCCTGATTCCTTACGTAGGCTATCTGATGGAAAAATTCCCCGGAAACCAAGTGAAGCCAATCTTGGATCCCTGAACCACTTCCAACCTTGAATACAAGCTTGAGCAGAAGCACAACCAGATAAGTCATTACCACCACCCCAGCCAATGCCTTCTGTTTCAGCATCTTTATTCACACCAGATTCATGTACCAAGGCACCACCAAACCGTTGCCAAGCAGCCATATCTTTTGAGGCATCCTGAATTTCCACCTTTGCACGCAAACGATATCTACAAACCACCATGGAGGATTAATGCTCTAGTCAATTAATTACATACTAAACAAGTCATACGATTTGACAAACAATGTAGATCATGAAAAGAACTTAAACCACACTGAAAATACAACAATTTTAAAAGCTTATCAGATTCTCTACCTTGGTTCTTCTTGCATAGATGCACATGAGTTCACAAATAGATATTATAGAATTGTTGGCTTCACAAAAGCCATTTAACTCAAAATTATTGGCATGGATTCCTCTTTTTTCTACGTGTCACAAAAGGATATACAGCCTACTGTACATCAATTTAGGCTCAAGAAATACAACAATTGAAACCTAAAATGCAGGTACTACAAAAACTAGAAACAAATAGGACACTTCTCCAGAAAACACCCTAGTGTCAGTAGAGTTTTGTAGAAATGAAATTAGAGGAAGTAGACCAGACAAACAGGTCACAAGTGGCAGTCATTTCACATCAACTGAACGCACTTGATGTGCCAAAAGGAGGATAGAAATTATGTTAATGTCCATAAATGACCAAATCAGGTCAACAGGACTGAGTGATAAGACAATTTACAATAACTGATTCTAAGTGTTTTAAAGTCTCAAACAACCAAAATTTAAAACATCAGTAAATCCAAACAGGCAAACACTAAACAAAGCAGAATATACAAAGCCATGTGATACAAAACAATCGCTTTAAAGGAAGCTCCCATACTAACACATTCCAATATTAGTCAATCATCCTGCAACACATTTGTGGATGATGCAATGCCAGATCCAAAAAAGCCTTAGAAGTAGTTGGTTATTTTCCAGGACTGTAATCATGTATAGTGTGTAGTTTGAGTTTCTATGGGCCAAATATGCACCAAAAATAAAGTAGAATGCTGTTTACCCATCATTATACAGAGTAAACAGGTACAATGATAACAATTATCAAAAAACACTTGCATTACCAACCACAAAGGCAACAAGAGAACAATGACAATACGTTACATATAAAAACCTCATTATAAGGAAGAATGGACTAAAAGTACAGTTGCATCTACAACTTGAATAGGGCTGTATCAACTATCAACTACATAATAGCATTAGACTCATAAATACATAGTAGTATTACACTCATAAAATCCATGATTAACCCCAAGTAATCATGACCCACATTCGCCACACTGTTTCCTGAGCCAATGCAAACAGGTACAAGCAATAACAATTATCAAAAAACAGTTGCATTACCAACCACAAAGGCAACAAGAAAATAATGACAATACTTCACATATAAAAACCTCATTAGAAGGAAAAATTGAGTAGGGTTGTATCAACTATCAGCTACATAGTTGTATTACACTCATAAATGCAAAACCCATGAGTAACCCCAAGTAATCAATACCTGCATTTCCCACACTGTTTCCCAAGTTTCTTTAAAAGCAGTTTTAATTTTTTAATAATCTCTTTTGGCTCACTTTTACACTAAGAGACAAAAACACAGGGCAAAGGCAGAATTAACATTTTTGGAACAGGTTTAGGATATTTTGAATTTTCTTTTAAGTTATACTTTGAATAGATCTCTTATTAGTTATTTAAGTTAAATTTTAAACCACAATGAGAGCTTTGCTTCTAATTTATACCCTGGTGAGGGTTTAAATAAAAAATACAGTGCTGCCCTTAAATAGGACATAAATGCTTCATAACAGAACAGCCTACTGTTTTAGGGCCTGCCAAATGCTTTTTATATATAACAACTGTTTTCAATATTTAATATCTATCTATATGCAATATATTGGACACAAAAAAAAACATTTTTTTCCTCTTTTTTTACAATTAGAACATTGTTATTCAGCTCCCAATATTTTGCCAAGTTTTTCCCATTTTAAGCCCAAGCAATTGAGTTCCATGTATACTTTTACTGGATGCCATGTAAATGGAGTGCCACTGCCATCAACTATAAGCAATTCTGCATCACTCAAGTGACTCTTGAGTACCAGATAACCCAACATCATACAATAATTTGCACACAATAATGATCAGTGCTTGTTCTCAACTCACAGCTTTGTCACACACACTTCCTAATGAAACCTTCAAAAGTTAGAAAATGTTGCTAAGTTTACCCAGCCACAATATTCTATATAGAATTTTTGACAGCAATGATCAATGCAAAACACTTTCTTTCCTCATCAATCTCTGATTACCCAATTGTTTTCCTTATCTATTCAAATGATAATAGATTACTGAAATTGAAGTTTAAAAAATTTCAATACAATTGGCCACTACATACTACAATACAGGATAAAATTTCAGTAAAGAGTTTCAAATGATCAAATCCTAAAAACCTAAAATTAGATCAAGCATACTGTAGTTAGGGTATGTTGTCTTGATTATGTTTGCTCATTTGGTTATTTCCGACTACATGTTAATGATTTGTCAGCTTGTGAGAATTAAAGGAAATCAATTCCTAGAAGTTCTTGATGATTGTGTTTACTTGGCAATCCTTAGGAATTTTAGATAGCTCTCTCATAGTCAGGAAAGGGAGTTTAATCCTTGGCTGGTCATCTTTGGTCTACTTCTATAAGAACTTCATGTTAATAAAGATATATTTTACTACTCTATCTTATATGCATTGTTATAGCTGTTCATTATTTTAAGTATTAGCTTAATCAAATAGAAGAGTAAATAATAGTGTCATTGTCTTAAAGAAGTTGGGTTTAATTTAAGAAATCCGTGCCCTTAGACCCCAATAAAGGTGAGAAGAGACCACATGGTCAAGACCAAGAGAACAAACAATCTAAGGTTGGTAGTGCAAAGAGAACAATGAAGAAGACTAGACTCTAGTAGAGCAAATCCGAAGCCAAAGTCCATCACAAAGCGTAAGTCACTGTTGGAGCATTAGTCAAAGTCATAGTCAATAGAAAAGAGATCAAAACATTCAACCCACTACGATTAACCATATGAAGGAAAAGTGGGTAGAAATTGCAAGACATCTTCCATTACGAACGAAACATGGGTCAACCTTGTAGACCAATTTTTGTACGAAGAAACAATACATCCTCTTACGAAAATCCTTGTTGGGAGACGATCTCCTTCATAGATGGAGAAAAGGAAGTACATGAGAGCAACCATCAAAACATCTAAGAGTGGTCAATTAAAGAAAAAGAAACCAAGCCAAAATATCTAGGGCTAAGGGTTAAAGCATACAAAAGAGAACCTAAAGGAAAAAGTGTCAAACATTGAAGTTACAAGAAAAGTAGACGATTTCCTTGTGATCAAGAGTGCTAGAAAAGCACCAAAACATTTGAATCAAAGCTTAGTGAGGACCAAGTTCCAAGCATTCCATTCGCATCAAGTTAAAACTATGGTGATTCCAACATCAAGCCCTAGTGCAGAAAGGCAAAGGTTTCCTAAGTTTACTAGAAATGGATCAAAGGATCTAATAAGGCACTATAAGACCTATCCAACTATTTGGACAGCAAATGGCCAAGATGACAAAGCATATTGGCTACAATCTTAGTCACCCTAAGCAAGTGGCCAATCATTGGTACACAAAGATTGAACCAACCTCCAAAAAACATGGGAGAAATCACATAAGACCTTTGAAGAATAATTCAAACTGCTCCAAGATGACAATGAAAGCATAGCAAAATCTACAACACAAGACAAGTTAAAAATAAAGGTGTAAGAGCTTATAACTGTAGGCTCAAAGAATTTCTTGTAAAGTTAGAAAAAAAGTTGTTGATGGTTTAAAGAAAAGATGATTCATTGAA
This sequence comes from Sequoia sempervirens, assembly GCA_007258455.2. Classification (NCBI taxonomy): domain Eukaryota; kingdom Viridiplantae; phylum Streptophyta; class Pinopsida; order Cupressales; family Cupressaceae; genus Sequoia; species Sequoia sempervirens. The sequence continues at coordinate 280,187,202 of VDFB02271358.1, forward strand.
GGCCTTATCCATTCATTAAGAAAAAAATGAAAGTTGCACCACCTTCATCATGTTGAAGCATAACATATAGAAAGTGAAGATAAAATGTCTTTACAATCTAAAAGAAAAATGGATGAAGATGACGGTTCAAGGAGAAGTAGTGACACTTAACCAGGAACAATACAATCACTAATGAGAGACATGCTTCAAATGATGAAAGAGTAGAAAGCGGAAAAAGAAACATAACCTAAAGAACTATGGTGCAATGATTGCAAAAGTGTAGGTCATAACAAAGCTAATTGTCCAAAAAAATGTTTTGTAATATTTTTTAAGTTACAAGACAGTCAATAAAGAGTGCCCATACAATTTGAAGAGTAGTACACAAGTGCTCTTCACATAAGGAGAGCACTCCACTCCAACGAAACCACAAAATAACATAAATTCATCCACAAGCAGCTATTAGAATCAAAGAGGGGGAGGTTGGAGTCAAATACACTATAAATCCAAATGAACATGTTGGATGGTATGGAAAAAATACTATCGTCTATTTTTCATTCTAAACATTTATTTTTTAAATTTGTTATTTGAAATTTGTGTACACATCATCAAATGATTTGATGTCTTCTAGATTTTTATGATATGTTTCTTCTTTTTCTTTAATGGACAAGATTATACAAATTAAATAGATTTGGAAAGATATATTTTACAAATAGAATTCTAAAAGACTTGAATATCCCAAAAAAATACTTTAAAAATCCTTCCTCTCCTTCCCCGATAAATACGGTGATGACCTTAATCCTTAAAATGACAATTACAGAATTGAATCCCTTGCCCTTCACCTAGATCCACTGGAGGCAAGAGGTCTTGGCCACTAGAACATAAACAACACTCTAATTGAGTCACTTTAAAACAAATTTATTATTTGCTTTTTAGGATTTTATGTTGTCATGTCATAATGTATCATCATCTATCGTATGTTTATGATGGGGTGTGTACAAGTTTTTGTGATGTAAATGTTAGTTGATGGATTGGTTTCAATACTTTTGTGTACAAAATTGGGGTTGAAGTATGATTTTCTTTGTGGCCCACCTTAATGGGAATAGCTACTATGTTTTAGTTTGTTTTTTTTAATAAAGAAACAAGTGTAGTGTAGAAAATTATATACCTTTACAATTTCACACTATGTTTGGGTCCCTTAATTTATTAGACAATTAAGCTCCTAATTTGCCAAATTATCCATTCTATTCTTACCGTTTTCCGAAAGGGGAACCAACATTAAATAAATGCATTTAATAATTAAATTGCCTTGGATCATGTGTGTCCTGGAGATATAGGCCAGGACCCATTTGCCCATGGGAAAATGGGTCCCCTTTATGAGCTAGGACCTAAATTAAAATGTTTTTGGTGGCATTTTAATGATTAAAATTCCAATTGTAAGTGTCGGCTTTTGAAATCTAATTTTTGAGAACTTGGATAAACACCTAATAGTCTTTTTATCACTTGAAAGATAACACACACCTTCTAGTATTCAAGAGCAAATATTATTGTCAAAAGCATTCAAGAGAAGCATTGTCAATCATTTGCAGCAACAATCAAGATCCTAACATCATGTCAAAGTTTATGTGTGTTCATGTTTTGTGAAGGCTAACAAGTGTTGTAGGTCTTCATGCATCCAAGCATTCAAGCAAATCAAGCAATCAAGATCCAATTCCCTTGAAGTGATGTGTATGTCTTCAATCCTTCAAAGAAGCTATTGAAGGGTGGTGAGTTGCAACAATTGTTCATTCATCATTTCCTTCCTTTCCATACAAGGTTTTTATCATTGACATCACCATTGTGAAAGTGGAAACACTATTCACGGGGTTTGACTGAGGCAAGCCCCTAAAATGGCCCAACATTTTCTCCCCCTTTGAATGTGCAGGTTATAGGTTGAAGAAGAATTGAAGAGATGTTGAAGAGCAATTTTGCATTGTTGCATTTGTTGTCATCAAAGTTGTCAAGACACAGAAACTAAGTTGTAGAATTTATTTCCAACATTCCATCAAATTTGTAGGTGGAAAATAGCATCTCAGATCCAACACCAGAGGATTGTAAAAAGTATTTTAGGAAGCACTAACAAGGACCCATTCGCCTAGGGGCGAACTAGTCCTTCTACACGTGCTTGAATGAGCTTTTGGTGACAAGTACATTCCCTTTGATATCTCCCAAATCCACCTACAAAGTGTTGTTATAGTCTGGTTATCTCCAAGAATCTAAATTTTACATATTAGGTCAAATAGTTCAATTAGTTTCATTAGTTTAATCATTTTAAATCATTCTTAATCTTCCTAAGACCCTAAAGAATCCACCAACCCAAGTCTGATTGAGGTTGAAAGTCAATCTCTTGGCTTTGTGGTTGGTATTCTAATGAAAATTTGGGAAGAGGCCCCTTGAATCCTAGGTTCTTTGCATTAAGGACCTAAGATCTCCTTTTCCCATCTTTTCAACAAGGAAATTACAATAAATAGGAAACAAAACTAAAAAGTGCACAGCTAGAAAAACAACTACAAAGAGAGTTCACAATACAATAATCAAAGTGCTTCAAAAGGGCAAAACCTTAAAGTGAGGAAAGCCTTGTGAAATAGGGGATCAACGAACAACAAAAATAAAGCCACAGCAGTTCTCATGAAGGAATCTACCAGCCCTTCCAATAGAACACTCCTGTCCTTAATCAATCTTTCTTATCATGATTTTTCAACTCATTCAAATGCATGTGCACATCAACAAAGCCTATTATGCTAACAACATGTCCAATACTAATGCAATACATAGCAAAAAAATACATCTTCCACTTCTTCCCAAATTTGCTCTCTTTCTTCATAACAAGTCACTTCCAACTCCATATAACAAGATCTTCACCAAGAACACCTTGTTCATTCATTTTATCATGGTGAGGAACATCTAGAACCATGGGTAACAAAACAGTAACCTTCTGAAGATCTAACTTAAGATTAGTCCTCCCAAGCACAAAGATTAGGATTGACTATATAGACTCCATCATAATTATATTTTGTATCACACAGGTCAGAATTGCTACCAAGCCTGTAGTGTGCAAAGAGAATGGAATTAGTATCCTAAATTATAGCTTCAAATGGCTAAATTTGAGTTTGCAAATCAAAAAAAGTTTGTTTAATATTAGAATTATCCTAGAGAATAGACTACAAGTTAATGATATGTAGGGAGAAATCAGCATGGAGCATCAAAGTTTCAATTTGTAGCAAAAAGAAAGTGTGAGAGAAGGCAACCAGGCATCAAAACCTCCAAATGAAGTTAAGGATAAGTTATCCAAAGGTCTAGCTAATGACATTGTGGTGGGAGGAAAGCCCAAGAAGTGTAGTTCTCCAAGACCAAGCCTATAGGAAAAGAGTAGGGTGCATGGAGAAAAGAGAGCACCAGAGATTACAAGCATGAGGGCAAAGCTAGAAAGCATGCTTAATAGACTCCTTTTTAGTGCAAATTTGCAAGAGAAACTAACTGAACTACACCTTGCAAGAAAATGACATGATCTAGATGAAATGGAAAAACCCGCAAGACAATAACTTTTGCCCCTTACCGTGTTTTTCAAAACTTCAAAAAGCAACTATACTTGATTTTTCATGCTATATCCATTGGTTATAATTTTGGGGCAAATATGACAAATGCACAAAAGGGACACAAAATTTTCGAAGTGCCAACATATACAAAGGTTCTTCTTGCTTTATAATGTTGTCACAAGTTTAGAAAACTCTGTTGGATGTTACTTGATTGCTCATTTTCCTTGTGCTTTAGAGGGCGATTTTTATTTGGGAGGGGATAATGTAGTTAGGGTATTTTATCTTGGTTATGTTTGCTCAATTGGTTATCCTTGACTATATATTAATGATTTGCCAGCTTATGGGAGTTATAAAGGATTTTGATTGGTGCAACATTTTGTTTTTTTGGGATCAAGGAGAGTTTTCCTATAGATACCATTTGATCAATTTTTGGGTTCTTTTGATTGAGGATTGACTGGTGTAACTTTTTTTTGTGAAGGGGGACGGGGTAGGGGGGTGTTGGGGAATCAACAAATTGTTTTCCTACAAATCCCGTTTGATCGATTTTTGAGTGGCTTTGATTTGAGGATTAGCTGGTGTAGCATCTTGTTTTTTGGGGGGGATCAAGGAGGGTTTACCACCCACAACTTTGTGACACAAATGGGATTTTCTTATATCCTGTCAATGTGCTTTGGCAACTGCATTACCAAGCATCAAGTGAACTTCGATCTAGCAGTTCTATCGTGATTTGAACCTAGGTCTTCATGGGGACAATGGACAATGCGCAGCCCTTAAACCAGTCACAGCATCTGGACTAATTAGTTTCAGACGGTGAACTTTGGAGTTTGGGTGATTAAGTGATTCTGGGGACAGCCCGGGCCAAACTTTGCACAGCCCTAACCCTCAAGTCACACCATCTGGATTGGTTAGTATCAGAGAGTGAGCTTTTACGCTTGGGTAATTAAATGACTCTCCGCACAGCACGACTCGAACCTGGGCTTTCCGCGTTTGGGCCCCCATATCTACCGTACAACCTAGCAGACCATGACCACTGGAACTTTTAGAATGCTATTCTCAGTAATGGAATCAATGGTCCTTGGCAATCAAAACTTGATTGAGGCCTAATCTGATATGTTAAAACGTAAAACATTGAAGCTTTTTCGTAGTGGAACATTCAAATCTACGGGAGAAATAATAAATAGTTGCAAATGCATAAAAAATATCGTCCTTCATGGCCAAGTACAAGCCTCGGATGAAATTAAAAGGGAAAAACCCTCGAGTTTCACGCACTACACCCAATTCGGCACAAAGGGCTCATTTCCCCGATAAAAAAGTTAACGAGAAAATGACGAGAGACTTACTTGTTCAAATGATCGAGAAGCTCGTGGAGCGAATCGCTGTCCACGTCGGCGAGCAAGGCAGGCTGATGCGAATCACCGCCTGGACCAGATCCCGTCGCATTGAGCTTCTCCTCTGCGCGCACCGGCCGGTAAATAAAAATATCGTACAAAAACCTCCCCTGCGAATTAAGAAACGCTGCATACACTGGGCCGCTTTGAGCCGCCGGCTGGTTCGGTGTGGGCGCCGGCTGACGTGTCGGCTCCTCTAAATGTCTCAGATCGTTCGTGATGAGGCCCTGCAGAAACTTGACGGTGTCGGGCCCGTCAAAGCGCAAAACCCCGCGGCTATTGAGGCGGGAAACAAAAGGACCCCGTTCGCTTAGAGACGTAGGTCCAGAAGTTGACTGCGATTTTTCCGAGCAGTTACAGAATGTAGCTGCGCTGTGGAAATGGGAGCGGACTGAGGAGTTTAGCTTTGCTTCGCCTATAAGCCATTCGGTCAGCCTTTGCTTTGGGCAAATTGACGCCCATATTAATCTCCATGGAAGCATTATCAGTTGGCCTTTTTCTGTGAAAAATAGTAATCACAGTCTGGGCTACACTCATTTTTTGAACCTCCTCCTGTGCCTGTTGTCGATTCAAAATATTGAATGGGTTTCGGCAGGAACTGCAGATTTGACAGGTGTGACCTGGATGTGCCACGTGTGGCAATACACGTGTTAGAAAGGAATGACGTGGAATTACGACAAGGGAAGAATACGTTGCCATATTTTCGGTCATGGCCTTTTTTTTCACTTGTTTATTTTTTCTTCAAGAGGTTGGCTAACTTTATCTTTAAGTGACTTTCACAGATTATTTATATTATTTTAGTTGAAGGACAGTTTATGTATATTTAATATGCTGTAATTGTATCATAATTATGTAATTTAGAGATTTCCAAATAAAGTTTTAAAATTTTTCAAAATTCAAATTTATGTTTTAACACAAAGTTATGATTTAAAATTAGATTGATTGTTGAAGAGTGATAAATTGAATTGTTATAGATCTAATATTCACAATGCATTATGGGTGCACATAGTACATTATGAACATTAGATAGTATGAAAAAAATATTATCTTCTATTTTTCATTCTAAATATTTATTTTTTAATTTATTATTTTTATTTGAAAATTTTGTACTCATCATTGAATGATTTGATGTCTTCTAGATTTTTGATGATAAGTTTCTTCTTTTTCTTTCATGGACAACCTTATACAATTCAAATATACTTGGAAAGAGATGTTTTTACAAATAGAATTATGAGAAGACTTGAATATAAAAAAAAACCTTTGAAAAATCTCTCTCCTTCTCCAAGAAATATGATGATGACCTTAATACTTAAAACAACAATAAAAGAATTGAATCCCTTGCCCTTCACCTAGATCTACTAAATCTCTCTTCTCCTCCAAGAAATATGATGATGACCTTAATACTTAAAACAACAATAAAAGAATTGAATCCCTTGCCCTTCACCTAGATCTACTAAAGGCAACAGATCTTGGCCACTAGAATACAAACAACACTCGAAGTCACTTTAAAACAAATGTATTGTTTGCTTTTTAGGAGTTTATGTTGGTATGTTATGTGTTACCATGTATGGTATGTAGGGTGTGTACAAGTTGTTTTTGTGATGTAAAAGTTGATGGATTGGTTTCAATATTTAGGTATACAAAATTAGGGTTGAAGTATGATTTTTTTTATGGTCCACCTTATTGAGAATAGCTAGTGTGTTTTAGATTGTTTTTTTTGGAAAAAGAAAAAAGAAAATTGCAATAAATAGGAAACAAAACTAAAAAGTGTCAAGCCACTAGAACAACTACAAAAAGAGTTGGTCATACAACAATTACAAAACTATAAAACGGAAAAACCTTAATGTAACAAAAGCCCCATGTGAAATAGGGGATGAACAAACAACAAAAGAAAAGCCACATCAGTCTTCGTGAAGGAATCTACAAGCCCTTTCAATACAACACTCCTATTGCTAGTCAGTATTTCATGTCATAATTCTTCAACTCATTCAAATGCACATGCCCATCAATAAAGTGTATTATGCTAACAACATGCCCAATATACCAATGCAATAATACATAATAGGGAAGTACATCTTCCACTCCTCAAATTTCCTCTTTTTCCATTATGAGTTACTTCTAACTCCGTAAAACAAGATCTTCACCAAGAACACTTTCTTCATTCATTTTGTCGTGCGATCCTCTCTTTTGACAAAAATCCAATCTAAGTCATTAAGACAGAAAATTTAATAATGATTAACTAAGAATATTTACTAATTTAAAAGGAAATTAATTTAATCAACACATAATAAAATGATATTATTATTTTTAATAAATAACTCTTCATGTAGAAGATAAAATTAAATAAATAATATAATTAAAATAAATAAATAATGATAGTTTTATCTATATCTCCTATTTTTCCTTAACACTCTAATTATGTCAAGGAAGTAAAATCCATGGAGGAAAGCAAGGAGATGTGGATTATTCACCTGATGAGTAGATGTAAATGCTTTAGTAAATATATGAAGTAGAGTCATTGAGGAAGTTAAGCGGGGTGACATGCAAAACTAATTGCAAAAAGTGTTCAGTCATATAAATAATCAAGGGAGACGTGGAGGGGTGCATGAAGTTGATTGTCATTTAAATTTACTTAGAATAGTTAAACAAAGACTTAGATACAATGTAATGGGAGGGACTCCTCCTTAATTCACCACTCTAAATTGAAAAGGAAGGAAGGAGGAATCAAGGAAAAAAATCATCCTTCTAAGTCTCAAATCGGTTTTCTTTGGAAAGAGAGAAGGGTGAATGAGTTTTGAAATCTTATTTTGAAAAGGAGAGAAGAGAGTATGAACTATCATCAGAAGCTATGAGGAGGAGGCCATAAGAAAATATAGATTACTTTTGGAAGGAGCAACACAATGTTGAGTGATTAAAACATAAATAAAATCCAAAACAACAATCAAGAAAACAAAAATAATAGAACATGCACACACACAAAAGTGTGCACTAATAAATAGAGTTATGTGGTTCACCAATGTATGGCTACATCCATGAGAAAAGAAAGGCATTATATTTTATTGCTTGTAGTAGCAAAATACAAAGTTTCATCAATCAATACAAGTGATTAAGAACTAAAAATATAATGCACTCTTCAGGGAAAATCAAGAGTTGAGAGAAGGAGGAAGTTGGAAAGACAGTGATAGTTGGATTTCACAACCAATAATCTCCCACTTGAAGTCTAAACCATGTTGTGACATATAGAGAGGTCCCCCACTTTTCCAAGTTTATTGTCACTTGATTACTAGACCAAGAGAAGCTCTATAGAACTCCAACTTCTCTTGTGGAATAGGTTTGGTGAATGCATTTGAAATATTCAAATCAGTGTTAAACTTCTCCAACTTCAAATTGCCCTCTTCAAGAATAGTTCAAATGAAATGATATAGCTCTACATGCTTAATGTGAGGATTAAAGGTTGGATTTTTTGCTAAATGAATCACATTATTAGTATCATTAAACAAAGTGAAAACTTATTTACAACCTAATTCACCTAATAAATGTTGCAGTTCCACAACATCTCCTTAGCTCATTCGATGGTTGCAATGTATTTCACTTCAATAGTATAAAGAGCTACCACTAGTTTCAATTTGTAAACCCAATTGATTGTTGCCCCTACAAATGTGAACACATGACCAATGGTAGATCATCTTTTGTCCAAGTCACCAACTATGTCAAAGTTAACATAACCTTGTAGTTGTGCATATTTTCCTTTGAACCTAAAAATATGATGTGATTTTCCCTTGATGTATCTCATAATCCACTTTACTACTTGCTAATGAGTCTTACCTATATTACTCAAGCAAACCTATTGAACATTCCCACTACATGAGCAATGCCAAATCTTGTGCAAACTATTACATACATAAGGCTCCCAACAAAAGAGAAGTAAGACGCTCCTTTCATATATTCTTTTCTTCTTTTGTCTTAGGAAAAATCTTGAAGGACAACCTAAAATGATCAACCAAAGGTGTGCTTATAGCCTTAGCACCCTTCATGCTAAATGTGTCAAAAACCTTGTCAATCTACTTTCCTTGTGACAATTTTGATTCTCTTTTAGGCCTATCTTTGATGATCATCATTCCAAGAATTTTCTTTGCAGCCCCCAAATCCTTCATCAAAAACTTATTAAACAATGTTTGTTTCATCTTGCTAACAACTTTCATGCTAGTTTTGATCACTAATATATCATCAACATATACTAACAGTAACACAAATTCACCATTCTTTGAAACCTTGTAATAAACACACATATTAGATTCACACCTGGAGAATTTTTCTCAACCATGAAGGAATCAAAGTTGAGGTACCATCATCACGGAGCTTGTTTGAACCCATACAAGCTACATTGCAATCTACAAATTAGATTCTCTTTCCCTTCTTTCTTGAAACCTTTCGGTTGATGCATGTACAATTCTTCTTCCAAATCACCGTGGAGAAACATTGTCTTGACATTAATCTACTGGATAATTCAATGCCATAGACAACTACTAAGCCCAAAACTGCTCAAATGGAAGTCATTTTTACTATGGGTAATTTTTTTTTTTTATGAAATCAACACCCTTTTTCTATTCATATCCTTCAACCACTAATTTGGCCTTGTATTGCTTATTTCCACTGTCTTATTTTTTCAAATTGTATACCCACTTGTTTTTCAAAGCTTTATAGTTTGGAGGAAGAGATACCAAATCCCATGTGTGATTTATCATCAATGAACCCATTTCTTCTTGTAGACACATAAAAATGGCCTCAACTTGTAAACCATATTTTTCTATGACGACCGCACTTCCCCCTCACATAATTCAATTATCTAATCATGTCCATTTCCTCCATAATTATTTAAATAAATAAATTACGTCTATTTATTTAAACACGTTACTAATCATGTCCATTTCCTTCATGATTATTTAAATAAATAAATTATGTATATTTATTTAAATACGTTACTAATCATGTCCTTATTCCTCCATGATTATTTAAATAAATAAATTACGTTTATTTATTTAAATGTCACTAATTAATCCTTATTTCCTCCATAACATTATCATTTATCCTTGAATCAAATAAACTTATTTATTTATCTCATTTTTCATCTCACTAGTAAATAATTAAAACAATTATTTATTGTCTTTTCTCTCATCCCCCATTTATGAATTAAACCATTATTTAATTCATAAGTGGACATTCCACCATGAATTAAACAATTTGTATTATTCCCACTAACTTATTTATTTATCCCACTTTCCATCCCACCAAATAAATAATTAAAACAGTTATTTATTGTCTTTTATCTCATCCCCATTTACGAATTAAACTATTATTTAATTCATAAGTGGACATTCCACCTTTTATCTTTTTGATTTTTTTTAAATCTCACAAGGTGGGCTATCTTATCTTTTTAATTTTAAAAATCTTTATTTTTAAAATTAATTATCTCATCTTTTCTCCACCACTGATATGATTTTCTCAAATGACATCTTGACCATTCATTTTAGGATTTTTCCCTAACCCTAATTAGGGATGGTCATATTTAATCTTGGCCTCTAATTTTAGGTTTCTGTCAAAATTCAATCTTGTCCATCCATTCAAAATTGTGTTTTCTATAAAATGTCAATTTTTTTCATAATGAGGGACTCTTGGATCTATGAGAGGCATTATAGTCATTTATCATTTAGTCATTTGTCATTGTCATAGGCATAGGCATAATTCTACTTAAATCCTTCAAAATTTGCATAGGACAATGGCATAGTCAAATTGCCCACACACTCGATCTGAGGGCATCAATCATACGCTACAAACTAGAAGGTGTTATGGAGGTGATTCATGGATCTTCGTGAATATCTGGGATAATTGTTTCATTATTATTTGTTTTCTTTGTACTTCATAACTTCTTTGGGTTTATATTATTGATCTATTCATTGCTAATACATTAATCCCGAAAACAACCCCTAGATACACTTCTCTCAAGGAATCCATCAAATGTTTGCAATCTAAGGCATTGCACACTCCTTCAAAAGTAGTAGGTTCAGCTTGATAAAAAATTGGTCCATGTTGAAAAAATTCATCATATTTTGATGGGGCTTTGTGCTCTCTAGTATACCTCCTCAACTAAGGAATTTTTCCTTATAGATTATATTGTTCATGATGCTCCTGTCCTATATTATTGTTTTGATTTAATTGCAAAGTCTAAGACTGGGGTGTTTGAATTGTAATAGGAGGAAGAGCATATGAAAGAGGGGGCCACAAATTTGAATATGGTGGCTCATTTAGTTGTCGTGGTAGGTTTAAATTTTGAGAGGGTCATGAGTCTAAGGTGGCTTGCTCATCCAATAGTCATGACAGATTTGGAGACTATGTTGGATTTAAACAAGCACTTCTCATAGCTCGTTATGGTTTTAAAGACCCCTAGGTTGACTTAGAAAAGTGATAGATGGGTGCCACAAACTGTATTAAATGACGACATAATATGTTGAATGCCTTATGAATAAGGCATCAAACTTTGTGTGTTGGGCTACAAATGTTGAAGATTCTTTTGAATTTCTTGTTGGTGTGGTTGTAACTAGGTATGATGTTTAAATGTAATAGTTCCATTTGTGATATCATCCAATGGAACATATTCTTTTGTAGGCATCCCTGCTTTGGTAAGCTTGAAATTACCCTTTTATTAAAAATTACATCACAACTTTGTGTAACCTGTTTAGCAATTGGATCTTGCAACCTGTAGCCATATTTCTCATCTCCATATCCAATGAAGATGTGTCTCTTTGATTTGACATTGAACTTCATTTTTTTTCTCGTGTGATGTGAATGAAGGCCTCACACCCAAACACCCACAAATGACTAGATGAGATTTTCACTCCCAATCACTTCTCTAAAATTTCAAAATCCAATTGAGAGGATGGACCTCAATTAATTAAATTCACAATTGTATTAACAGCCTCTACCCAAAACTATTTTCCCAAACTGGCATTGGAGATTACAATGCAAGCCCTCTCCAAAATTGTTATATTCAACCTATCTATTGCACCATTTTCTTCAGGGGTGAAAGAAATGATTTTGATCCTTTGAATACCATTATTTGTAAAAAACTAATCAAAATATATAAAACAAAACTCACCATTGTTATCAGTTTTTAAGCACTTAAATTTGTTGTCGATCTAATTTTATACACGTGCTTTAAATTTTTTGAACATACAAGACACTTCATATTTCTTTTTTAGCATGTAAACCCAAACCTTCCTAGTGCAATCATCTAAGAAAGTAACAAAGTAATTAGACCCACCAATTAATGTTACCTCTATGGGGCCAAATACATTTGAGTGCACTAAATCCAATGATTGTGTCTTCTTGTCATATTCCTTGGTAGATAAGTTGATTCTCTTTTGTTTGTCATAGATACAATGCTCACACAACTCTAAATAAACTAATATCAAACCTAGAAGTTGATCCATTTTGTGCAAGATCTCAAGGCCCTTTTTGCTCATATGACCAAGCCTCTTGTGCCAAAGCTTTATGTTGTTGTCTATAACTACCATCGTAGCTCCTAGTTTAGTGTAACTCTCTAGCACATACAAAGTGCCCAATTTGTTGCTTTCAACAATCACCAAGGCTCCTTTTGTCATCTTCCACATTCTTGACTCAATAGCAATGCTACAACCTTGAGAATCCAACTGTCTAATAGAAATCAAGTTCTTTTTAAGTTGAGCCCAAACATATCTAACATCGCACAACAACCAACTATTTCCATTTTTTAATTTTAATAAAACATCTCATTTGCCAAAAATGTCACAAGGTTCATTGTCACGAAGATAAACCTTACCAAATTTACCTTCTTGATAATTTTTAAAAACCTCCCGACATGATGTGGCATGAAAAGATGCTTCAGAATCCAACACACACACACATCTATTGTAGCTTCTCCTATAGATAGAACTAGTGCACCTGCATTTTCTTCATATGTTGAATTTACTTCACATTCTTTGGATTGATTTTCAACCTTCTTGAATGACCAAAAATTTCTTTTGATGTGCCTTTTTTAGCACAATACCAACTAGTAACATTTCTACCCCTTGATTTTGATCTCTTGTTGGACTTTGCTCTTCTCCTTTGGTTATTTCTTCCTCTCTTTTGTGATCTTCTCTTGTTATTGGTTAGCAAAGAAACTCCTAATGAAGTTCCTTGATTTTTCCTTCTTACATCTTCGCTGAGAAGAATTCTAACAACATCATCAAACTTCAACACAAGTCCATTTTTTGTAGATGTCGAGTTGCTAACAACCATAACAACTTCTTCCCAACTAGATCGGGTAGAGAACACAATAGCAAGATGGCCTTGATTTCATCTTCTAATTTAATATTGATAGAAATTAATTAGCTGGTCAAAGTATTAAATTCATTCAAGTGATTTCACACATTCTTGCTTTCTTTCATCTTCAAGTCATACAATTTCTTTATTGTACAAAAATTATTTGATATGGAAGCCATCTCATACATATTGAACAATTTATCCCACAATTCTTTCATTTTTTGTAGCAACATTAAATAGCACATTATTGGATAAAGAGGATAGTTGTTTCCACTATCTTCATATCCAATTTGTCTCAATCTTCATCGAACATAGCGGAACTTGGCTTCTTCAATTTCCTTCTAGTGTACAATTGAGAGATCTCTCTAAATTAACAATGCTTCTAATTGCAACTTCTACATCTCAAAGTTTTGGCTCAAGAAAATTTCAATCCTCCACTTACCTATATCCTCCATCTCTTATAAATTCACTTAGCTCTAATACTAATTGTTGAGTAATTAAACATCAATAAAAACCAAAACAATAATTGAGAAAACATAAATAACAAAACACACACATAGAAGTTACACTGACAAATAGAGTTATGTGGTTCACCAATATATGACTACATCCATGGAAAAAGCAGGACAATATCTCTCATTACTTGCAACAACAAAATACAAAGGCCCATCAATCAATACAAGTGATTGAGAACCAAACATATAATGCACTCTTGAGGACAAAGAAGAGTCAAGAGAAGGAGAAAGTTGGAAAGACAGTGATAGTTGGACTTCACAACCAACATGCAAGATCAAATCAACATTGAAACGACAAAGAAATTTAAGCCAAGATCAAGTCAGAATTAAAATGATCCATGCACATTTTATATTGGATTCCATAATTTATAAAAACTCATACTTGATATCTACAACTAAATGTTTGAATCTTTGAGCGTTTAATAACATGTATTTGTGTATACCTAGAAACCACAACCTCCATGTGAAGGATTAGTGTATATCCTATGCAGGTAGCATGCCTTGCATGAGTAGGATTAGTGTTTATTCGACTTGTAGCATTGTAGCATGGCCTGCAGGTGTAAGGTTGGTGTTTATGAGGCTTGTAGATGGGTATCACAACCAAAGTGTATTAATTTATTGTTTATATTATCTGTGGATGATTTGTGATAGTTCCTTGACCTATATTATTTATGTCTTATCCCAATTTCTTCGAAGCAAATCAGTTTTCGCATCATTTATGCTTGCAATTTTGCATGCATGTTTACCAAAGCAATTGCAACTACCTCATCTGACAATGCATCTACCCTTATGCTTGGCATACGGCAAATTCACCACCAGCAATTCACCACCAACAATTCACCTCCATGACAATTCACCTCCATGACAATTCACCGCAGGAAAAATTAATTACATAAATTTTTGGCGAATAATTTTCCATGATGGTGAATTACTGATAGCAGTGAATTTTCAGCAATAAATTGCTGACGTGAATTTATCATGGATGAATTGCTAGCGGTGAATTTTCCTAGAGCCCTTATGCTTTGATGGAAGTCCATACATTGTTTCAAAGTTCCCATTTTGCCACCCAAAAGAAACGCGAGGAAAAGGGATCGCAAAATTTGGCTTTACACTTGCCAATTGCATTTGCTTGAAAGCTTCTAAAGCCTTATCAATGAATACTTTTCATGCATATCGTGCAGCCATTGCATTCCATCATATGACATCTCTTCTAAGGAATTATTCCAAACAGTTCACATGCCTTGTTTATGCTTTCACATTTTGCATGCATGTCTATCAGGGCTTTCGTATATTCTATGCATCATTTCGTTGCCTGAAAATATAAAAGAGCAATCAACTAAACTATACTATGTATGTCCTCCAATCATTTCATTCCAGAGCTAAAATTCTAAACTGGTTTCCATTATGGAGGAATTTATTATAAAACCGTGGGGTGTTATCCATGGTTTCCCCTATCTAATGACGTCTGGATGCCTAACGAGACCCCAATCTTAACTAGACGGTTGGAGCTCATGAAAGGATTCGTAGGAACTGCGCATGCAATGATTATTCTGTCCCTTATATACTCCTCCCTATTTTAATTTTTTTATCTCTCTTAGCGGTGTTCTATCAAATGGTTGATATTCCTTGTCTTTGGTTTGATATACCTTTGTCTCTGCTATTTATTTTACATTCATAAAATTTATCTTGTTTTTGGGGCATTCTATCAAATTATTTGTGTTTTTGTGTTCCTTCACTTTTTTAATCATGTCTATCAAGATTTATTTTGAGCATATCAGGAGATAAATTGCATTCTAGACACTATTTTTTTTCCTTTAGGTAATTGTCATTCTAGTCTTCTTCTCCCTGTAGCATAGCCCAAACAAGATAGCTCTTTTATTAGTTCCTGCCAAGGGAACTATTGCGGAGGCTTCAGATGGTAATTAGTGATTAATTCATGTTGAACTGGTCAATTAGAATGCATTTTTTTAGGGATTTATTAAACAGTGGGTAATCCAAGGTGTAAATGTGCTTGGAAGTTAACTTGTTTGAAATTTGGTGGCCTGTTATTGATCTCGATTAATGGCTGCATAAGATTTTAATTTCACAAGGCAAGAGAGCATGTAGTTCCCAAGGGGCTTGGGGATTTTCAGTGCCATGCTATAGATTTTCCCCTAACAGTTGGTGATTAGGGTTTTACTTATGTTAACAAGTGTCTGCATGCACAGAGAAAACATGGCTAGTCTACAGGACTGGTTACCATAGTCAATGATGAGGGCATTCAAATATACTTTTGGAAAACATTCTCTTCAAGTTACATTTGTAGCAAGCTTCACTTTATATGAAATGATACGTTTTGCAGGTTGCCCTTGCAGAACTGGAAGCTTTCCTCTTATCATTCCTCTTATCACATCGCACAATTTTAGATGTAGTCATTGTGTCATAAGTTATTAGTTATCTTAAAATTCATAGGTTCCATAGTATGAAAAAATCTTAATTTTATCTTATCAATTTATATTTCTGTTTCGGTGTAGTTATATGAATCGTACTCCACTTGTTTAGCTAAATAAAATTAAGATTTGCCATTTGTTGTTTGTTGTGGTTTTGTGGTGGATAATGTTCAGGTTTTCGGATGAAGAAGCGGGTTAAATATCGTTAGCATATGTGGTGAGATAAACTGGAAGCCATTTAGATGAACAAGATGTTATCAACTTCGTTGCTTCACAGGTAACATAATATAAAGACTTAATAAAAAATTTAACACCTCCTATAAGATGTACATGCTAGCTTGTGATACATTTTGCTTGGTTTTATCTTTGATGATCAGAGATATTTTTGTTGTTCTGCACTATAATTATTGTTTCTTTTGTCCAGTTTTTGCTAAGTGTAGCATCTTCCCTTTTCTATGATTTTTTTTTAATGAGTCCTCTAGGGACAATTACTTTTATTAAATACACATTTCAAATACGGAATTCCCGTTCAAATTTGGTGTTTCACTAACTTTTCTTACAATTTTTCAATAGGCAAATACTGAACTTTCATTCTTCCCTGATCTGAGTGTTGGCCATCACTATATACTCTAAGACAAAAAGCCAAGCACATAGTTACACCCCCTAACAAACCTGAGTTATTAAGTAAACAATGAGAACATCATTTACATGATAGAACAAGGGGATCATTGAATGAGTAGACATTTTAATTTAGTGATCCTACCATAGGTTGTCTGATTCCTCTTTCCACAATATATTAGTAATTAAAGTTAGCAAGACAAATTTGATCATCACCATAAACTTAATGCTACGAATGAAATTGCTCAATCTTCCCTGATGTGAGTGCTAACTGTCACTATACTTTAGAAACAGAGTGGCAAGCATATACTCACACGCCTACCCCACTGAGGTTACTGTTACTTCTGTAGCATCCATTTTCCCATCACTCCCATATTGTATTAGTATAACAACTTAAGCTAAAGAATCTAGATTAATGAAAAATGCATAATGATGAATTTCCTTGTAGATCGTCTTAAACACTCTATTTCTCGCTCTATCAAGGTAAATTTAGTAATAAGTTGAACATATTATAGCAGCATCCATGGTAAAGAGTACGCAATTCTGAATTTCAAAAGCATTCCTATGGAAAGAAAAGGATGACAAGGTTACATGGGGCGATATCCCCTGGATAAGCATTCTGTATAAGTATAAACCCATCATTCCACTGTTGCAGCATACCAAATAATAAGACAGACTTAGCCTATAATGGACATGCAGCAACCTCCTTGAGTTTAAGGATCAGACCTTTTGTTACTAGTCCAAACTCTCTGTTAGTCTTTTCCTCATACAAAACAATGGAATTAGAGTCATCTTTTACTGGGCTTATGAATAAGCATTGTGTCTAAGTCTTACATAGGTTTATAACTATTATATTATGTGTTACAATTATATCATTGGATTATACGTATTTTTGTGTACACTAGAAATGTTATTTCCAGTAAGTTTTGTAGAAAAGTCATATTGTAGCCCGTGCCATAAGAGACCATATTGAAGTCTATGCTGAGTAGTGGGTAGTGGTACTAAAGGCTGACTACCCTCCTTTGGCTTACTACATGAACGCTACAAATGTTTGGTTAACAATGGCCATAATGACTTGGTTAAAAATTCTACTATGTTTCTCATGCAACATTTCCTTCCTCAATAGTATTTATGCCTAAGGCTTTATCACTAAATAGTGTCTACTCCCCAAGAAGTGTTATTTCCATGGAACTTTCTGCAGAAACCCCACATTGCCAGGTCTCACTTCTTCGAGATTCCATGTGGTCTATGCCACATAAATCCCTTGAAACGAAGTTACACTTACAAGGGGCTTCTACATTTCCTGCTTCCTTCTAATCATATCATATTGTACTATAGTCTGTGATTCCTTGCATTTATGAACATATATCGCATACGCCCTAGGCAAGCTAAACACAAATCTTGTCAATCACTTCTCATCTCAGGAATGTCGTTTGATGAAACAACTTGAAGCATTTTCTTGTTTCTTTGTGATAGGGCATTATTCAGTGTATCCTTCATACTCTTTACCTTTTTCAATTCATTTTGGTTTATCTCTGCTTCATTGATTTCTTTTGGGTTTACATGTGACACATGAACAGAGATGCACAGAGTTCCCCATCTCCATTTCAACCCAAAAACATGATGTATAAAACCAGTCCTACCACCCAAAGGGCCTCTTAATTGAGAAGCCTGTAATTTCTTTAAAAAGAAAAACACTCGACTTATTTATGAGAACTAGGTCCTTTATATGACTAAGATTTTTCCCAACACGATTTTTTAACTTTGTGATGTATTATTCGCATAATATTCATGTAGCTAAACAATGGGTAACACATATACATACGGATAAACTATAAGGTACCCAAAGCCAAAAACATTAATGCAAAAAGTATTTGAACTTAGGGCGTTTCAGATACCCCCATCTATCAAGACCAACTCTAGGAGGAGTTAGCTTCCATCTTTTAGGAACACGACTACGAATGCAAGCAACCTTTAAACCTTTGAGAGACTATTCACAATGTTAAGCAATTTGAGATGTTGTCGGAAATACTAAAATAACCTACTGTCATTTTGATCTTATGCATTTCACAGATAGGCAGCGGCTAACACAAGGAAGGAGCTTTTTGTTTTTGTTGGGCACTGTGGGTGATTCGTGGGTCCCCAGCTTTTGTCGACTCTTTCTGGAGCTTTCCCTGTGCGGGCAGTGGGTCCAGCTGCTTTATACAAAGGTTTTGTGGGTCAGGTCAGTGGCTACAAGGAGCTTTTTTTGTCTCATTTCCATTTTAAAATAGGGTTTCCTCTCCTTTTGCTGTCGTTGTTTTACAAAAATCTGCACATTCCAATGGATAATACACAAGCATCACACATTGAAAATGAAACCTTGGGTGGAGGGAAATCAAACTTTTTTGGGAATATGAAAATTGCTCTTTCGGATAAAACTCGCAAATGGGTGTGGGTGAATGCAAAACAATACAAAGGCATTTTAAAACGGAGAATATCTAGGGTAAAAATGGAACACACAAAAAGAAAGCAAGTACAAAAAGGGAAGGTTACAGCTAACACACAAGCACAAAAACTCAAAAAGTAAGGATTATGGCAAAAAAGATAGGGGTGCAAGCTGATAAGGACTTAGGTGATGGAGATAGTGTTTATAGCCCCATCTCAACTCCTCTTACCTGGTCTACACATTTATATGTGCAAGAGCTATTAAATGTTAAAAATCGAGTGGAGCTACTGGAAGTAAAGGAACAAGAAACTGGGCATAAGATCAATGGATGTATGGCGGTTATCCAAGCTCTAATGGAGGAAAACAAGCTGCTAAAAGAGCAGGTGTCAGCATTACAAAAAGTCTTAAAAACAGGGTAGCTAGAGTGGCAGGGTATGAAGCAGGAATGGCTATCATTGCAACAAACAATACAAACAATTTCAAAGGTGGCAGTTTCAGAAGGGAAAAATAATGAGGCTCAGCCTTTGAAACAAGCAAGTGATCAAATTCTGAAGAAGATAGAAAGTGGTAGGGAAATCAGCTCAAAGGGAATCAATTCATGGACTCAAGTAGTTAAAAGTCCATCAGATGGGTTAGCAAAAGCAATGGGAAAAGCAAACAAAGAACAAGCAAAGGAGATTAGAGAAAGGCAAGAAAGGGCAAAAAACATAATCATTAAAGGAGTAAAGGATTATGGCATGAATGAGAATACGTACAATCTTTCAAGAGATTTTTTGAAGGACATGTTGCAATGGAGGGGGCAAATTTTGCAAGCGAAAAGGGTTGGAAGGGTAAGAGAAGAGAGTTGGAGGCCCATTAAAGTTACCTTGAAAAATGAAGAAGAAAAACACCAGCTGTTAAGTTAAAAGAGGCTGTTAAAGGGCTCCCACTTCTTCTTAGATGAAGATTTAACTGTCATGCAAGAGACAACAAGAAGAGAGGAGCTGTCCAAAATAAGAACAGCTAGAGGAGAGGGTAAAAGGGCATGGTTGTATAAGGGTAAAGCAATCATTATCAATCCTTTGTCACAAAATAACACAACGCAGCAAGGGTATAACAAAGGAGATGCAAGGACAACAGTGGCAACAACAAATGAAACACAACAAAAATGGTTGAAAAAAGCTAATACTTTAGTGGTGAGTCTTTGGCCCCAAGGTAAATAGCAATTAGGGCCCCCTCAGGAAAAACTAGAGTTAGTGTGTTGGAATTATAGAGGCTATCCGTGGAGGAGAGGACCTGGGTTAGGGTTGATTGCTGATGGGAAAGACATTATATGTCTTGTAGAAACGCATGAGCATGAGGGTTGCAAGTCACCTATTTTTGAAGGTTTTACAAAATTTATAGTTTGGAACGAGGCAGCTGGTAATGGTAAGGGGTATGGTGGTATTTTGGTCCTAATAAAAGAAGCTTGGGGCAGAAACATTCAGCTAGAAAAAACAAACCCAAATAAGTAGTATGTATGGTTTAAAATCTCAAAAAGTAATAAACTCATCATAGTTGCAGCATGTTACTTTTCCCCGCAAGGGTCAAAAACGTATAAAAAGAATGGCCTAGATGGTAAGGACCCATATGTAGCTCTCAAAAAGGATATTTTATCTTTCTCGTAGCAGGGAGAAGTTCTTCTAGTAGGCGACTTCAATGCAAGGACGGGCAATGAACAAGCGTGTAGTTTGTGCAACAAAGAAGATAACAACCCTCTTTGGTTAACATAAAAAGATAATTAGCGTTGGGCAAGGTGTTCAGAGGATATAGGGGTCATCAACCATTTTGGTGAAGAGTTACTTACTTTCTGTGGCATTTTTGATCTAGTAATTTGTAATGGAATGGGTCATTGGATGAATTTTGGTAATTTCACTTGCAAAACATATAATGGGGCAAGCGTTGTTGACTATGTTATTTGCTCACAAAGCCTTGTTTGCAAAATAATGAAAGTTGTTGTTGAGGAACCTGTGGAAGACTTAAAGTCTGATCATAATTTTTTTTGTCTTTTGTTGTCCTAGCCTAAAATTTATCAACTATGAAACAAGGACAACCTGCCCATCAAACAGAAAAAAAGGGCAGAATTCTATTAACACAAGAAAATTGTAACATATTTGTGAAAACTTTAAAGCAGTTAATGCAGCAAGAAAGGGATCAGCTGCAAGGTTTAAAAAGTCATCAGTTAACGCATAAAATTCAAGAGGCTCTTGATGGTTGCAAAAGGGCAAAGAATAAGAGGAAAAAAATAAGTCAATTTCCAACAAATGCATGGTTTGATGAGGAATGCAAAGCTGCAAGGAAAACAAGCAAGCAGTTAGGTAAGGAAAAGGAAAGCACAAGACTATACAAGCAAATGGTAAAATTTAAAAAAATAGGTTTCATGAGCGTTAGAAGGGAAGAATTGTTATATCTTGGGAAGAACAACCCAAAGCTCTTTTGGAAAGAGCTTCAAACAAAGAAGGAGGAAACAAAGAATAACATCACCTCGGCTCAATGGTTTGAATATGCAAAACACTTGTATGAACAAGATGTAGGGAATGAAGAGCCTCCAAGAGTAAACACAACAACAAAGCTTTTCACTTTGCAAGAAGTTAAAGAAGGTATCAAAAAGTTGAGGATAGGCAAGGCAAGAGACATGGTTGAACTTCAAGTGGAATATCTAAAGTGGGGGGTGGAAATCATTGCTCCTCACATTATGCATATATTTAACAACATCATTCAGTTTGGGTTTCCAAAAGATTGGATAACTAGCTTAGCCATACCCCTATTCAAGAGTAGGGATGCCAACAACCCATCTAATTATCGTACCATCATGATCAATCCGTTGTTTGCAAAATTGTTTGGCAGCATGAATGAGCACAAAATCAGCAAATGGGCAGAAATTAAAAATAAGAGAGCAAAGGGGCAAGCGGATTTTAGGCCAAAACACTCAACAATCGATCATGGCATCACTTTAAGGCATATCATTGAAAAGATTTGGGATGAGAAAGAGGAAGCCTTTTGTTGTTTTGTGGACTTCAGGAAGGCTTTTGACACAGTGCCCAGGAAAAAGTTGTGGGATAGAATGAAGGATCTTGGCATTCCTAAGCATTTTAGAGCTGTTGTCCATAGGCTTTATGAAGAAGTTCGAGTAAAAATCAGAACTCAGGCAGGTACTTCGGAAAGCTTTAGGAGTAATATTGGGGTTAAACAAGGCTGCCCTCTTTCTCCTACACTCTTTGGCCTATATATAGATAAACTTGAGGAGTGGTTGAATTTGGAGGGTGGAGAAGGGGCTCCTTTAGGAGTGTATATTGTAAAGCTTCTTTTATATGTAGATGATCTTATTTTGATTGCTAGGTCTGTTCAAGGGTTGCAAGCGCATCTGGTTGCGCTTGAGCATTTTTGCAAGGATGTTGGTATGCAAGTTAACATTAGTAAGACCAAGATCATGGTTTTCTCTAAGAAGAAGAAAAAAAATCAGTTCGACTTCTATTTCAAAGGAACTATCCTAGAAGAAGTAACAGAGTATAAATACTTGGGAATTGACTTCAACAACAAGCTATGTTGGGAAACTTGCAGAAGGAAAAGAACCTTGGGAGGGTGGAGAGCTCTTTTTTCTCTCCAAAATAGGTGCAGAGAGGCAGAGCTATGGGATTGGAAAACTATTCAAATATTGTTTGGGCTGTTAGTTATACCGGTGGTCCTCTATGGTTGTGAAATTTGGGCTAGCAACACTTCTAGCGTCAAGTGGGCACAAATAGAGAGAATTCAAAAGCGTTTGATCACAAGCAAATTCAAACTAAAAGCTTTGATTCCTTATGAGATACTTCTTGCTGAAACGGGGGCAATTCCTATTGAGGCCATCGCTATGGTGAGTCTTTTGAGATATTTGAAAAAGGTTGAGCAGATGGAAGCTCATCGTGGCCAAATGTTGTTTTTAGAGGTGTCTTAGGGCCGAGAAAAAAGGCATGGATGAAACAAAACTGTAAGTGGATGAACAAGTGGAACATTCATTTCAGCGAGTGCTCTAATAATAGCAAGGAATTAAAGTTATATGTGGTTGAAAAATTTCGCAAGGCTATGTGGACAAGAGCGGTTGGGAGAAAGAAAAAATATTATGTTGAAGAATTTAATCCCAATTTGGACCATCAACAAAAAGCATATATAGAGGCAAATATTCCATGGAAATCAAAGATTCTCATTGCACAATTGAGGACTAACTCACATCGTCTTCGATGTGAAACAGGGAGATGGAAAAGGCCAAAAGAAGTTTGGGAAGAGAGGGTTTGTATCTTTTGTGCTGATGGGCAAGTGGAAACTGAAAAACATTTTATCCTAGATTGTAAAGCTTATAGTGACATCAGAGGAAGCTACACAAGTGGGTTAACAGCTACAAATTTTCAAGATTTATTTAGCATGGATTGGCTGGGCAGAATGGGAGAGCTCATTATCAAACTTAATGGCAAGAGAACATCGCTTCACAATGCTAAAATAGCAGGGGTCACTGTCCCATAGGCCTTCTTTTGGTCTCGTGGACGTTAAAAGTCTTCTATTCTATTCTACATTAATCAAATGTATTCATTTACCTGTCCAAGGGGATTACATAAACAACCTACCCTTTATTCATAATTATGTTTGTGACTGCATTTCATTAATGATGAAGGTACAATTAAAAGATAACTCCCAACACATTCCCTTACTAAAGATGCCATATTGCATCATGAAGATGCAAAACCGGTCCGTACTAGGCTATGCTCATTCAACAAAAAGTAGATTCCTTATCATACCTTACTATCTTTACTATACTTTATGAAGAATGATTGGTTTCTATCCATAGTTTTCCAATTAGTGCAAAATGACACTCAAACAAACATTTGAGTTTTTGTGTGGACTAATATCCGCTTTAAACTAGTATGATGAGGGGTGGAATCATATATATATTTTCTTAGTTTTGGAAGTAAAGTTATTGCCTCTCAGAATATTTTTCAAATCTTTGCTACCAAACTTACCTATAACTAAATAAATTGTTAAGGAATCAGGTGTTATATTTTCCTAATGCTAGAAATAAAATTACAACCTTTGGCAATGTACTCCTAAACTTTTCCAACCTACTTGTAACTAAGTAAATTGTTAAGTAAAAGAAGACATAGGCATAAATGGTAAGTAAACTATTTGAGCATGACATCCTAACATGATCATTTAATTAATGCTTGAAATCTTTGATAAATTTACCGCTTTCTACTTCATGAGAACATTTCAATAACTATGTAAGAACAATTGATTGCTCCAATCTCAATAGTTGTCAAATCATGCACTTAACTTTCAATTTCTTACTCATCTTAGATTTCTCCATAGTTTTGATATCTTTTATTACGAGAAAAATATGGAAGTTGACTTGTGTTGTTGCACATTCATGCATGCACTTCGGGTGAGCTCCAACCTTGAGGAGAAAACTAAAGCAGATACTTTCACTGCATCCTTCCAGCTTCTCTTATATCTGCAGGTATTTTAATAAGCATTTTTTAAGTCATTTGCGTGCATACATTTCATTAGTATTATATAACTATTTGTTATGGTTGTCCTCCCATGGTTTTAGTGAATTTTATTTTTTTGGAATATTTACGTTGCTAGATCATTTTTGTTCGTTTTATTCTATTTTTAACACAATTATGTTAGTAACAACAACTAATATGAGCTATGGGGTCGCTACAATGGACTATGCAGCCTTATATCATTGAACAGGCAATTAATAGTAGGGAAAAATCAACGAAAGAATGGTGTTTATCATCGAAGTTAAGCGGAAAGGGTAAGTGAATTTGTATTAGATTTTTTTAATTCAAGTTCAACTATATTTTATATAATTATGCAAAATGTATAATAATAGGAAAACTCATAATTTTTTATTGGCTATGCAGAATGTTATCTATTTCAACAAACCAAAATGAAGAATTACAAACATTCATAAAATCAAATGTATTGTGTCAAGAATTAACACTTTTGAGTTTTATGGATGATGAATCATATTGGTATGGATGGGGAGTTCAATTTGAAAAAGGTAATTGTATTAATGGGAAGATTAAAATTAAAATCGAAGCATGGACATGGTACTCTAATGTGTTTGAGAGTGACAATAAGATGGAGTTACTAAATTGAATCCTACTTTACTGGCCTCATTGTTATCCACAGCTTGTGCTTTCTTGTACATACACCTCTAAGATTTATGGTCGACCATTTATTGACATTGTGGGTTACCATGTGATTGAACATGTCACACAGACATTCCCTACCAATAGGTTGATTATGGATTATATCAAGGTATTCATTGCAAGATATAGAATAGAGAAACCAAAAATATTTTGAAGGACAAGGAGAAGGGCATTGAAGAAAACTTCTAAGACTTCTCAAATTTGAAAGTTACATATCAACAAACATATGTTTTACTATTGTCAGTGTTTACATTTAATGTTTGCTATCCACATGTTGACCTAAGCCTACTTAGGCATGGCATTTATTGTCAAGGTTAAATATCTCTTGATATTTAACCTTGCTAGATATTTACGTGATATTTAGCCCTCCTGATATTTTCCTCATACTAAGATATTTCTCATTCTTGGATATTTCTCCTTTATAAGGAGACCCTTGACTATCTAATACTATGAGGAGGAGCTTATGCATTATCTGTGCTTGTTTTCTATCTTTGTGATCTGTAGGTTCTTTCATGGTATCATAGCCATTCAAAGATGTTCTCAGGCCATTGAGGAATGCATGCATGCCAATTCCCATTCTTTTTTTGTTGAAGAGGGGCGACCCTATTCAAAAAAGAAGGGCATATTTTTTCTGAAAGTAGAAACATGTTTCTTCTACTCAAGATGTGCAATTGGGAGGCAAATCTTAAGCACAAGCATTCCTTAGAGACTGCAAATTCATTTTTCTACTCTAGCTAACTGTTCATTTAGGAACTTCCAATCTGATCAAGGGATTTGGAGGCATCTTTTTTTTCCAGACCTGCGTTTTTGTTCAAGTGGCATCAAGGTGGAGGCTGATATCTTTGCTTAACAGGCCGACGCATCATGTAGAAAGTTTTTTGGTCAAGAAAAGAAAAATTGTGGGTAATCACCAAGTCAAATTGACATAGCATTTACCCAACCACCTGTTGTTGTTGTTGTTGGAGGCTTGGTCATCGTCCTCATCACAGGACTCTTTGCTCGCCCTCTTTGCTCCCCATGTGGTCATTTGGAGGCTGCTCTATCTTCCCCTCTCTCTTAAGGCTTGAGCTATGTGTGAAGGTGCATCTCTGATAGGCTAATCAACCTATGAGAATTTTGTGGGTTAGAGAATCAACTCACACCACAACGTTGAAACAGCAGGGTGACTTTCACCGTGAGTCCAACATTCATCAGAGCTTGTGATTGAATGTGATTGAATATGTAGCCTATGTTTCACCTCTAGAAGGACCTGATCTGCAAACAAAAGTCGAGGCTGATAGCTCCTTCATTGCAAATAGTGAAAAGGCCACAATTTGGATTTGTGGAAATGTCTATGTGTGGGGAGAGACCACGCAAAAATCCACGAGCCTGATTGGGGGTCGAGATTGTTCACAGACCCATGGCATTCTAGCCAAGCCCATGATGGTTCACAGAGGAGCGTAACTTGAAAAGAGAGGCACAACATGTGGCGTTACAAACCTGTGAGGAGGTGGGTTGATTTGGCTAGAGCTCTCCCTTGGCTTCCCTTGGTGCGATTTGTTTGATGCCTGTACTCAAGAGGTGTGATCTGCTTGATGTCACGTTTTTGCTCAAGAGGTGAGAATCTATTTGAAGGTTGCACATTCTCAGCCTTTAAAGGTGTAATTTGGTGACTCTCTCCCTTGGTAGTTCATTCTTGCATTGCTTTGGAGACTCAAAAAAGGACTCATACAATCCTCCATTTGATTTTGGCTGAAATTCGTCTGGAGGGGGGATTTACAAGTTAGAGAAGAGGAGGCACGATTGTTTGCAAAGAGGCATTTTGCATAGAGACCTATCCTTGGTTGTGCCCATCAATTTGCAACCTCAACCCCTGGCTCACCCTTCTCATCATAGGGGTAAAGATTTTAGTTTTCTCACTATGTGAAGATTGGTAGGAAAGTCTCCCAAATATCTCCACAAAATCCGGTCAACTTGGCGTGCTTGGTGTCATCCTTGGTATCGATTGACCTAGTTGCCTTTATTTAGTCAATTGTGATAATTAGCATTAAAAGTTTCTACTTGTTAACTAATGTTACTACAAATATTAATTGTTAGTTTATTTTTAACTACCAAAATTCGTTGATATCATCAATTATTGACTTTTGTAAAATGGAGGAGTTTATTTTTGCCAATGCACTATTTCTATAAAGTGCCAAACAAAGGGGAAATAAAAAATATTAAAAAATGGGGGGAAATTATTAGAGATTCATGCACTAACTTATAGTGCCAAAGTTGGGGGGTCATCTAATTTGGGGGGGTTCTTAATCTATTGATTTTCTATTGTCTTAAGGAATTAACTTATTTGTAATCATGGGATATGAAACCCATTCTTCTGTAATCAACCTAAAACAGGGAAACTATAAGTCTTGGTGTGAAGGAATCCTGAAACATCTTAGGTTCCATAATCTCATGCCATATTTGTATGGACTTATCCCAGAACCAGGTAAACAATCTCAGAAGGATAAATGGTTTAATATTTGTGATCATATTCATGGATTAATTGGTTTACATATTTCATATGACTCTTTGTATGTCATCATGGATATTGAATGTCCACATGCATTATGGATCAAAATTTGGGAAATATATGGAGACTCCAATGTTTCTCCCTTCCCGCATGATCCTGCTATGATCACAACTCACATCTCTCATCATGATTAAAATACAAAGCATCCAGTTGACATAGAGGAAATCATCATTCCTTCACCTCCTCCTATTGCTTCATCAAATTTCAGATTCATTTCTTCGAGAGCTTCCAACACTTCTTTGCAACAGGATAATTGTCTTCCTAGCATTTTTGATTGGGATGCATATCTACCCGACATTTCATGTCTTTTCGTAGTCCCATATTGCTGACATGGAAGCACATATTGAGGACATCAGTCTTTTATTTGATGATAGTTTCGATGAAGCTGCATCACCATTGGTCTCTTTGGATATTCATGCTCTACATCTATCTTCACATGGTTTTGGATTTTCATCATCTTCATATATTAGGCATGCACCTAATTTGATTATGACATCCTTCGACATCGACATGGGAACACATGAGCACACTTCAAAGACATCATGGGAACCTTCATCATCATTCTTGGATGAGCTTCAACTCTATTCAAGATCATACATACATCTTCTCACATGGGAAGATATCCTGGATCTTTAGTTGGTTTCATTTCTTCACAAGGGAAGGAACATTGTGAAGCATTCTTGGAACTACATCTACATCCTATGTCTACTATCCAACTTTAATGTAGCAGGACATGTATTATGGGGGGGTCTCATAGACCTTCTATTATTTTCTCTCTTATGGAGGAAATCATATATTGTACTTAGTGAAAGAAGTAGTACTTCTTCATGTGTATAATTTTCATGCATCTTTTCTCTCTTTTGGGGGGTAGTTTTTTCCCACAGGGTTTTCTACTTTTCTCCATTTCATGAGAGATTACTTTGTACATGGATACCTCACCAGGCTAGTAGTCGGGACCCATTTTATCCATGCCCACCTAAGTTATGCTTAAGAGGGGGTGTCTGTGTTTACATTTAATGTTTGCTATCGACATGTTGACCTAAGCCTACTTAGGCATGACATTTATTGTGTAGGTTAAATATCTCCTTATATTTAACCTTGCTAGATATTTGCTAGATATTTTCCTCATACTAAGATATTTATCATTCTTGGATATTTCTCCTTTATAAGGAGACCCTTGACTATCTAATACTATGAGGAGGAGCTTATGCATTATCTATGCTTGTTTTCTATCTTTGTGATCTGTAGGTTCTTTCAACTATTTTGGATGATCTTCATGATAAACCTGACATGTGTAAATATGTTAATTGTAATTTTGTTATTAACTAATAATTTTGAATCTTCACTATTGTAAATTTGCTCAAATTATTTATGTGATTTATGTGGTTCATTCTCTTGCATTTATTTGTAGTCTACTTTTAATGGTAAGTACTATTGGTTCAGCAAAACAAATGTTTTTTCATTAGAATGTGATTAGGTCCTAGTGTGCTAGAGGGGATTGTAAGATTTTTACTATTCTATATTTAGATTTGAAGCTAAGCGTTTATAATATTTAGTTGAAGCAAGAAAAGGAGAGGCACCAAAATTTTGCATAGCCACTAAAAATATATAAAGAGTGCAAACAAGCACATAATCCTCTTAGTTTTTTTTCTAAAAAACCTCAACATAGCTCATGATCCTACATAACTAATGGTGCAAATAAAATATAACTTGCAAAGCTTAAGCAACAACTAAGAAACCATTGGAAAGAAATGAACACATTAAGTGAAACATCTTGAATGGATTCATATGGGACGAGCGGTGCCCCCTAGATTATGCATATCAAGAATCTTTAATATAACTTGATGATGTAAGGTTGCTTGATTGCAGAGCACATTACAATACGAAGCTTGCCAAAGTTTCATAGCTTTCATGGCCACATTCAAATCATGTTTGATCTATTGATGAGAACACTATTTGAAGAACATGTTTATAGAGAATAAAGAATGCTTTTCCACCCCAAATAATTTTGGTAGTATATCAAATGTCCAAAATAAGAACCAACAATGCAAGAAAGTACCTTTCACTTGGAACATAGATTTGTTGTGTTTTGTACTCAATACTTGATAGAGTAAAATCTCCAAAAAAGAAAATCAGAAGATGTTCATATTTTTTGACTTTTGCATCCTTCTCCTCTCTAATAGTCAAGATTAATCTCACACACAAAATACAAGACAACATATAGATTCAACACATTCAAAGAGGAAACATTGTCTAAACTTGAAAAAAAGGTATATTAGACATGATACTTTAAATGATATGTATAAGACAGATTATAAACTTTGAAAACTAAAAAAACATGTACAACTTACTCCAAATTTGAAGGAAAGAGGAAGATAACTAGAATGAGAACCTAGACAAGCAAAACAAGATAATACCTCTATAGTGCAACTGAGAATTGTGACTCAAATTACTAGCTTGATCACTTCCTGGAGCAGTTTTGTTTTCCTCCTTCATCGGCCTGAGTTAAGTCATTGGTTTCTAGGTTTATCTAACTAAAGTTCGTGGGGTTCTGAAGTTTCTTAACCTCCCAACTTAGCTATTGTGAAGGGAAGGCTACTTCCTTTGTTATTGGCTTGTCGTGGGTTTTGTGAACTTCATAACCTCCGACTAGAGGTTTGGAATTTTGAGTTTGGGGCGACAGGGTGATCCCTTTATCGGTGAGTCATGGGTTCTGGGAACTTTGCAACCTTCGACATGAGGTTTTGAAGTTTGGTCTTCCAGTGATTGAGCGACTTGGATGCCAATGGATGTGGGGACCACTTGGGGCCCAATAAGGTTGGTGGATCATGATAAAGGCCGATAGGCGGCGATGACATGGAGGACAGATGGCATGTGGGCCCATATGCTCAATGGTTGAATCAATGACTCATGGAGAACCCTATCTTCAATGGTGGAGATTTGTTTGATTGCTTATCTGATGACCAGCATTGGAGATGGTGTGTGGCTTGAGGTGAAACCCTAAAGGGTGTTGTAGTTGAGTGGTTTGTTTGCAATAGAGAAGGAAATGCTCCTGTCATTCTCTTGTGACTCTTAGGTCTCTTTGGAATCTCTCGTAGAGTGAAAATTGAGTTGTAGGCCAAAAGCAAAATGCGGCGAAGGCTAAGAGATAACTCTCTTTGGGGCTCAGAGTCGAGAGTGGCGGCAATAGTGAGTGGCGATAACCAAAAGGCATAAAAGTCGAGGTGCAGGTCGTGAGGCTGGATGCAGCAAACGGCAAGCGACAGGCTGAAAGGCTGGGTGCTGGCTAAGGTTACCAGGCAAAGGACAAGAGGATGCGCGAAGGTTGAGAGGTTGGGCGTCAAACAAGCCAAGAGGGTCAAGGTGCTAGATGCAGGTTGAGAAGTTGGATACAGACAAAGAGGCTGCGAGGTTGGGCGTGGACTGGCCGAGAGACTGGGTAGCCGAGTGAAGAATGTGAACCTAAGAAGCTAAAGGGTTGGGTTGGCCGAGAGGCTGCCTGGGAAAGAGTGGACTAGTTTGAGGAGATGAATCTGCATTGTATGTTGTGTGAGGGTATTGTAACAATGTGAGGATTCTACTTGGTTGTTGTCTATTTTCTCCAGATGGACAAGATGTAAACTCTTGTAAAGGCTATGAGTCTAAAATTGTATTGTAACTCTTTTGTTGCTGAATAATACAATGGATAGATCTTTTGGAGTGTGGGGTTTTTTATCTGTAAGGGTTTTCCACATGTAAATTTGTGTCTATTTATGTTTGTCGTTCATGTTGGTTGATTCTACAAATTTGAATCTATGCATAGTGTTGAATCTGGTTAATTTTGCATGTGCTTTTCTCTAAAGGATCAATGTGGGAAATGAACTATGCCTGTTTCCGCTTTGTGGCATAGAAGTGGTGTCTTTGAAGGAATTAAAATGGATGAAGGCACTACTATTCTTAGATATTTCTATCTGAGATGACTCAATTTCCCAACAAGTGGTATCAAATTTGTGTGACAAAAGGGAGAATGGAGTCTAGGACTCCTTGATACCAACAAGTGGTATCAGAGCCTTATTTTTGGATGTGTTTCTTCTTGGTGTGTTGCCATTTCTGGGTATTACTTTTGTAAAGATTTCTTAGTCTGTCAGGCTTGACGAAATTTGGAGGAATCGACTGATGTTTGATCCTTTGGTGAGTAAAAGTCCTTTCTCTTTTGAGACAACATGTAGCATGAAAGATATTGAAGATGGAGAAATTAGAGTTAATCATATTGTAATGGTGTGGTCTGAGGCTCCTATTTGATAGCGAATGATCCTGATGCAAGGGGTGTGAGTTTATGCTTGTGGTTGTGTTGTAGTAGAGTGTGGTTCATACTAGGTGTCTGTGTGAGAGCTCCCTGATGGTATGGAGATGCTTGGGTTGTTTTTTCAGCCATGGAGTATTGTGCTTATGCTAGGTGTTTTTCCTGGTATAGGAAGGAACAATTTTTCTAGTGCCTTGATTGCATGTAGGCTATGATGTTGATCTCTGGGTGGTCTGAAAACTTCTAAATATCCTGAGCTCTCTCAAATGCATGTGCATGTTGGTGGTTTTGGAGTTGGCTTGAAATGGGCACAGAGTTCCTGAACTGTTATTTGTACTTGCATTGTTATGTGGTTTTTGCAGGTTTTACACAGTCAAGCAAAACTTGTGGTTATGTGGAGCTGTTGCTAAGCTATTTTCTAGACCCTGGATTTTGGGTGTGACTAGATGATATAGTTGCATTTCGGCATGGTTTGAGGAGGTATGATGTCTTCTCTGCATCTGAGTGTTGGTACGTGATTTGTCACTCAACATTCTTGTGGTGTTTCTTAATGGATTATCTTGACTATGGTGCTTGTTGTGGACGTGATTGGTGAATCGGATCTGAGCTTGATCTGGTGTTTGAGTCATGTTGTCTCTATGGCTATTCTCTTTGAGATCTCAGTGTTGATGTTTCCAATGTGATGATGTGTTTGCACATTTGTTGTGATTAATCTTCAAGTTATGTAGTTGGTGGATTAGCTACCCATTGGTTGCAGTGAGATAACTCAGAAGTGGACTGTCTCTATCCATGAGGTTGATTCAGTGTTCATGCAGACTTGTTAGCTGGCCTTGTCTGTGGTCACTTGTGCAAATTGGTGAGGTTGCTTTGAGATGAGAGAATGGATGGTGTTGAGTACCTGAATAGTTGGTTATGGGGACCTATAGCACGTGTATCATGATGTTATGGATAGCTTGGATACACTGCCTTGTGTAAGCTTTTGATAGTGATGGTTTTGTCTACTTGGTTTGGAGATCTTGGATCTACTTGGCATTGTTGTTAGATGGACATGTTGCTATTGTGGTCCTAGAGGATTTTTAGTTTAGCAGATGTTTGGTCATGATGCTTGGAGAGATCAGTGTCACGGTTCAGTGGGAGCTTTAGCAGTGACTGTAGATTCATCACTTGGTGGAGAATGGTCTTCTTTAGTGTTGCAATGTTACTAGGAGGGACTATTAGATCTTGTTGCCGTAGAAGGGTTCTTTTTCATTTGTATGGACACTATTTGAGGATGTGTAGCATCTTGGAGCCATGGAGGACTCTTGTGATTCTTTGGTTGAGACGTTGGTGGTGCTCGACAGGTGATGTTGGTTTAGAGTTTGTTTGCTTAATGTCATGATAGGCTCTTGATTGCGCTTTAGAGTTTTGGCATGATGCATTGCTCTTGAGACCATGTTATGTTCACCTGGAGCATGGGATCTCCTAAGGGGGATGTGTAGATCATGATGTCATGATAAGTTCCTGGTTTAGATGATTGGAGCTTTGACAATGGTCTGGTGATTCTTATTTTCTAGAGGATGGCTCCGATACAACCAGATAATGATTGCTAAAGAAGACCAACACAAAATGACCTTCACTTGTCCATGGGGGACTTATTGCTAGAATATGATGCCATTTGGCTTAAAGAATGCAAGAGCAACATACCAAAGAGCCATGACATTAATCTTCCATGACATGATCCATAAAACCGTTGAAGATTATGTCGATGGCATACTAGCAAAATCCAGGAAGAGGAAGGATCACATAGCAACCTTAAGTGCCATTTTTGATAGGCTGGAGGAATACAAGGTTCGATTAAATCCAAAGAAGTGCATCTTCGGCGTATAATCAGGAAAGCTGCTAGGATATATAGTGTCAATGAGAGGTATTGAGGTAGACTGTGATAAGGTAAAATCAATCATTGAGATGGAGGCACCCAAAACATTGAAACAACTAAGAGGTCTCCAAGGTAGGCTTCAGTCCATCTGCAGGTTCATAGCACAACTAGCAGATAAACAGAATCCATACTCTCACCTACTTCACAAGGGAGTAGCGTACAAGTGAGATAACAAGTGTGAAGAAGCCTTCAATAAGATTAAAGAATATCTGCTTACACCACCAGTCCTAATGCCACCAATCCCAAGAAAGCCATTAATTCTCTATGTGTCAGCAACAATAGTAGCCCTTGGAGCTCTTCTAGCTCAACACGACAAAAATGGAATAGAAAGGGCCATCTATTACATCAGCTGCACAATGGTTGGGCATGAGTTAAATTACTCATTCATTGAGAAAGCATGTTTAGCAGTAGTGTTTGCTTCACATAAATTTAGACATTACATGCTGGCACACAAAATAAAACTCATCACCAAGATTGACCCCCTCAAGTACCTACTCTCAAAGGAAATGCTCATAAGAAGGATGGATAAATGGGTCATGATACTATCATAGTATGACATTAAATATGTGGAGTGGAAAGCAATTAAAGGCCAAGTTATCATAGATTAGCTTGTAGAAGCACCAATCTATTCAGAGAATCCTCTCATCTCAGAGTTCCTAGATGAATCCATCTTCAATCTCAACATAGCTGACCACTGGAAACTTTACTTTGATGGCTCATACACGCAACATGGATTAGGAGACGACATCTTCTTTATCACTCCACAAGGGGACTGCATACCTAGATCATATAAATTGGCATTCCCCTACACCAACAACATTGCGGAATACGAGGCTTTAACCATAGGTCTTAGAATAGCAGTACAATGGCACATCATGACTCTCAGAGTATGCGAAGACTCCCAATTGATAGTAAATCAAGTGAATGGTGAATACTAGACTAAGGATGATAAGCTCATCCCATATAAGAAACTGGTAGAGACTCTCAAGGAATCCTTTATCGGGATCACATTTGAGTAGATTCCTAGAGCAAACAATAGAGCTGCAGATGCCATGGCAACGATTGGATCCCTACTGGACATCCCTCGCAATGTCCTAAAACATGAATTCTTGGTAGAGCAGCTTCTCATGCCCGCATTCGAGGTACCAGAGTCAAAATTTGTATGTGAAATTGTTGGTCCCAGTGATCCCTAGTACCATGACATTTATACCTACCTACGAATAGGTGTCCTACCTGCTAACTTACCCTCAACCTTAAAATGAACCTTTGTCAAAAAGGCATCCCGATTTGTCATCCTAGGAGATACCTTGTATCGTAGGAGCATAAAAGGAACCTTATTACACTGTTTAAACATTAAGGAGGCATTGACTGCTTTAACTGAGGTACATAATGACATCTGTGGTTCACACTCAAGTGGAATGACCCTAGCCAATAAATTTTTGAGGATGGGGTATTATTGGCCTATAATGGAAAGAGAAACACATGACTATGTCAAAAGGTGCCTACAATGTTAGCAGCATGGGGACCTCATCCATGCTCTAGCTCAAGAACTTCATCCCATCATCACACCATGGCCCTTTTCGTAGTGGGGACTCGATCTCATTGGAAAAATCACTCCCACTTCATCTAATGGCCACAAGTTCATCATAACTGTCACTGAATACTTTACCAAGTGGGTGGAAGCCATACCCATGACATATAATCAAGAAGCGGATATCAAAGTTCATCCTGAACTATCTCATTTATCGTTATGGTGTCCCACAAGCCATTATCTCAGATAATGGGACACCATTCAAGAATCAGGATGTTCGTGATCTATGTGAAAAATTAAAAATCCAACATCGCTTCTCCACCCCATACTATCCCCAAGGCAATGGCCAAGCAGAAGCCACAAATAAAACCATTTTAAAGATCCTCAAGAAAATAATCAATGATGCAGGTTGTGACTGGAATCTGTAGCTCAATCCTGCCCTTTGGGCCTACTGAACCAACATCCACACACCCATAGACACCACCCCTTTCTCCCTAGTCTACGGATCATAAGCAGTACTCCCCACTGAGATCGAGCTCCCGTCACTAAGAATATCATTGCAAAACCTCATCATGAATGAAGAGTACTGAGTATCAAGATTGAATGAGTTGGAGCTATTGGATGAGCGGCGTATAAACGCTTTAAATCATTTGCAAGTCTATTAGAACAGACTCAAAAGGAGCTATAACAAGAAAATCAGAAGCAGGACTTTCCAAGTCGGAGAACTGGTACTAAAGGAGAATCAAAGGAATGTCCCAAATCCAAACAACAATGGAAAATTTGAATCCAACTAGTTGGGACCATTTGTTATCAAAACAAGCTATAAGTCAGGGGCATATCAGTTATCAACACTCGAAGGGGAAACTCTACAAGAGCCCATGAACAAATCCCATCTCAAAAAGTTTTATGCCTAATCTTTCAAGGTATAGAACCAAAAAAAAAAATCAGATAATGTCCTGAAAAAATAGTTACCTTGGCAAAAACCTGGAAAACAGGTGTCTTCATGACAACAAGAAAATCAAAAAAGAAAAAAAAATCCAAAAACGAGAAAAAGGATTAAAAACAGTAAAGAGAAAAATCGTCCTCTGGTGAAAACCACTTCGGTGGCACTTTGGGCAAGTACCCTGGTGAAAACCTGGCAAACAGGCGCCTTGTGTAAATAAGCACTTTCCATCCATCAGGATCTTTACGGCTTGTTCTGCATCATCCATCCATTACGTTTCCATCATCCATTGCATTCAAATCTCCATCCATCACTCATCCACCCGCATCTGCACCATAGCTTGGTCCTATGTTTTTATCATAATCCCTCCTAGTACTACTCAGCCCATCCTCAAGGTTAGTTTGTCTTTCCTTCATTAGAGTAGTCTATTGCATCACGCTGGGGGCATGTTCTCATCGGATCAGATTCGTGTATATTCTTGAAGTCCTAAAATCTTAGAAAATCCCAAAACATCAGAAAATCACCAAAATCCCAAAAAAAGGTCAAAAATTTAGTCAAAAAGTCAAAAAACAAAGTTGTCTTGTCAAACTATGGGTCTCTGAGCCTTGAACGTAGGCAAGGTCGATCTTTGATCATCCCCGAGACACTTAGGTGGGTCCTTTAGGAGTCTGTCATAATAAACTGACATTTCATCATGTATATCTTCATTTGTAAATCGGTCAAGTTGTCAGTCGAACTACGTGGTCTCTGTGTGTATAACGTAGGCAAGGCTAATCTATTGATCAGCCCCTGAAGCCCCTAGGATAGGTCCTTAGGTTAGTCTCTTGGTCAAAATCTCAGAAAACACCAAAACATTTGACAATAAAAAATCAAAACATTTGTAAAATTTCAAAAAATACCAAAAACAACCTCAAAACATTGCAAAACTCCAAAAACATCCAAATATTTGAAAAAATCCATCTGTCTCATCTCATTTTCACTTGTAATAACATCTCTCATAATAAACGATCATCATCCCCAACCTTTGGTGAAACAAACAGAAACAAGTCTAGCAGGTGAAAAGTGAAAACTCGGAAGGTCAAAATCTCAAAATCTAGGTTAGTACGTAAACAAGTTGGTCAACTCTTTATGTCAATAGCCTATCATCCAATTGGTCCCAAATCAATCATTTGATAACATCATGTCCTAGGATGTATCCTTCCTACAATGGGCATTATTTATCATAAAGAACACTTTGGATAAACGAAATGAAGTGTCACCATCCACTAACATGTCTTAGGATGTATCCTTCCTACAATGGGCATTATCTTTTGGCAATAGTTTTTTTTCTTATCCTTAAAAACACATTCCCTTTTGGTTAGTAGTATTGAAGAACATCAGCTTGATTGTTTACTGTATCTTTATCTTTTGATCTATCTTATTGTGCCCATGCCAAGGACCTCTCAATGATGTCCCCAATGAAGGGATTTAGAGAGATAGGAATGGGGCAATGATCAATATCTTTTTATCTGTTGCGCTTGTTGGACATTCTTGTAATATAACCTTGGTGAATACTTGCTTTATTTAGGTATGTACGAAGGGTGTTTTAGATATTTTGTTGACCACATAGGAAGGCTTACCTTTCTATGTTTTGGTCTAAGATGTTTGAAGTACCTAAAGTGCACTCTAGTAAGGTTTTTGTATGTCAGGTGTGAACAAGGATACTCCTATCCGGTTGTTGAGTCAAAGTCCATCACACTAAATACAATGTCATCCTAGTTCTTAATACTTTGATGCATCATATTTATGTGTGTTATCAAACATTAGATTATTGGCCTTTTGAAAATCTCAACTCCACGACAGATGTTCATCATCATCATCACCTTTTGTCTTGTTGAAATTCTCTTCTTTCTTCCGTTCTTCTTGCTTTTCACACAAACATGATACTATGATAGTTAATCACCACCATCATTAATCCTGCACCCACAAATCATCAACACAATGCATATCATATAGAAACATTAATCATCTCATATGCATATAATATAGATTTGTTATTTTAAGCATCTCATAATCATAACATTACATACACATTGGCATATAAATAAAAAATCCATCACATCATCTATATAACCATTATCGCATCACATAAATAGATTAGACATTCACATCCATCATCATAAACATGCATATCATCCATCATTCATCCATATCATATAGAACATCTCATAAATAACCACATCGCAATCATTTTGCATTTCATTTTACAAATCATTCCATAGCATTATAAGCATTCAGTGCACAATTAAACAAAGCATAAAAAGAACATAAACATTATAAAATCCATTACATTAAAAGCATACATCCATCCATAATCATATAAAACATCTCATAAAAGCATTTATTATACCATTTTCACATACACATAATAATAATCATTACTCACATATCATTTTGCATATACACCATAAATCATCTCCATACCATTTTGCATAACATATCACATCATAAACATCATCACAAGTGCATATCATACATGAAAAATCACACACATCCATACATTCATAACCGTATAGCACGATCACTACATCATCATCACCATCATAACGAAAAAATGAATTGAAAAAGAAATCATCGCATTTGCATCAACATACATAAATCATCATATAGATTGCATCATCATATAAACATACATATCATCCATCCATATCGCATATCATATAAATCCATTTGCATATCATATGTCATTCATTAGAAGCATAATATAGATCTATTAGTCGTATAACCATCACATAATGCATACACCATTAGAAAAAAATGCATCTATCCCATAACACCATAACATTATCACATAGCATATAGAAATAGAACCATCCACAAACGCATAATAAATAAATGATACACATCACATCATATCAACATCATCATCTCATATATATATATATCATTGAGTAATTGTCATAGTACAAAATAATTGGATCACTATACATGTGTATGTCAATAAGTACAAAAAAAGGCCCAACGGGCTATCAAAAATGAGCATATGGCACAAAAGAATAATATCTCAATCAAAATGAGGTCTAACCCTCCTATCTGCTGCCCTCACCTCTGTCACCATGAACCTCTGCCAGTCTGTGATTGGTCCGCTATGAGTAATCTAGGGCCCAAGCTGCTCTGGGTATAGCTTGATGATAAAACAAATGATAATAGTCTGCCTCTCGGATGGCCTCCCTATAAGAATGAAGAGGCACTATGTTGTGGGAGGAGGAGGCTACCATACTCTCTAACTATTATCTCTGGCCCATCTCTGTAGTTGCTTGTAGGTCTGCGACCTGCCTCTGTAGCACTACTTGGTCCCCCTCTACATGATGTTGGTCTCTCTCTACTTTCAAGGCCTGGACCTGGGCCTGCAACTGTGCTATCATCTCGTCCCTTGGATCTGGCTAACCCGCTGGCTATCCTGGCGGAGGTTGCACATGAGGCTGGTCCTCACCCCTAGCTTGTGGTGGTGTGATGGCCTGATCCTGGTCCCCATCATGTCCACCCTTTGGCCCCTAGTCTCAATCCTGCATCTGTACATCAGCACGAGGTTGATCCATCTGAACCTGTCCCAACTGAGCCTATCCTAGCTGGACCTGGGTAGGCTAATCTTTTGTTGGCTGTCCTGCAGGAGGACCACCACCTCCTCATCCTCGACCTACTCCCCTACCCCTGGCTCTCTGTCGAACCAAGGGTGCACTTGGAACTGTCAAACACAGAGGTGGTTAGAACCAATCTTTGTACGCCTGGGTAACTCCTAGATCTACAACCCACTGATCATATGCCTATGGCTAGGCCACCAGCTGCCTGAAGCTATCAACTACCGTGGAGGAAAGAATGTATCACCCCTAGGAACCCTATGACACTATACGAGTGAAAATGGCCACATAATCATCGTCTGGCCTATCCTATACCTCCCCAAACTGACGCTAAACTCGCCCAGGAAGGTATCACTCAATCATGGTATGCTCCCACCCTTGCATAAATCGGTCATGGCAAGCAAAGAATAACTGTTGCACATCGTCGGCCCATCTAGGCCAACCAAGGTAGGGGTGCCATGTAAACATTGTCATCTCATCAATAACCCTCCTCTAGTGAGGGATCCCATGCTCACCTGTGTGTGTGAAGGACACACCACCCTTGTACTGCCAAACCACTGGATCATCTGGTCCGACTAGCACTGGAACAATCTGCGGCCAAAGAACGGAGATGTGCTTCCATGCCCACACACGAAGAAGTGTGACATTTGCACCAAGTGCCCGACCATCCAAGTAGGCATACTCATGTAAATCCCTATAAAGGTAGTTAAGAAGAACCAGACCCCATGCAAAACGGACTGGTTGGTCAAGAACCATCCACTCCTAGCAAAGCCCCCAGCCAGGACTGAAATACCATCCTTGTCAATTTGGGGCAACAAGACCTAAAATGATAGCGACTATCACTAAACAGAATGGTGATGTGAGCAACCAATGACTCTCCAGCTCTATCTGGCCCCCATAGAACATAATCTCATTTGTGGTTAGGACTCCATAGTAGGCATCCTGTCCAACATCCATATCGTAAATAACTCACTGAGCATGAATTGACAATCTAAGGATACGCCACACGTCCTCCAAGGTAACAGTGGCCTTGCCGATAGGAAGATGAAAGGAGGATGTCTCACTGTGTCATTTTTTGTGTTCTTGCAGGTAGAGGATCTAGGTTCACATTTTCAGTGTTCCATTTCACAAAGGCGTCGGAGTTTGAGGAATCTTATCAAACTCCAAACTCCACCGTGGCGGTCCATCTTGTGATGGCGGTTCAATTTGGAGGACCGAGCGGTCCAGTTTGAAATTTGAGTAGTGCTATATAGTACCGCTCCAAATAACCTAGTCCTAAAAGCAATAAATAAGCATGCAAAATGAAAAACGAAGCTCAGGTAAGGATGACATACTGGTTCACTGATGCCAAGAGGTCGCTGGTATGTTCGTACTCGGTCAGAGATATGCAATGGGAGCTGTCGTTGTGCCATCTCGTCAGGGAATCACAACTCAAATCGCAAAATCTCTTAAGGCTGAATGTGTTCAAATGAACTGGAAGTGGCCCCTCGAGGCCTATTTAAGCCTGAAAATTAGGGTTTTCTAACCCCGTTTGGCCATCCTGCTAGGGTTTTGGACCCCTGGTTCCGTTTTTGTCTATTTGAGGGCTGTTTTGCACCATTTTTTGGCAATTTACCTCATTTTTTGACTTCCCAGAGCCTTTCTGGACTTGTTGGGTACCTTGTCCTCTCTTTTTTGTGAGATAATAATAAAAAATTAGAATTTTCATCTGATCTCTCGAGGGGGCAGTATGCTACCATAATTTCCTTTGTCGGGGCAGCAGTGAGGCAAATTTTTAAAATAAAAAAAAATTTGGCTTTTGATTGAGACCGTTTATTCTTTGAACCAATGCAACGAGTGCATTGCTTCAAAGAGGGGCAAAATGTAGACACATAAAATATACTGATTGACACTGCACATATGGTCCTGACCACTAACATTGCTTCATCTTGAATCATCCCTTGGTCTAACCATTTAATCAAATACCTTTATTTGATTAAATTCATCAATATTCCTCTCCTAATTAAATAAATCATTTATCTAATTAAGTCATCCTTTCTTGTTAATTAAATCAATCAATCTGATCTAATTATCCCTATTTAATTAAATAATCAATTTTATTTGATTAAATCTCTAAAGTTCATCTATTAAATTAAATAAATTAAAACCTTATTTGATTTAATTTAACTTCATCTCCTTGATTAAATAAAACAAAAATATTTATTTAATTAATCTTCAAACCATATTCTTCTCATATTTTAATTTAAATCAATCCATAAATCTAAATCAATATGTCATATTAGTCTAATCTCTTATTAAATTAATTAACTTTGATTAATTTAATCTCCTCTCATATCCCATCCTCTAGCTTTTGCAACTTGCACAAGAAAATAGATTTAATTCATTTATTAAAAACTCTATTTTCTCTCAAAAGACATAAAAAAGGAATATTCTTCAAATTTGAATTCAAAATCCAAGTGGACTTTGTCCTTCCAACAAGGCATTTATTCCAACTAGAAGGTCCTTTTTCCTTGAGCCAAGTGGCATTCAATGCACCTTCTTTCCCTCTTACATGTCATTTCAACAATTTCAAAATTCAAATATATGCATTTATTGACACATTCTTCAAAACTTGCACATCCTCCATCCATTCACATATTGACAAGTGACACTTTGTCATTGGTTGGTTCTTAGTCCCACATTGCTCTATTTTGGACTTCTCTTCAACTTGACATTCTATAAATAAGAGGCTTCATTCCTCATTTGATCATCCACAACTTGAGTAAAATTACTATACTCAAATCTTTAGCAATATTCATCCATATCATTGAGTTTATAGCTAGGTTATACAGGTTTTATCTTGGAGCATTCATCAATCTTCATAAAAAAATCAACATTGCATCATTGGAGTTGGGAAAGGGCCAATTTTCACATCAAACTGGCACTAATTCCCTTGAGATTAAGAGTTTGCTTTGCATTAGAATAGGATTCAACATCTTTGTTTAAAGTTTATTGTGTTCTTCGTTTTATTCCTTTTCTCTTGCATTCAAATGGATTTCTTGAGGAATCTATATTCTTACTTACATTTGACCTTATTAATGTGTTCATTTGTTGTGTTCTTGCAGGTAGAGGATCTAGGTTCACAATCTTATTGTTGTAGTGGTTAATGAGGTCATTGGTTCTTGTAGCCCAAGTTTTGTTACAAATCCAATATCACCAATGTCCAGTCTTGGTCTCTATTTTTGTTGGGTATTTCTTTTATTCACCTTTATTTTATTTATGATCTTTTCATTAGAAAAATTCTCATAAGTTATCACTTATAGTAAATTGAATTATCTTTTTATCTTATACATTCCCCAAAATAATTTAATGTTAATAGAATCATTAGATTTAAAACATATAGTGACTATGTTCAGTAAAAATGAATTTGTCCTTTTATATTTTATTGTATCTATGTAGACTCCTCAAATATCCACACTTGGTGTAGAGGTACTCCCTTTACGGTATTGATTTTGATGCAAACAAATTAAACTCTCTTTATTCACAAAGTCATAGTCATGAATTCACAATAGAATGGGAAATGATCTAACCAAAGATTCATTGTTCTATAATCAGATTATCAATTTCCACAATTACATAACCATTTGCATTGACAATATCATTTATCAATCAAATTTTAATTTAAAATTCACATCAATTAATGATAACATTCAAATTATTTTCCATTAGTCAAGATATGGTGCTATCTCATTACAATGAATTATAAATAAATTCAGTTTATTAATAAAATCAAAATTAACCAGCATACACTCTATTCTTGTGATCGACATTAACCATTCCATTCACACTCTCTTCTCGTTGCTATCATAACTTCTCGAACCTCGATCTAGTTCTTTCCCAAATCTACATCTCATACTTTTCACGCCCCACTCTATGGAAATTCACTATGCAACTCCTTATTCACCCTACCCTTGATGACTCCCTCTCATTTGTGCCAATTCTTCCTCAATTTCTATGTTGTCTCTTTTTTTTTGCAATTCCTAATCCCATGAGCAACCCCTTATGTCTTTTGACTTTGCATCATTTTTTTTAAAGTCACTTTAAATCTGAAGCCTCACATTTATCATTTGCGCAACCCTCTTCTTTTACCTATTCACAGCCTATCTTCCACTCAGCCAAATCGACCCCTTCTATTTTAACTTGGGGTCAAATGGGAAGATGGTGGGGCCCCCTATTCTCCAGATATGCCCTCTTTAAAACTCAACACAATTTCCCTATTTCCTATCTTTTTTTATTTTTTATTCCATTCATTTTCTTGACCATGCCTCTTCATCTTCCCCTTATCGGCCTTTTCAATATAATTGGAACTTCAACATCAAC
The DNA here is from genome assembly GCA_007258455.2 of Sequoia sempervirens. NCBI lineage: Eukaryota > Viridiplantae > Streptophyta > Pinopsida > Cupressales > Cupressaceae > Sequoia > Sequoia sempervirens. The sequence continues at coordinate 280,231,872 of VDFB02271358.1, forward strand.
CATTCACATTCTTATGTTAATATATATGCTTGTTTGTCGTGTGCATGGAGTGGAAATAAAACATTTTAACATGTTGCATAGCAAATAATGTTTGACATATTTATTGGTTCTATTCCAAAGATCAACACTTGAACCCGTCAATATGTGTTGATCAAAGCTAAATAAATTTAAATTGGAATTCCAATGTCAAACAATATCGTTGCAATGCCTCACACTTTCATGGAAAACATCCTTCCTAGTTTGGAATGCAGATTTTAATCGTTTCCTTTGCTTGCATTTGAGTGTAGAAATTGAAATTGAGGCTAGTCAAGGTTAAAATCGATCCGTGACATTTTGACAATCAATGTCAACAATATCAATTAATCTCCATCAATGACCATTGAGACCAAATTGTGAAAAGAAGATGAAAATAAAAATCAAATAAAATTGAAATATTCTTTTTGTGCGATGTCGATTCTGCACTTACCCTAATGCTCTTGCATCAGACATGGCGGGTAGAAAATTTGTGAGCATAGGCTCACAAAAGTGGAGTTGAGTAGTTGAACTACTCTTCTAGGTTGGAACCAACCCACAAAAAACTCTTTCACTATCCAAAGTTCTTAAGATCAATCCTTCTTCCTCTTTTTCCAGCATCATGTTAGAAAATGTACCAGCTTCCTCCAACAACACTGCATTCTCTTCCTTCTCCCCCTCGTGGACTCATGTCCACCGTAGGTCATCCTCCTCCACCAAACAAACTCTCCATTATTCTCCTCTTTCATGGGGTCCAACCCATCACAAACCGACCACCTCCACCAAAATCCACCTACATCATCCTCAACAATCTCTACAAGAAAATATGCAAAATCTACAATATGCTTTTGTTCTCTATCCATCTCAACTTCTACCATCTTTTCTGAAAAAAAAAACATAATCACAAAATAAATTTACCTCAACTGCAACATTAATTTTCACTGCGACATCTTCCACACCCTCGTCAACTGCAAATTTTTGTTCTTCTCTCTTTGCTGCAATAACAAGCTTTGACATCCACTCTTCTTCAATCACCAACAATTGTGCTAACAAATCATCATCTTTGTCATGCTCTACTACTGCAATTACAATCACATCCTCATCCTTTGTAGGGGCTGCTCTCACCCCTTTCTTCTTCCATCTCGGGCTACAACACTCTTTTCCTCTACTTTTCTTTTCATTGTCCTCTTTCTTCTTCTCAATTTTCTTCACCAATGTCCTCTCATATTTTCCATACCCTTTTCCATTTCTCAATTCTGGCCTGGATCTTCCCCACTTCCTCACAGACCATCTTTCCCATTGACTCAAACTTTTCATTTTCTAATTTCTTACAATATTGTTCCCAAAACAATATTATTGCGGGTCTTCTCATGACCCATCCCATATTTGTTTGCTTCAATCTCACCTCAACTCACATGATCTACATCTCCATGGCTTGTCCCTCTCGACTCTCAATTGCTTAGGACTCCTCACAAACCTGCAACAATTCTCTCGAGCTTCTCAGACAACTCTATCGCCTCACACACTCTTCTTTACTTGCAGGTCCTGGTGGATCCTCTCCACCCTCAGGACTACCTACTCTGATACCAATTGGTGCAGAGGTACTCCCTCTAGGGTATCGATTTCGATGCAAAAAAATTAAACTCTCGTTGTTCACAAATTCTTAGTCACAAATTCACAATAGAATGGGAAACAAGCTAACCAAATATTCACTGTTTTATAATAAGATTATCAATTTCCACAATTACATAACCATTTGCATTGACAATTTCATTTGTCAATCAAATTTCAATTTGAAATTCACACCAATTAATGATAGCATTCAAATTATTTTCCATCAGTCAAGATATGGTGCTATCTCATATATTGAACTATAAATAAATTTAGTTTATTAACAAAATCAAAATTAACCAACATACACTCTATTCTTATGGTCGACATTAACCCTTCCATTCACATTCTCTTTTGTTGCTATCATAACTTATCTAACCCCGGTCATATTCTTTCCTAAATCTGCATCTCATACTTTTTACACCTCACTCTATGGAAATTCACTATGTAGCTCCTTATTCACTCACCCTCGATGACTCCCTCTCATTTGCGCCAAGGCAATTCCTAATCCCACGAGCAACCCATTATGTCCATCATTTTGTTTAAAGTCAATTTAAATTTGAAACCACCCATTTATTATCTGGCCAAATCAATCCCCTCTATTTTATATTGAGGTCAGATGGGAAGATGGCGTGCCCCCCTGTTCTCCAAACAAAACTCTACATAGGGACCATGTATCAACTGGGATTGTTTATGGAGTGGTAAATTGCAAGTTCGTGGTGAATTGCTAGACTAAAATGGATGGTAATGCTCATCACCATAACAAAAAATTCCCACAAAATCGATGCCTCTCCAATGGAATTGTCCTCAAACTAAAATAAATCTTACTGAGATTTAGAGTGATTGCCTAGGAAAACTAACAGACCTACAAGACACCCCATCCCACCCTCATGGCCTCGCAACGTCCAAAACATTCTTGGTAGAGCGCTATCTCTGCCCACTGAGGTATCCTCCCCACGTTGAAAGTTGGTCCTCCCCCCTTGACATCATACCACCTGCGCTAGGTGCTACTTGTTTGTCCTCAACCGTGGCTTTGTCTACATGCCCAACATCCTGGAGATACCCTCGAGGAGCATCCCCTTGGGCTAACATTAAGGAGCACCTCCCCTGACATCATTGTTCAAATCAAGTGGAATGACCCTGCCAATAAATGAAAAAAACGTAGATTGGTAAAGAAAGAGAAACAATGACTATGTGCAGGTGCCTACAATGTTAGCAGCATGGGGGTTTCAGAAATTTCCTTAAGAACTTCATCCCTCTTTACATTTTGAACATTTTGACCCCCGACGACCTCCTTGGAACTCGGCCCCTTCGTCCATTCCACTTCATCTATGTCCTTGTCGGTGAAATTCCTGAACTTTCCTTTCTATGTGCCATTCTTCGGTTGCTAAATTTCAAACTAAAAACAAGTGAGGTACTCATGCTAGTGGTCAAAAGCTCCATCCATCATGGATGAACATCAATGACTAATCCTGCACCCAGCATAATTCATCTAAACAGGAATGCATATTTCACCCATAGATGCATTAAGCTATGTCATCATCATCAATGAAGATATGAATAAAGATGCCAATCTTTCATTCTTCATAGCTTTTTTCAAACTAAGAAAAAAAATTACTATGCACAATCATCCAATCATTAATCCTACCAATTTCCATCACTGATCATTCTATATAACATTGCATTTATCCGCATCACAATATTAGTTTATAGAGTTGAGACACAGCTCATGCCAGTCATGCAAAGCTAAACATGCTTAGTTCAATTACATGTGCCATCTATAGTCCATTGCACATATCAAGCAAAATAGTTTTAGAACATCTCTACTGTACCATGATCAATTCCAGGTCATCACCAATCATTTTGTGCATTTCATTTTACAAACTCCATTTCCAATATGCACTTATAAGCCATTCCAGTAAGCAAGCAATGTAAACAATAGCATAGATAGAGAACATCTAAACAGAAGGACCATTGATGGAATTAGAAAGCATATCATGACCATCTCCTATCTGTAGGCAGTCTCATTAAAAAGCGGTTCAATTTGGTTAGGATCGAGCGGTCCATCATTGAAAAAAGTAGTGTACCATAGTTATGTACCGCTCCAAATAACCTAGTCCTTAAAAGCAATAACATAAGCACGCAAAATGAAAAAAGAATTTGCTCAGGTATCATGACATACTGGTTCACTGATGCCACAGGAGGATCACGTACTCGGTCAGAGATATGCGCTATCGTTGTGCCATCTCGTCAGGGAATCACAACTCAAATCGCAAAATCTCTTAAGGCTGAATGTGTTCAAATGATATTGGAATGGCCCCTCAAGGCCTATTTAAGCCTAAAAATTAGGGTTTTCTGACCCCGTTCATTAGGCCATCCTACTAGGGTTTTGGACCCCTGGTTCCGTTTTTGTCTATCTGAGGGATGTTTTGCACCATTTTTTTGGCAATTTACCCAAAGCCTTTCTAGACTTGTAGAAATAGAACCATCCTCTCGCGTAAATGATACACATCACATCATATCAACATCATCATCTCATATATATATATATAAGATTGCAAGAATCATTAGCCCCCTATAAATGTGCATGGTAAATAAGTACAAAAAAGGCCCAACGGGCTATCAAAAATGAGTCTAGACAATTAGAATAATATCTTTTATCAAAATGATTCTAACCCTCCATTTGCTCCTACCTCTGTTCATACATCTGTTAGTCTTTGATTGGTCCGCTATGAGTAAACCCAAGCTGCTTGGTAAGTAATGATAAAATATAATTATATGTGATGCCTTAACCATGAAGAGTGAATATGTATGTTGTGAGGAGGAGGCTATCATACTCTTAGTCATGTTGTCTATTGTGTATGTTTTGTAACTCCCCTGCCCAGTAGCACTAGCTTGCAACCTCAAGATGTTAGTCTCTCTCTACTTTCAAGGCCTTGGGCCTGCAACTGTGCTATCATCGTCCCTAATAAATCTGAACCTGCTGGCTATCCTGGCGGAGGTTGCATGAGGCTGGTCCTCATTATGACATTCAATAAAGGCACTGGAGAAGGAAGAACCTTGTTACAATTGGGATTCTAACATAACTAGTTTTGAGCGTTCCTCATTTAGTTCTATTACAATAGAGTCACAATCCAACTTGGACTCTTCTTCTTTTCTAGTTGAAATTAGATTCAACTGAATCTTTATCATGCTTTGAAATCCAGGGAGTGGTAATTAATGATTTTGGTTTATAGTCTTGTTTTGAATAAGCTCCCCTATGCCTATATGTATAGCTCAATGGTTGAGTCTTAAGTTAGCTAGTTAACCAGTTTTTAGTAGTTACCAGATACTTCAGTTTTTAGTTGTTATGCAGACTATGTTTATTGTGCAATTATGATTTAATGAATAAGATATTTCATCAGAATCTTGTGTGATATTCTGGATTTGTGCAATGAATAAACTTGAGAATTATTGATTAGTTGGATCTCCCAGTTAGATTTGGTTTTAGATTAGTGAAGAAAACTACTTGAGCAAGGGCCACTCAAGGTAAATTTTCTTCACTTCTTTCCTTTCAGGTATTTCAATTATGTTTTAGTAATTACCTTATAAATGTAAATTGTGTTAAACAAATTCTTTGTGTTTCAATCATTGATGAATGCATGAACAATTTCTATTTCATAATTATATTATAATTGCTAACTTCAGAGTGTAGAATAGGTTTAAATGTTAGTTCATTTCATTTTCAACATTCACTTCTGAACAACAGTTATCTACAGTCTTATACTGTAGGTACCTGTAGCCATAGAGACATCTTTACTTTCTTTATTGTTTACGGTCTTATGATTCTCTATCAAGTGTTGATTCTCTATCAAGTGTAATAGTTTTACTAGAATGATTTAGGTAGTTCCAACTATTTGAAAGCACATGTAGTGTTAGTACCATCACAAGCCTACTAGCCTTGGTCAATAATTCAATGAAGGTCTTTCCAAATGTTAAGTGGACTGCTCAACAAGGTTATTCATCTAAATTGTGTGATTGTCACCAATTTTACTAGACACTAGTAGGGACTCTATAAACATGCCTGTTGATGGTGTTTTCTGCACAACAACAACTCAGACATAATACAATATTCTATCTCTCTTGAAAGGTTATTTTCAACAATAAATTACTGAAAATCACCCCAAGGTCTCTCGGGTGTCAAGTCATGACAATGCATAAACAACTCAGATAATATGTGAAAATGCTGGTAATCACAAGGGGGCCTTACAAATGAGCAATGCTGGAAGTGAATTTTCATCAGATGGGACAATATAGTGATGCTTTCAATTCTAAAACTAACCCAGATTCAAAATAAACAGCAAAAGAGATAAGGGTTTAGAGAGATTCTATTCGATTCTAACTCCTAAGATCAATCACAATAATGATGAAAGCTGCAAATGGACAGATCCCAATAAAACCGATCTCTGCTTGATCAAGGAAAAACCTGCAACTACACAGAAATGGTGCGATCTTCTAGGGAAATCTGAAGATTTTCAGACTTTGAACATTCATTCACATACCCAACTGCTGGCACAATGTAAACAAGCATTCATAGTTGAACTTAGCACATAAGTGGGGCCCAAACTAACTTTACACAGCAATCTACAATCAGCAAATTGCTAAAAGTATGGACCAGAAATCGATCAACATCATTAAAATTTCACCACCATTGTAAAAGAGCTGAAATCTAACATCTAACATCTGAGAATCAAGAACAAGAAACCATAAAAACTATCAGAAATAAATACAAAGTTTTCCAAATCAGCAATCCAATTGCATTACTTCTCCAACATTACATAACAATTTCAAGTCTCTCATCTCCCACAACTAACTCTGAAAACTACTTGCCAATTATGGCCTAGTCAAACTCCTAAAATCTCCCCCTTTACAAATGAGGCACAAATGCCATTTATAGAGAACCCCCAAACATGTCGGCCTAATTAGATTTTACAACAATAACTGGCCCCAAAACAGGTCGGCCAGGAGAATTTCAAAATAGGACAAGATTTGCATTAAATGCATGAATATTATCCATGTCGGCCCACGATCTCCAGCAAGATCAGATTCACGTGTTTTCCAGAAAGTCCTCTAGCTATAGACAGTTTTGGCACAGATTCTTGGGTGTCTTTTTTTTTTTTTTATTCCATTCATTTTCTTGACCATGCCTCTTCATCTTCCCCTTATCGGCCTTTTCAATATAATTGGAACTTCAACATCAACCATTCACATTCTTATGTTAATATATATGCTTGTTTGTTGTGTGCATGGAGTGGAAATAAAACATTTTAACATGTTGCATAGCAAATAATGTTTGACATATTTATTGGTTCTATTCCAAAGATCAACACTTGAACCCATCAATATGCGTTGATCAAAGCTAAATAAATTTAAATTGGAATTCCAATGTCAAACAATATCGTTGCAATGCCTCACACTTTCATGGAAAACATCCTTCCTAGTTTGGAATGCAGATTTTAATCGTTTCCTTTGCTTGCATTTGAGTGTAGAAATTGAAATTGAGGCTAGTCAAGGTTAAAATCGATCCGTGACATTTTGACAATCAATGTCAACAATATCAATTAATCTCCATCAATGACCATTGAGACCAAATTGTGAAAAGAAGATGAAAATAAAAATCAAATAAAATTGAAATATTCTTTTTGTGCGATGTCGATTCTGCACTTACCCTAATGCTCTTGCATCAGACATGGCGGGTAGAAAATTTGTGAGCATAGGCTCACAAAAGTGGAGTTGAGTAGTTGAACTACTCTTCTAGGTTGGAACCAACCCACAAAAAACTCTTTCACTATCCAAAGTTCTTAAGATCAATCCTTCTTCCTCTTTTTCCAGCATCATGTTAGAAAATGTACCAGCTTCCTCCAACAACACTGCATTCTCTTCCTTCTCCCCCTCGTGGACTCATGTCCACCGTAGGTCATCCTCCTCCACCAAACAAACTCTCCATTATTCTCCTCTTTCATGGGGTCCAACCCATCACAAACCGACCACCTCCACCAAAATCCACCTACATCATCCTCAACAATCTCTACAAGAAAATATGCAAAATCTACAATATGCTTTTGTTCTCTATCCATCTCAACTTCTACCATCTTTTCTGAAAAAAAAAACATAATCACAAAATAAATTTACCTCAACTGCAACATTAATTTTCACTGCGACATCTTCCACACCCTCGTCAACTGCAAATTTTTGTTCTTCTCTCTTTGCTGCAATAACAAGCTTTGACATCCACTCTTCTTCAATCACCAACAATTGTGCTAACAAATCATCATCTTTGTCATGCTCTACTACTGCAATTACAATCACATCCTCATCCTTTGTAGGGGCTGCTCTCACCCCTTTCTTCTTCCATCTCGGGCTACAACACTCTTTTCCTCTACTTTTCTTTTCATTGTCCTCTTTCTTCTTCTCAATTTTCTTCACCAATGTCCTCTCATATTTTCCATACCCTTTTCCATTTCTCAATTCTGGCCTGGATCTTCCCCACTTCCTCACAGACCATCTTTCCCATTGACTCAAACTTTTCATTTTCTAATTTCTTACAATATTGTTCCCAAAACAATATTATTGCGGGTCTTCTCATGACCCATCCCATATTTGTTTGCTTCAATCTCACCTCAACTCACATGATCTACATCTCCATGGCTTGTCCCTCTCGACTCTCAATTGCTTAGGACTCCTCACAAACCTGCAACAATTCTCTCGAGCTTCTCAGACAACTCTATCGCCTCACACACTCTTCTTTACTTGCAGGTCCTGGTGGATCCTCTCCACCCTCAGGACTACCTACTCTGATACCAATTGGTGCAGAGGTACTCCCTCTAGGGTATCGATTTCGATGCAAAAAAATTAAACTCTCGTTGTTCACAAATTCTTAGTCACAAATTCACAATAGAATGGGAAACAAGCTAACCAAATATTCACTGTTTTATAATAAGATTATCAATTTCCACAATTACATAACCATTTGCATTGACAATTTCATTTGTCAATCAAATTTCAATTTGAAATTCACACCAATTAATGATAGCATTCAAATTATTTTCCATCAGTCAAGATATGGTGCTATCTCATATATTGAACTATAAATAAATTTAGTTTATTAACAAAATCAAAATTAACCAACATACACTCTATTCTTATGGTCGACATTAACCCTTCCATTCACATTCTCTTTTGTTGCTATCATAACTTATCTAACCCCGGTCATATTCTTTCCTAAATCTGCATCTCATACTTTTTACACCTCACTCTATGGAAATTCACTATGTAGCTCCTTATTCACTCTACCCTCGATGACTCCCTCTCATTTGCGCCAATTCTTCCTCGGTTTTTGTGCTATTTTTTTTTTGCAATTCCTAATCCCACGAGCAACCCATTATGTCTTTTGAATTTACATCATTTTGTTTAAAGTCAATTTAAATTTGAAACCACCCATTTATTATCTGCACAACCCCCTTCTTTTACCTATTCACAACCTCTCTTCCACTCAGCCAAATCAATCCCCTCTATTTTATATTGAGGTCAGATGGGAAGATGGCGTGCCCCCCTGTTCTCCAAATCTTCCCTCTTCAAAACTCTACATAGCTTCCCTGTTTCCTGTCTTTGTTTTGTTCTTTCTTCCAAGCATTTTCTTGACCATGCCCCTTCATCTTCCCCTTATCAACCTTTTCAATGTAATTGGAACTTCAACATCAACCATTCACATTCTTATGTTAACATATATGCTTGTTTATTGTGTGCGTGGAGTGGAAACAAAACATTTTAATAAATTGCATAGAAAATAATGTTCGACATATTTATTGGTTCAATGTCAAAAATCAACAATTGAACCCATCAATATGCGTTGATCAAAGCTAAATAAATTTAAAATGGAATTCCAATGTCAAACAATATCATTGTAATGCCTCACACTTTCGTTGAATCCCACTTTGAAATGCATATTTTAATCCTTTCCTTTGCTTGCATTTGAGTGTAGAAATTGCAATTAAGGCTACTCAAGGTTAAAATTGATCCATGACATTTTGAAAATCAATGTCAACAATGCCAATTAATCTCCATAAATGACCACCAAGACCAAATTGTACAAAGAAGATGAAAATTAAAATCAAATCAAACTAAAATATTCTTTTTGTGTGATGCCTATTGAGCACTTACTGAGATGCTCCTCCTACATCAACACTAGTTATCTTTATCTTTGGTTGGTGTGAGGGTTTCACATCAATTAATTATGTTGCGTTATTATGTTTAAAATTTATTTTTAAAATTTCATAATTAGACAACAAACTTTTTTTATGAAAAGGTGCATCACTATTACATTAGTTAGAAAATAAAATACACATATTCACAAAAAAACGGTGAGTGAATACAAGATCACACCCTAAAAGTCAACTGGGGCAGCCCACAACAAACTTTTTGAAAATGAGGTATATTAAAAGATATTGATTTGACAAGTTATTGATAATTGCACAATTATTATTTTAGTCATTAACATTATATGTTAAAGTGATTGATCATAAAGGAAAAGAGGAATGTTCAAATTATCAATCTCATTAGGATTATTGTGTTCTCAAGCTTAACTTTTCTTTAGAAATGTATATTAAATAAAGATCTATCATCATGCAATAGCAATGGTTTTGAGTATTAATTATGGATCTAATACTCCTTAGTGAAAAGTGGTTAATGTTGAAAATAAATTTAGTTATCTTTTCTTTATTTATTAATGTTTTGATAGTTTTGGGCATTAACTTATTTGAATAGTATTAATTTTAATAGTACCATTTCAATATTATTGCATAATTTATCAATAGTTTATTTTAGTTATCAAATTGATATTTAAATAGAATTGACCCATTTCCCATTTGATATTCATTAAGTATTGTATAGGAGTGATTCATTTAACAAAGTTTTAGATATCATTTTGATGAGTTAGTAAATAGGTATTTGTTAAGTATTATATTAAACTATTGAGTGGATGGTACATTAGTTTGCATATAATTGACAAGTGATCCTATATGGGCTTTTATGTTTAGAGAATTATAGTTGGTTAGGACAATCCATTAACTTAAGTGTGTGTTCAATCCTTGGAAATATGAATATCTTGGGAATGCTTTAATGAAAAAAAATACTTATTGAGATTTTAATCTAATATTTATGACTTTAATTATGCATGTGAAAAGATTAAAGGTGAAACATGGAAGCTCAAGTAAGTCAAACAAACTTTTGTATTAAAATAATATAACTCAAGATGTAATACCATTTAAGGACCTCATGTGATGCATAAAAAGGTGGATTAACATCTAAGCAAGGTACAAATCCATTTATTATCTAATTTGATTCAACTTAGTAGTTTTTTGTGCATCCTATGTTTCTCCTTTTACTTGAATGCAAATGTTATAAATTATCTCATCATTATATTGATTATTGTTACAAGCATTAGGTTGAAGAGGTTGTTGAAAATATTAAGATATTATATGTGAATACATGCTATCTTTTGTTTGTTATCCCACATAGTAAATGAGTAGATTGAGGATACTTATGATTTGTGATGCTAAATGAGGAATCATGACTTAATTAGTAGTTATGATATTGTTTTGCTTTCTCTACATTAGGAAGATGTTTTATTTAAGTTCCATTTTGTGAAATGATTTGCAAAATTCTCATCTTTTAATAATTCTTTCAATCCTATGTACAATTAACTAAGTAATTCCATATCAATATCAAAGTAGTTGTGTATAAGTTTTCGTAGATCATTTTAACTAGATAGTTAGTTATTAATGGAATACATACAAAGGAGCCATTGTTCTAAATATGATAAGAAATAGACAATAGTGGCATAGTATGATGTTAAATTGTTATGGTGTTGTTCTTGCCATCAAGGTTCAAACCCCACTGGAGTATAATTGTTGAATGTTTAAATTGGGGATGAGGTCCTCCGTTTGTGACCTCATTGGTTCATAGCCTTGGGTCAAAAACGTTTACCCCATAAATTATAAAAAATATGATAAGAAATTCATGATTGTGCATTCTTGTAGGCCATTTTTAGAGGAAAGGTGAGTTACATATTGTTATATTTAAATGCTTGTTGATCAATTATTTTGTTAAGAGATTGAGTTGCCATTTTTATTTATCCATTTAACAAGGGATTACCATGTTGGTTATTTTTTTTGCATAACTATCAAGATATCATTTTATCATCGTGCATAGTTAGAAAGCGATATCATTTATATTTATGGGTTCTATTTTTTCTAGTTTTTAAATTATTAATGGTAGTCCTAGATAACATTTTGTATAGAATTCATAGGGACTCTTACTTATTCTAATTGATTAAAATCTAGTAGGAATTGAGTTGTTTATTAAAGATAACTTTAAGACCGTTGTGCATGTTTTGCACACACACCCCGCTGTGGGCAGGGACCCCCTCTTTTTGCTCCTGACAGGCTGCTTTGCTCCTATCTTATTTTGCGTGCCTCATTTTCCAAGCCCAAATTGATCACATGCCTTCAAACGATCAAATTTCATTGACCAAATTCACCTACTTGGGGTATTCAAATCCGGGGAGAAACAAAGTCCCCTTCCCTTTTCTGCCTTTTGTCTTGTTCCTACTAACTTGGTCCCTGATTGCTCAATTCACTTTTTTTACATTTTTGACTTTGGGGACAAGTTTCTTATGGATTTGGGATGTTTTGTGGTGCCTAAGTGAATTTACAACATTTCATTAAGTTTCGGGGGTTTCAAAAATTTTCTTCCGAAACTTCATCCCTCTTTAGCTGTTTTGAACATTCACCGACCCCCGATGACCTGGCCTCTAGAAATCGGCCCCTTTGTGGCCATTTCTGGGACTCCTCCCCTCTGTGTCCATTTTGAACATCCGCCGGCCCCCAGTGACCCGATCCCTCCGTGGCCGTTTCTAGGACTCTGCCCCTTCATCGCCGTCCGAGACTTTCCTTCCGGGCCGCTATGTGCTCATTGCCATTTCAAAAGGGCGGTGACCCTCAGGCCTTCCCCTTCCAAACTTTCACTTTTCTTAAATGAGTCCAATCTTGAGGAATTTTTTCTTGGCACTCTTCCTTCCCCTTTTCCCATGCGCTATAATTAAAAAATCTTGGTTTTGCCAAGTTTTGTGAGGTCTGGGAACTTCCCTTCCGGTTTGTTGTCCCCTGTTCGTTGCCCGCCCTCTTGGGCCAACATTAATGTTAATGGTCCAAATGAGCTCCAAATATGAATATTATGATCTTTTGATGATGCATGGATGGATCTAACAAATATTTTTCAAGGTTTGACTAATGTTTGCCTTGATTTGTGTATGAAAGCACTTATGACACTTCATGTATGCAGGATTCAAGGAGCCTACTGCGGGTCCGTCAGGAGACCCATCGAGAAAGTTGAACAAGGAAAGGCATATAGCTCCTATCACCATTCATTTCATGCCCACCTTTCCTCGTAGTACCCATCGACAGAGCTAGCAACAGAAGCAAGCCTATGTCAAAGGAGTCAGTGACAAAATACAAGGGGGTGGCCTTGAAGAAAGCATAAGATAGTTGTCTGCCTGAATCAGGGGCAACCAATCAATTGATGCCAATCGTCGATGGGCTCGTTTGATCCAATGAAGAACACTGCAAACACATCAAGTAAGAAGGTAGCTTTCAGGCAGTTTCAACTACAGTAAAAGGGAAATAAGCTAAATGACAAAATTGCTACAATACCTGGGCACTAGATGACAAAACAGAGAAAATACAAGGAATGCATTTTTAATTGTTGAATATTGTGGGGTAGGTGAAACCCTAATGTAAATCAAATATGGGCCACTCATTATGAATTAATCCTAGCCATTCATTTGGGCTTTGGAAAACTATAAATAGGGGCTTGCCCCTCATTTGTAAAGGGTTGGAGAACTGATGTAAAGACATTCTGCAGCAATAGAAAATAACATTGCATGATTTATGGGTGTTCCTTTTGAGTTTTCTCTTTATGTATGCATGGTTCAACTTCCCTATTAGTTTAGGTGTTAGTTTCTTGAATGTAAGTGGTGATGGTGATTGCTGTTTCAGTATTTGATGAATTTCCAGCTCATGCTTTTTGTGGTTCATTGATGATGAGTCACTTTGCAAAGCTAGTATGAGCTCTCTATTTCATTGTTGTAACTTAGTTCAATTACATGTGCATGATGTGTGTGTGTGTGGTCTAAAAATTTGTAGTCCTTAGAAGATTGCACTAGTTTTGTGTAGTTGTAGGTTCTCTTGGTCAAGCAAAACTTAGTTTTAGGGAGTTTGTCTACTGTAACAGCCACCATGATCATTGTTCATTCGTAGTTTCAGGTCTAGGAACTTCCTCTCTCCCCTACCTTTTTTTTTTTTTTAAATGAGTAACCTTAGGAAATGTTCATTGCACATTGTAAAGTTAAATCTAATGATAAAATGGAGTTCAAGACTGCTGTTTGAACCTACAACAAACGTACAACAACTTCCCCATCTTAGGGACTCCATTTCAAGACCCCAACTTCCCATGCTTTGTAACTCATCCATAAGTTTGCCTTGTGATTCCAACAAAATCACATAAAACAACTGAGATATTCCAAGCAATGTCAAGACCTAACATTAGAGACCTTGGGATAGTGTTCTGCAATTTGATTGTGGAAGATTGTCTTTCAAGAGAGGTGATGCATCTATGCATTACCTGTGTTGAGAAGTGCATAAAAAACACATCAACAGACTTGTTTACTTGAAATAAGAATGAAGTAGATTTCTAATGAATTCTAATGAATTTGAACTCTTGTAGAATGCTTCTAGCTAATTTTAAGTTTGTATGATGCTACCATGACATAATCAGTTCAATTGAATAGTTGAGGTTATGATTTTTTGATCATATAACTATCCTAGTTAAATGAACTAGTTAATGCTAGAAATGTTAGCCCAACTAGATTTTATGAGTAAGGAAATCATGAATTGATTGAATTTAGGATGTATTAATCTAAAGTTAAATTTCTTGGGAGTTGGGTATTAAATTCCCAATGGAATAAACCAATAACCATTAAATAAAGTGAAACAAGCTTAGGTTATGGCTAAACATGAAAATATTCACAATCAAACACAACATCAAAAACCTCTCTAGATTGTGTTTGTAAAGTATATTTTAACTAGGTTTCCATCCCTGTTTCATCTGAGTGGGTGATAACTGACGAAGAATTGTCTAGGGAAATTGGACCCTAAAAGGGTTGTGTACTCATGCAGTTACATGAAACATATATATTAGAAAACAAAACTACATACATACTCTTTGATTTTGTTTGGAAGTGGTGTATGTAGGAAATTTGGTGAAGGAAGCAGGTTCCCAACATGTAGGATTTTTGGAGTGAGGTTAGAGACTTTCTAAAGAATTACAAGTATAATGCCATGTTATACCTACTTCAAATAGTTTTTCCATACTACTTGGTAGAGTAAGGATAAAACATTTAAAAGTGGCACATCTAATCATACATCAATGTAATACATAAAATTTTATTCATGAAGGATGAATTATAAAGATTCTAAGAGATTCATATAAGCATAATGTGGAGTTGAGACATTTAAATTTGATCACTTATATTTAAAACCCAAAAGAATCTCATACAATTCTGACATATATCTTTAGGAGATATATAAAAATGATTATTATCACATCAATAAAGCAAGAGGAAGAATAAACAAGAAAATAAAAACAAGCCAAATAATGAAAAATTAGCCATGAACAAACAAAAACAAAAATAGAAGCTAAAATGCCACAAAGAATAAGTTCCATTCTTAAAAGATTACTTGGATCCCAAATATTTATTCCATAACCACAAGTGAAAAAATAAGGAATTTGGGTTAAGAAAGATGCCTAATGTTACATGCATGAAATATGTATTTGTGCCTAGTATTAATGATTATCAACAAGAAACACATGTAATTGAAAAAACACATATCAATAAGAACATGGAACAAGTAAATATAGAGAAATATGATGATATGTGTTGGAATGACAATGATCTTTTGGAGGATTTTGATGATCCTCCAAAATTTGATCCGTGATTCATGAGCATCCATAGCCTATATACCTATATACTTATATCTCTAGTTTGCATTTTTATTTTTTTATTGCTTTGCACCTTTTGACCTTTTTGATTGAGCCTTATTTTTTATGCTTTGCATATTCATTTCACCTTTTATATCCTATTCCATATTTGGTTTCTTCCACTTGGGGCACATTTGTCTTTATTTTTACCTAACTTGATTTACTTATAAGTTCACATCATCTTTATTTCCCTTGCATATCTTATCCTTATTTTATTCATATTCACCACATTGGTTTTTATATTTTTCCTTGTTTCCTAATTTTAAATATTTTATACATCCTTATGCTTTCCTTTTACCATTATTGTTTTCTAATAATTTTCATTTTTATAAATGCTTGATCTCATCCCTTCTTATGCCCACATTCTACTTTGATTACTTGATGCTTATACTTATGTTCTTTTACCATACATGGAACACATAATTTTTATCCTACTGTTTATGATCGCTATTATCATGCCTTTATTAATCTTATGTGAATTTATTTATTTCTCACATATTATGCGTCCATATTGTGTCTTCAATGCCATACCATTTTATTATGTACATTAGGGGACATTATACTTCTCCCTAATATACTCACATTGTATTATCACACTTCTAATGTTATCCTAAATTATATTAAAGGCATATTTCCTCCCCCTTCCTCCATTGTGTTATCATGATATTTTATCACATTAGGTGGCATTATTTCATTCCCCATATCACTGTGTGCCTGCATACATGATTAGGTACCTTTAGCACATTTGGGGAATCAAACCTTCTAATATCCTATTATGTGTGCTTTCATGTCATACCATGTTCGAAGAGACACATTGGGTAAACCATAACACTTATATTTCATATTTAGGGCCATTTTCATCTTACCATTTTCCCACACTGGGGAAAAAATTACTACAATGTTTACAGGTGAGTCCATCAAGATGAAGGACTGGAAAGAGACCAATAGGTGATTTTAAAGGAAACACACACACTTTATAAAACACATATGAGCCATAACACATACATATTATGAATAGTATGTGTTATAATGCATACACAATATAAGCAATTTTAAGCTTTCATTTATGTTGTAAATAATACATATGTGTTATGTAACAAAACATTACAGTGAAAATGTGTCATCTATAATATAATTTTTTTAAAATCCTACTTTATTTCCAAGGCAGAGGATTGGACCTCCCTTTTGACTCCCAAATTAGTATTTATAACATAAAATGATGAATTCAAACTTCATCCTCATCAAATTTACACATTTGATAATGAAATTTTATGAAACCACCACCAAAATGTTAAGCTACTTTTTTGATATATATATATATATATATAAGACTGCAAGAATCAGGTATCCCCCTATAAACTACAGTGCACCTGGTAAAGTTTTTTCATGTGATCGGTGACACTAGCGCAACACTAATGAGTCTAGATATTAGTTATTTTTTATATCTTTTATGCATGATTATAGACACTAGCATGACATTTATCCTATACATGTTCATACATTATGCTATCTTTGATACCTATTATGCAAACCTCAAACTTGGTTTAAGTATATGGAAATATAATTATATGTGATGGTTAATGCATGATTTATGTGTGAATATGTATGAATTGTGATTGGATATCTATTCTTAGTCATGGTTGTTAGTATTGTGTACATGTTTTGTGAACTAACCCCTTGCAGCCAGAGGAGACACTATAGCTTGCAACAACTGCAAGACATAGCCCGTAGTCGAAGGAGTTCTTGGATAGTGAAATAGGGGATGTCCCCTAATAAATTGAACATGATGACTACAACATGGAGAAGTTTAATGAAGGAGATAGTGCATCATTATGACATTCAATAAAGACACTGGAGAAGGAAGAACCTTGTTACAATTGGGATTCTAACATAGCTAGTTTTGAGCGTTCCTCATTTAGTTCTATTACAATAGAGTCACAATCCAACTTGGACTCTTCTTCTTTTCTAGTTGCAATTAGATTCAACTGAATCTTTATCATGCTTTGAAATCCAGGGAGTGGTAATTAATGATTTTGGTTTATAGTCCTATTTTGAATAAGCTCCCCTATGCCTATATGTATAGCTCAATGGTTGAGTCTTAAGTTAGCTAGTTAACCAGTTTTTAGTAGTTACCAGATACTTCAGTTTTCAGTTGTTATGCAGACTATGCTTATTGTGCAATTATGATTTAATAAATAAGATATTTCATTAGAATCTTGTGTGATATTTTGGATTTGTGCAATGAATGAATTTGAGTTATTATGATTATGTTGGATCTAAGGAGTTAGATTTGGTTTTAGATTAGTGAAGAAAACTACTTGAGCAAGGGCCACTTAAGGTAATTTTTCTTCACTTCTTTCCTTTCAGGTATTTCAATTATGTTTTAGTAATTACCTTATAAATGCAAATTGTGTTAAACAAATTCTTTGTGTTTCAATCAAATGTGATGAATGCATGAACAATTTCTATTTCATAATTATATTATAATTGCTAACTTCAGAGTGTAAAATAGGTTTAAATGTTAGTTCATTTAATTTTCAACATTCACTTCTCAACAACAGTTAGCTACAGTCTTACACTGTAGGTACCTGTAGCCATAGAGACATCTTTACTTTCTTTACTGTTTACGGTCTTATGATTCTCTATCAAGTGTAATATCTTTACTAGAAAGATTTAGGTAGTTCCAACTATTTGAAAGCACATATAGTGTCAGTACCATCACAAGCCTACTAGCCTTGGTCGATAATTCAATGAAGGTCTTTCCAAATGTTAAGTGGACTGCTCAGCTAGGTTATTCATCTGAATTGTGTGATTGCCACCAATTTTACTAGACACTAGTAGGGACTCTATAAACATGCCCTCCGATACCATGGGGATAGACTTCATGACCTCTTGCCTGCAACAAGATGCTTTAGCCAATTGAGCTAGGCCCTCCACCCCCTCTTTTTTGATATTTTGAATAAAGTTTTTCATTCTTATTTTATTTTCATATTTTCTTCATATCCCTCAAACACATGTATGTATTATTTTTCATAATTTTTGATCCATTTATCTAATTTTAAAAAATATATTGTGTAATGAAAAAAGTTATACAATAGAATAATATTCTAGGGAATATACTATAAATACTTGATAATAATATGCCACTTTGAGGGGGATACCTCCAATAGTATTCAATAATAACATAATACTCAATATGATGATATAATAAATAGCCACTCTCTTATGTATACCTAATTATTCCATGGTTGCCACTTGAACTGGCTTAGATACTTAACTAGATAATCCCTAGGAAAATATAACTACCTATATGTGATTATAATAATAATTATATAACTTATTTAATATTTAAGGTAGGGCCACAAGCTAAATAATCATAACCCAACACACACTACAAGATTAGGGGTGTATCATGTTCCTCTCTTTACAAAAGTTTTGTCCTCAACACTAATCAATTATGGATACTTCTACATAAAATCTCCATCTTCTCAAGTTGTAACTTTGACCAAAAAGTACTTCCATTGAATGAGGTGCTTTAGGATTGTCCTTATTCTTTGCTTCTTTGTGTGTCTGAAAAATTAACTTTAGCTCTAAGATGTGTCTTCTCTCTACATCTAGCTTAGATAACATTATTTGTGTTAGATTTTTGTATTAATCCACTTGCTTCTTCATTATGTTTTGTTCCTTTTCTTTATTCTACTTGAGATTAGAGAATACCTCTTGGCGATGAATGTGCTCTTTCATTTCTCTAACCTTTTGGTGTGCATTTAAGGAAGAGGTGAAGGATGGTAGATGGTACCTTAACATTGATTGAATGGCCTAATTAGGATATCCTTCAAGAGGTAATTATTTTTGAATTTATTCAAGTAGTGATAATGCATAGAAGTATGTTATTATTTTGAATTCTCCTTCATTTTCCTATTCTTCTTCTCTTTCTTCTCATTCTTTTTCTTCTCCTTATTTTAATACTACTACTACTAATCCTTTTTTTGCTTCATCATCATCATCATCTTGCATATTCTTTATTAGTAATAGGTTTTGAGATCCCATATGATTGTTAACATTTGGATCTAGACTGACTAACCTAGATGATCCATCTTGGTTGCTTGAAAAATATACTTTTGATCTTGATTAATTCTAGATATAAGAACCGATATGTGTCAATGTGTTATGCATGCTTGATATATCTCCTTGTATGGTACCCAATCTTATTGCAATTATTTAATATCCTCCTTCGTCTTATTGATTTCTTCATTCCTAGGAGTGGTATCCATCTATTCCACTAATGGATTATCTTTATCATGAGTCCTACTTGAGTGAATGTATTATTTTTTCCTCTTGTGGAAGGCCCCATCATGGTATAACAAATATATTTTGTAATAAATGACATAAGAAAAATCAAATTAATCTATTCTTTTTGTAACTTACCAATGCCTAGATCTCGCTTCCTAGAAAAAATATCCAAGAAATTCACTAATTTGTAGCCTTGGGAGTGAATTTTGTGGAAGCCCTAATTTTGTAACAACTCCTTGAATTTTGCTCCAAATAACCTCAATTATGGACTACAGTAGGAGAAACATGTTCTTGATAAACCACCTAGAGATCATTTTTTGTTGTTTATTTTAAGCTTTAGAAGAAATTAGGTGGAAACCCTAACATAACCTTAATTTTTCAATAAATATTTTAATTCTACTCCAAATCACCCAAATATGGAGTATAGTAGCCTTAATATGTCTTTGAAAAACCATGTTAAAAATTAGGATTTTTTTCCAAAATGCAAAAGATATACATGTAATTCCGAAAATGACCAACAAATAAATTACCTTATTTCTCGCCTTCACAATGCCAAGATCATGCTTTGATACCACTCACAATAAAATAACTTGCTCAATAGAAGAATATAATATGAAATATATTGAAAATACTTGATAATGCTATGCCACTTCTAGGGGAAAACCTACCAATCCACTTCGAGGGGGATACCTCCAATAGTCTTCAATAAGAACACAATACCAATATGATCATAATAACTAAAGTTCATCTCCTATATATATTATATTTATTCCTTGGATGCCATCTAGGCTAACTTAATTACTTAAATATAAGATTATATTAATGATTTTATAACTTAATTAAGAGTTAAGGTAACCACAAGATAACTACTCATAACCTTATACACCTATAGGATTAAGGGTATAGTAGAATATTTATATTATTCACTAAGCAATACATGAGTGAACAAAACAAAATGTTTTTTGCATAATTCATTGTAGATGCTTCTTAAGCTACCAAGGGCAACAAGTAAGCTACAAGGGGAGAATTGTTATTTGACTTTTTCTACATAAAATAATTAAACAAGTAAATTTTATAAAACTTCATTAAATAATATAAAATAGTTTATTTAATAGTAAAAGAGATGTACATAAAACAAAGATATTGATAAGAGTTACTTTCACATTTTGAATAAATAAGTTAAATGAAAGAGAACTTATAAAATAAAAAAAACTCATATTTTAATGATTCTTACGAGAAGAGTGCAAATAAAAAAATAGTTATATTCATTATTTTGTAATGAGTGGGTGTGATGGTTGTAATCCACCTTTTGGGTTATTATTTAAACCTACAAATTGAATGTAAAAGAATTATATATATATATATATATATATATAGGGCCACTCTCAGAAGACAATGGTTTGGTACATGTAGTAAAAGAACTATAATAAAATGAAGAACATATATTTATATATTCATGTCAATCATTAAATTACATGATTTATATGATTATCTACTAGGATTACATTTATGATTTATTATTTATTGAAGGGAGAATATATTATTGCTAGCATTCATTTGTTAAGCTCGTAAATAGTTATATCTAGTAATATTGAGATTCATTACCGTGTCAAGATAGAACTTGATTACATGACATGGTTGTTCCCACTATTCCATAATTTTGACACATATATGGTTATAGTGCCTAATATGCCACACCACTTTCTATACAAATGGAATTTCCTAACCTTATCACTTCTACCTTTTCCTCAACAACTAGACAAGTTGGTGATTCTTGCTTATTTCACTTGCAAGTAAAATACTAACTAATATATACTTTATTTTATATTATAATTTCCAATAGAGGCACATGCATTAAGGAAAAACACACACAAATATATCTACTTGGGTCTATTAATTCACATCTAGACCCTAGTATCCTTTTATGTAAAGCATTTATTTTCATGCATGTTTGTGAGTGCTTGTTTACCTTGAGATACATGTTTGTGTTAGGATTCACATGTGATTCAAAGTGGGGGGAAAATGTAATAGTGAAAATATAACACCCATTCTAATTCCCATTTAGTTTTACATCCATTTTGAGAGAATGTCTTGATATGATTACACAATGACATTTGACACGTGCTTTTGTGTTAAGCTTGTATTATTTTATAATCACTTTCCTCCCTCTCTCATATTCACTTACATCAATTCCTATACATCCACCCTTGTCCCTATCCTATCAACATTTATTCTCACACATTCTTGTCATTGGTCTAGATTTTCATATATCTATCCTTGATTTCTAGATTCTATATACATAATCTAGAGTCATTGGCATGGCATGTGGGATGGATCCTACATGACACGGATTTGATCCAAAAATATTTGTTTAAAAATTTAAATGATGGACTCCCACCCTTTTCTCATAGCCTTTAGAAGTTGACTTAGGATACCATTTTATGTGATGATTTTTTATGTCCTATAAGTACTTAGAGACACTCATTTGAGTATTAATTCACCTCCAATTCATCCAATCATTTGATGATCATCCAAATTTAAAATAATAATCTCTTTTATGAATATTTGGAATTGGATTACTAAAGGGATACTATTTTGGATAATAATTAACATCTACATCACTTGCATGCTTATTTATAGTTTATCAATCTTTATCACAACCATAAAGCTAGAAGGATAATATGGGAGAACTCAAAGGTCTTGCATTCTAATGATCTTCCTAAAGCATTTTTAAATATATTGAAAATCCTTAATTACCAATGAGGAGAGGTGGTTAACAGTGAATTGGATAATAGTTCAAGTCTAGGTTGCTCCATATTGGGGCCATACATAAGAGTTCAAATTTGTACGACATGGAATCAACCCTACAATTCTACATAAGATTCTAATCTATGAGCATATTTAGATTACCTATTTTCCTATACCTAGATGAGAGGAATCTATGTGGTATCATACTATGATTCTACATAAGATTCTAAGCTATGAGCATATCCATATTACCTATTTTTGTATACCTAGATGAGTGGCATATATATGTGGTATAATTCTTTTCATCATTAATCCCAAAGCCAAGTATCTTAATCCCTTACATTTAGTTTCCTAAATTAACATTGATTTACATGTGATTGTCATTCCTAACCATGTTATTGAATTGATCTAGGTTGATTTATGCTTAATTTTTGCATGCATTTAATTAGTCAAAATTTATATTAGAGAAAATATATTTTTTCCTTTACAATACTATTGTAAAGAAAAAAATGGACTCCTTAATTGAAATTAGGTTTTAAATTAATGAATATGGTAATCAATTAACTAAATTTAGAGTTATAACATATTATATACTAGTTTAGTTATTTTATTACATAATATATCTATATTATGTCGATAGATATTTTTAATTTCTGGAGGGGTTATATCAGAATAATTTTTGACATGTCAATGGAGTTACATAGACACATTTAGTTCAATAAGTTAAGATCTCTATTTTTTTATTAGTGTGAGAAATTTGATATTTTAATTTGAAGTTCTGTGAAATTGTTTGGTTGGATTGTTGAGGATTTTGCTATTAGATTGCTTTTGAATAACAATTGTTAAAGGACCTAAAATCGTTGCACAACAAATCATAGTTGTTACACACAACTATGCCCTATAAGCAAAAACATTGCAGAAATCTTTCAGGAGTAGAGTCTCAACCCGTCAGGAATAATAAAATTGCAACTAATTTGTAAAAAATAATGAATGAAGACAAAATATAATTTGAATGATTGGGTATTGCCAATGAAGCATAAACTGGCTAGTGCCTAGCAGGAAGAACAATTCCTGAAATCCCTACAATCAACTCGATAATAAACTAATACATTGGATTAAATTGCTATCATCTCTCACCTCAATAAACCAAATAACATCTTATTCATGCATGCTCAACACAAGAGTGAATAGTTTTCTTTAAATGCGAACATATACTTCCTTCTATTTGAGACTATTTCCTTCTCATGAAAAATCTCTCAAGAGTGAAAACAACAAAAGACCATATGCCCATAATTTAATAAGTTCTATTTTAGTTGTGGTATAATTTATCTGATGGTCCCAATAAAATGAAAGCAACCCAAAATACAAATTGCAAACAAAATATAACAAATAACATGATTTCCCAAGAACAAAACTTTGATAATCCATCAATGCAGTGAGAACGTTAAATGAAAATTCACAAGAGAAACACAATGACCACTCATCAACAGAAGTGTAGCCAAGAAAATAGGGAACCAAAACCTCTTTGTATCGTGAAGTAATAGGTCAAAATGGAGTGCATCAAAGCAGAAGCATGTCACACGCAATAAGATCAACCAACCTCCTAATACAATATTAACAACTGACTATAAACCCATACTACTCTAGATCAGATTCATGAAAGTTGAGAAAATATAATAAACACACAAGATCAATGTTTTCTTTCAAAAAGACCTTTGATTATATTATAGTATGCTTGTGGATAAACCCTAGCATCTGCTACATACCTGTGAAGAAGCCATCACCTAAGATCAACTCCAACATGTGATTGTACGGTGGTAGTGCAGCCTAGGAGTGTCTCCAATGTGACTATGAGAAATCAAGAGTTTTCAGGACTTTGTGAAAGGTAGTTTAACAGAGCAAAGAAAATATTTTGAAATGGGAGTGAATGGTGTTAAAAGCATCATTGTTGGAAGAGGAAATGAAAGATATTTTTTGATATCACAACAAATTATAAAATAAGCCAAAGTTCTGACCATTGCAACATCACACCATCCTGCTTGTCCATATTTTTCTTGACACTTCTAAGATAAAAACAAGCGAAAAAATAACTTTCGTCAAAAAAACTAACAAAAATCATCTAAAATAACAGCTCTTGGAAAATCTCTATGCATGTGAAATGCAACAAAATATTTTCTTATGCCTTCAATACCCGCACTATAAAAGGAATAGTAAAGCTATACAAATACATAAATCAAATATTGTGGGATGGGATTAAGATGTCAAGAGTACTTAAAGTGGGTGTAATTACCAACAAAAGGTTGATTATGAATGTCAAATAGTACACCTCAAGTATCACCACAATAGATTTGGAGATGAACATACTCCAACGCTCATGGATAATAGTTATATAGCCCTATCCTCTCTTGGTGCTTGAGTATCATGTATTCTACACTTACCCTTATCCATAGATGAAGCATACATGACATGATTAAGAAATGGCAACATACTGATGTTGGATCATAGGGAATCCTCGAGCATAAGGAAAGCACATACTAAAGCTGTAATGGTAATGGGGAACACTCAGAAGAATATGAATAGTGTTCAAATCCACCCGTTCTACCCCACACTTCCTCCCTAGTCCAACCACGATAAGGTGGTCCATAACTCCAGAGGACATTTAGAGACGTTTCAATATGAAATTATGGAGTACATTCAGCCATGGCCCATTTTTAACATTCTTAAAAATGTGCTCGGAATTTACCCCACATCGCACAAAAGGCTGACCATAATTTGACTCAAGATTTACATTTGCCAAGCAAACACAAAGAATTTTATTTTTTGAGAAAAAAATTAAACCCTGAGATGGATTAGAGCATTTGGAATGTTGAGTAATCACATTTGCTTATACAAAACACCAATTCACTTGTTAATATAAGATAAAAGCAAGGGAAGAAGGGATCAAACCAGTAACTAAGGTTTAAGTTGCTAACTTCAGAAATGTCTTTCAGGAAAGAGATACAAATGCAGTATTTCATTACTCTTTAACTCTTGAATTTTAATTTTGGCTTCGAGGAGGGTTTCATATAGTGAACATTGCAGAATTTTGAAATTCAGTGAATGAATGACAAACATGGATACAAACAAGACAAATGCATGAAAATCTATTCAACTATAATAAAAAGCAAAATTTGAACTGAAAATGATCATCTTCACCACTGGCATTGAATTTCTTTTGGTAGTTAAACAATGAGAAGAAGGATCCATTGGAGCAATCCTCCCTCCATCTTATGTGCCACCAACACAGGAAGTACAACTGCTAAGTTTAAAACTTGTGCCATTGATATGAACAATCCCTCAACTGTCGATCACAGTCTGAAAGAACAATTGATAGATTGAATTAGTTAGGAAGCATATCCCTTATAAAAGAAATTTCCAACCCATAATATGGCTTAAGAAATCAACAAGGAGAATTATATATAAGCTATGTTCAACAACATTTATATATACAAAACTTCAACTTTTCACAAGTTTAGTTGTACATGACAAAGATTCTCAACTTTTCACAAGTTTAGTTGTACATGACAAAGATTCAATTTTAGACATTCAAACAATGCATCAATTTTGAGATTCAATGCTCATTGATTCAATTATAGCAGAAACAAAAAACAAAAAAAATCATTCAGCAATAGATATTTCTTCTCTTTTCTTCAAATTTTTTGCCGGTTTCTTTTCTAATTCCAAAAAGAATTGGGGAAGTTTAGATGTCCCGAAGACGAGCAAGGGGTATGCCAGACATCCTTCGGATGTAGGACCTCCAAAAAGGGCATTTTGAGGACTTATCTCTAAAAATCTCATAGCCAGGGGATGTCCCCTACAGTCATTGTGTCCCAGGGATGCCACAGGGGAATGGGAACCCCAGTTTGGAGGGGACTGGGGGCATGTGTGCCGATATAAAAGCAAAGATCAATCATTCACCGAAGCTAATGCAGAGAAAATTAACCTAACAAAGATCAGTTCAATGTTGAATAGAAAACCCTTTGTATGCACCCGTTCAAATATCTCAGAAGATGGGTCTAACATCTTCCACAATACTAAAGAACACTATAAAGAGAGTTTAAAAAGAAAATGAGTTAAATGCAATTGGAAATTCTGCGTTATCTTTTTTTGTGAGGGTGAGCCACTGTTCAAGGCCAACTGTGGTGACTCCCCTTTTGAGGTGTGGGCAACATCATTGTCGGGCCACGTAACCTCCATAGGATATTGCCTGCCTTCCAGAGGTAATCATCCCCTATTTCCCTACCTTCAATAGCACATAAAAACAAATTCACATGCATTCCTCTCGCCCAACTATGTTAATCCAACAAAGTACGTAGGAAATAGGTGGCATCTCTATTACTTACGCTTGTTGGTACATCCTTGCTTGAAAAGCCCTATTCCAAATCTCTACGCAAATTATAGAAGCGAATGTTAGGGAGAAAAGCGTGGATAATGCTACTGCGAGAGAAAAATGTGAGTTCGGGGGGGCCATTTGATTCTTCTCAGAGTAGCACCTCAGAAAACCCATTGCATGCTTATCCGTCTTGCCTTAAAAATGGTGGTGCTTGCAGTTACCGATGAATGTGTGCGAGCCGCTTGCTAATAAATACACCTAAACTGTACATGCTTATCCATCTTGCCTAAAAACGGTGGTGCTTGCAGTTACTGGTGAATGTGTGCGAGCTGCTTGCAACAGGAGAATCGGATATCGATTAGCTTCTCTATTCAAATCTATAATTACCCGTTGAAAACCCTACCAGACGTTAGGCGGCGAGCGGTGGAGGCGTAGTCCTAGAGAAGTGAGGTGGTGATCTGTTTTTATACACACGTAAAGATTTGGAAATTTTATTTTATAAAAGCTGACATTATACAGTTTTTGTGTACACGGATCAAATGTCGCAGCAGTGAACGCTTATCGGCGTAAATAAGATCTTAAAATTTGGAAATAAATTAGGTTTTGATAGTCAATAACAATAGTCCAATATTTCAATTATAACTTTTGAATTGTAATTTCTTATATACATTGGACTTTCCAAGCAACAAAATTGGAATTGGGTTGCTCCCAAAATTCGAATGATTGATCCCACATTGCATGTTTGATCCCAAATGTTTATGAGTTTGACCTTTTGTGTAGATTTGAATTGGTTGATAGTGGATTTTGGTAACTTGTGTCACTCTTGTCTCTACTTTTTGTTGATCTGTAAGGAGTAGTAGTGTTAAAAAATACCTTAGAGTGATTGTTGGTTCATAAGGATCAAGTTCTTTGAGATCAAATCTTTTGATTAGATCATGGTTGTGAATGAATATTTCAAAGATAACACTTAGACATGTAAATGTCCCAAATAATTTTGATGTAAATTTTGGTTTCTTTTAGTGATTTAAATTGAAATATTCCTAAAATGATTCAATATTGTGTTCTTGATTTCTCCACATGTTTAAATGCACAATCAAATGTCTTTAAACATCAAGTTTAGATGAATAGATTCATAAATATGTACAAATAATCTCCCAATAACTAGTGAGGAAGAGAGGAATCAATATTTTTAAATTTTAAAAATTTGACCCTGTGGTTAGTTTAATGTCACATGGAATGAAAGTCAAATGCCACAAGAAAGGCTTGGAACAAGGAATGCATAATTTTGAGATAGGAAAATGTGGGTTGGTGATAAAAACAAATGAGAAAAAATATAAATGGGATTCCAATAAGATCAAAGTATGAAGGTAAATATTAATGATGAAGAATAAAGAAACCAAACTTACCACAAAATTATACACATATTATTATATAATCATATTAAAACATTCCATCTAAATAAATTCAAAACTAGGGGAGAGGATCCATAGTTGAGCACCTTAACTTTGCGCCTCTCAAAATCTCATGTGGCAATTTCAAATCATCCTGAATTTTTTACAACAATTTACATAGCAAGTACCCTACTTATAATTAAGGTTTCAGGGCTATATCATCAAATATGATGCCACATCAACATGTTTTTTTGTTAGGTGTCCAAAAAAACCTTAGAAAAAAAGTTAGGACCAATAGTTGTACACTAAGTCATGTTTTATTAGAGCATTGATGTGGCATCAGATGATTTGTTGCTTTTTAGATCTAAAGAACACATTTCATTCAATTATGAGTACTCATGATCAACGCTAACAACTTTAGAGTCACAACTATTAATATTATATTATTAAAAATATTGAACATTAAATCCAAATGCTAAACCAACTATTGAAAAATGCTAATATGACTATAGACATGACCATACAGATTTCACCATTACGATTATTAATAGAATGGAGATTTCTATTGAAAAACTTAGAAAAAATAATATGTAAAAACTTCCTGATACTGGTTAGAAATGAGCTCCCTCTATCTTTGCTAACATTTGGTCGCGAAAACAGGCGTCTCCCTGCTCAGAAATCCCAGTTTAATGGTTCCTCTCGACCCTCATAAGGCGAGGCATGGAATGCAGACACCTCCATTCCCACGTAACCACAAATCCAGAACAACTTCTGATTTGAAAGACATCAACATGAACATAATTTGAAATCACTAACTAATCGTTGGGCAAATTTAATCCTACCCATTTGGAGAAGGATATTTTGAGAATTATGAGCGAGGGGGCTTAAAATTAGAGTGAAAGAATCTCAGTGAGAGTGGTGAGGCCAGAGAAAGGCACCCATCGCAAAATTCCGCTTGTAGTCGACATCCCCAACAACAGGCAAACCATACTCTTGAAATAACTTGTCCAGTATCCATTCGGCCATCGACTCGTACTCAGCCTTCGAATATCTCGGGTAATGCAGCGGCATCTGGAACCCGAACGGTTTCCCATCTGTCCGCGACCTACGCTTAATGCCGTTAAACTTGGGCTCTGGCGTTTCCATGGCTGCACTTGTTTTTTTCGCAGAATTCCAACGAAAAGGAGACTGCAAATTACGTATGGAAATGGTTGTCATCCGCTTAGCAGGCTTAAAAAGATGGAATGAAAGGAGCGGAGAAGAGAAGAGTGAGGAAGGAGGAGGAAGAAAATTTGGCAAAGGGCAAAGGCGGTGCAGGTACAACGGACTGGAAATAAATTTGGGCTGGTAGTTGGAGCGGTCGAAGCTGTCGCTGACGACGTCGTAACAAATTTTAATGGCACCCCCTAGATGCGCGGCGCGTTTACCAGCCACCTGGTGTGTTGAGGTCTGTTGGCCATGTTTTTAAACATGGGTTTTGGTTGTTGACTCATCAATATGTGGAAATCCGGGGTTGAATTGTTTAGCAAAAACCAAAGGTCACATTTAGAAAGAATACATGAAATTTGGAGAGCTAGGGTTTTCTTGGCTTTGCTTGTGTTCACGACATATTGTTTAAGTAGGAGTTTAGCTCTTTTTCTACATTTAATACGATACTCCCTTAGTCATCAAGTTCGTAGGTGATTTTTGTCTTCTTTAAGACTTTTCATTGTTTTGTAGTTGCTATTGTTGGAGGGGAAGGTTCGTTGACGATAGACAATGGCATCCTCACTCAAGTGTTCTCAAAAGTTTGTTCCTAAGGTGTTTGATGAAGTACATTCCCTAAAACATTCTTGGATGTTGTTCTTCTAACTCTTGTGTTTGATAATTCATGTCATTGGCTTTATAATTTTACTTTAATACAATATTTTGTGGGTAGATTCCCTCCTAAAAACATGCTTAAAGATTAGGTCACTAAGGCTTGGGTCTTGCATGAGATTCACTTATATGTCATGTAAAACCTTATCAAAGGCTTTTTTATCTTTCGTTTAACTAAGTCCAATCATGTTAAGGCCATTTTTGGCTTGTTTGGTTCTCATTATTGGTTTTGAAACCTTGGGCTCAAGATTTTGTGGTATCTAATGAAAAGCACCTCAAAGTTCCCTTGGGTTAAATTCTCTAGATTACCTTTCTCATGCTAAAGTTTCCTAAATGAGATTGCCTCTTCTTTTGGCATTGTGGTTTGTGTTGAGCCTAAACAGTTTTATTCAACACATCCTTAGTGACATGTTTGTTTTGAGGTGGATTTGTCCAAACACCTTAAAAAGATTGTTGATATTCATATTGGACAAATGATATACACTCAACACGTCATTTATTTGAACTTATCAAATACTTGTTATTGATGTCAATCTTCTTAACATAAGATTTGAGATTATCCAAGTTGATTTCTACGAGCCTTTAAAGCATCCCATGCTACCCATTTTTGGGTTAGCACTACAAATAAAAAAGGACAAAGGTTGGTCTATAATCATTAGTCGAAAAGCCAAGAGCTCTAGAAATAACAATTGTACCCTAAGCCTGTTGAATACACCGAATACTAAGAGGGGGCGGGGGTTGAATCAGTGTTTTGCTAACACAATTAATTGCTAACCATCCAATTACCAACATATATCTAGATGCAATTGTAAACTAAAACATAAAAGGAATCATAACATCTCATAACACATTGACACCAGGATTTTTTACGTGGAAAATCCAAAATGGGAAAAACCATGGTGAGGATTAACTCATAATATATTATAATCGGTTACAAGATATTACATGGCTCACTTCCAGGACACACTGTCCTTGAAAGGCTCATAGCCTAAAGTGAATACAAAATGGCTTACCACCAAGATACAAAGAGTATGGCCCACTGCCAAAAGATGAACTGTATGAGTACACCTTCAAAGTGCTGAGATTAGTTCCAGTTAAGCTTTGGCAAACCAAAATACTACTTCGGTTGTAAGTATACAACAACTATCAATCCCTTCACACTACAACACTTGTCGCATAGCTCACACCATTATTCAACATACTTTCTCATCCATTTTTTTTCATTCATACTTTCATTCATTGGTATGTTCCACACACATACATATATATATAGCTACATCTTTATACATCAATTAGGTTGGCCTAATTGGATGTGAACATACATAATTCAAAATGACTTGTTGGCCCAATTCAAAAATCCCTTTTGGCACACAAAACAAAGCATATCAAACAAAAATTAGGTCGGCTTGGACCTTATAAGGAACACTTTAAACATTCATAAGCTAAACAGTTCTTAACCCTATCGACCAAAAGAATGCTGAACTTCTGTCATTTAGATATCTCACTCCGATCAACCAAAGTTGTTGAAAGCTCATTTATAGTTGTAACTGACACTCCTAAGCAACATATCAAAAAATCATAGAGTTATCTTTTACTAAGAGAATTTCTGGATCAAAATACCAGATCAGTATAGATACTTAGTTTACTTAGCCAGTTACCAACCAATGTTGGCATCAATGACAACAAACCTGGAGGTCACCTTCTTTATTCTTCCAACAATTTCCCCCTTTGTCATTGATGGTAACATGTGCCAAAAATGAGACTTGCTTCAAAACAAAAGATTGTGCAACAATAATGCACTCAACTCCCCCTTTCTTATATACAAGAACACCAAAACACACAAAGCACCAAACTCTAACATACCCTTATTTATACAAAATATTCCTTTATACAGAATCTTCTCCCCCTTTGACATCAAGGGCAAAGGACTGGGAAAAGTAAAAAAACATTTCAATCAGGAATTGGGGGAACCTTGTAACTCCTTGAGAATGGCTTCCCAAGTTGGCTTTCCATCATCCCAGATTCCTTTTTCTCTGGTAAGAGTTTTGTGCAGAGATTCTAGTTCCACTAGGCATTCTTCTCCTTCTTTTGGAGTGGATGGAATTAAGTTCATCTTCTTTCTACCTTTGTAGGATGAAAAACTTGCTCTGAAGATCTGCAATAGAAACCCAACCAACATAGTTTCTATCTTCTGCAACCTTGTAATCTCTGGTGGCATCGGCAAGATGAGACTCAATTGAGTCCATTAAGTCCTTGATACCTCGAGTGGCTTTAGACCACTTCATGAAGTAGATAAATAGCAACTAGTCTTCCTCATCATAGTCTCTTATTTATTTCAAAGTTTACAAAGCTCTATCATGTGCAGTTACACACTTATCTTGTAGAAACAACAATCTTTTCTCTACCGGACTTAACTCCACTTCTTTTGTAGTCTGTACCTTCAAATTGGATACGTATTCCTTGACTGAATCAACTATAAGATTTAGGTTTTCAATTGGAGCTAAAAAATTATCAGTTGTAACACCGAGGGCTGGCTCTTGTAAAGTTTTTATAGCTTCATTTATCAATTCATTTCCTTTTTGATATGATTCGATAGCTTCCTATGTGATAGAGTTGAGAAAAGTGTCACTAAGTTTTATTTTGTCACTTGGTGCAATCTTGGTCAAGTCCACATAGCCCGGATGTGACGACAACTTAATTAGTTGTGGTGGAAGCACAGGCTAAAGTACTATTTTCCTTGATAGAGGACCTTTGAGGGTACTTCTGAATGATTCTCCAGTTGGCTTTGACAACTTAGAAACTTTGGGGTTTTCTCCTTTACTCTTAGCCGAAATAGCTTTCTTGTCTCCCTCTTTCTTCTTTTATTCTTCCTTTTCTTCTTCTTCTTTTCCCTTTTCTTCTTCTTCTTCTTTGGATGACTTTCCAAAGGATTTGTATTTGTTTTCTTTCTCCCTTTTATCCTCATCATCCTTGTCATTATTATAAATTTTATCCTTACTTCTTTAACTTTCATCTTTTTTTTTTCTCATCCCTATTATTAGTAGATTTATGATGTTCTTGTTTATCACTAGTATGATCTTTATGTTGATCATTAGATCTTTTGCTAGTTGTCTCTTCAGTATTAGTTAGAGGGGAAGGAGTCTCCGAAACAACATGTGTCTCACCAACATTCTCCAAGAGTGGATTATCCATCACTTCTGTAACATCAACTTGCATTTGTGCTTGAGCTGTATGGGATGAAGAGTTGTTTCTTGCCCCATAACTCCTTGCCAATTGTTTGATTACATCCTGGATTTCTTGCCTTACTTTTTCCATATTCACTTGCTCCTTAGTCATTAGCATATTAACTCTCTACTTGACTCTAAACATAGAAAAGCATTATTTTAGTATATTGACAGCTTCTATATCAGAAAGAGGTGAACCACGAGAATTTAATGCATCATTTCTCATCTTATCTTCAACATTTACAACCTCTTTCCTTCTATGCACTAATGCTTCTCATACAT
Source organism: Sequoia sempervirens (assembly GCA_007258455.2). Lineage (NCBI taxonomy): Eukaryota > Viridiplantae > Streptophyta > Pinopsida > Cupressales > Cupressaceae > Sequoia > Sequoia sempervirens. Next base: position 280,265,795 of record VDFB02271358.1, read on the forward strand.
TTTTAGTTACTTTAGTTTGTATAGTCTCCATACTTACATTGCAGATGATTATATATTGAATAAATGCATTAATGATAGTTTCCTTTCCTTCATCATTAACTTTTCCAAACAACTCAGTAGTTGAAATGAGATCATTGTCAACCAAATTATTTACCAAGGCTCCTAGATCTAAAGATGGTTGATCACTTATCGAAGGATATCCAGGAATGTCCTCCATAAGATCAGATGAGCCTTCTTCATTCTTCTTCTTATGCACATGGATTTTGTAAGTATCCTCCTCTTCCTCTGTCTCTTCATCCATGGAGATATCAACTCTGGTTTGAGCTTTTTCACTGGAGGTACTACTCCTTTTGTTTCTTTTCAGCTGATGCTCTTTTTTATGTCAAGTTCTATTTTTTCCTAAACAACATTACTCAAATTTCCTTCCTATTAGCCTTTTTCTTTACTCTTCTTCTTCCTAAAGCAACATATGGAGCAACAAGAAGTATTTCCTTTCTCTTAGATGCATAGGTGCTAGGAGTGATAGGGGTAGCAACATCAACTGATACAGGGGAACTTTGTTCTTTGTTCTTTTCCTTCTCAATATTAGTAGTACTAGAAGTAGCTATACTGGAGATAGGTGCTCGTGCAACATTGGAAGATAATCTTCTTGATTTCCTAGGTCTAGAGAGCTGTTGAGTAGATTTAGCCTTTCTTTCATCAAGAGCCTCCTTTAACTATTCTATATTATCCTTAATGAAAGTCTATCCTTTGAAGAATGCTTCAACCTTCTTTCTTCTCTTGGATGCTGTAGCCTCTAGATGCACTTCACTAGATTTCTCCTCATATGTTCCATGCCTAGGTAGAGAGGGATCCCTAGGATTGCTCAACAACCTTTCAATGTATCTTTTTGCCAATTGTTCATCAAGTTCATATCCCATTGGCTCAATCCATATAATTTTGGGTTTAACAGCCTCTATGATACATTCATTTGTAGTTACAAGAAAGGTTATCTCCTTTTCATATTTCTTCACTAGGCTCCTTGGAATCTGATCTCTTTCATGCATCTCATTTTGGAATACTGCAAAGAAAGTAGTTAGAGCATTGTATTGTGCCTTGAAATATCTTAGACAATGCAAATGATCAAAAATTTGGTGTGCAACTGATCTGTTGTGCTCCCATATTATGTATTTCCTTCTCGGTAACTCCCTCAGGAAATAGAATAATAGACAAACTACTAAAGTGTCAAATTTAAAGGGGTGTTTATTTGCCTTGGTCATGTTCAACTTCTCCATAAGTTGTAGCCTAAGCAGCTCACATTTATCAAAATCTTTCCCATTTACTACCATTTCAAATGTGGTGTGAATTTCTATAGCAAAAACAAAATTCACATGGTTGGTGAAATAATTTTTTTGTCCAATCAAGATGGAAACATACTTGACAGTAGGATTTACAATGGACTTTGTAGTTAAAGCTCTTTCATCAAATGTAGCACCGGTTAGCTTCATGATTACATCATTCTTCACAGCCTTTAGAACTGGAATGGTTCCAGTATCGCAATGACTAGTTACGACTCAAATCGCTTCCTTGTTGATTACCTCTGGTACATTTATCCACAAAAATTTGCTATGTACCCTACTAAGATCCATCCTAACAAATTTTTCCTCAATCTCACTGGAAAAGTTTAGAAACCAGTTCAAAACATTTAGCTTCATCCGAACTAGGTTTTCATAGTCTGGCTTGAGCAATAGATCATCTCTCATCAATTCATTGTCCCATAAATCCTTGAGCTCTTGATGATTAAATTCCTCTAGCTTCCCATGAATATATGCCCTTGTGTCTTCAGTGGGTAACATTGTTACACCCTAATTGTATAGTTACTATTTACTATTACTGCATAGGGTAAAAATGGATGTAATGAGAATTTTGGAGATGAATAAAATATGCTTGTACTTGTTGTCAATATGAATGTTTTCACATTTGATGATTGTCTCATTTGATGTTACTTCAGTTGATGTTATTCATGGTGAAATATTGCATTTATGTGAATGAAAGATTATTGATTTGTATTTATTCTAAATTTAGATATGTTTATGTATACTGCATATGTTATGAACATTTGACTACCATGAGCATGAGTTAGTGGATGCAGGTATGTGTTCCATTCCTCTAGGCAAAGGGGAAGTATCACTTGGGAGAAGATCTTGGTCGGGTAACTAGTAAAAGTAAAACTAATTGAGCATACACACACCACAGTAGATTGATTGAATTGAGTGAGTTTGTGGGTTATAGGTAAGTCATCCATAGGTTGTATGTTTGCATTAGGAGTCTTGTTTACTTTTGCATACTTTTGCGGGTGATGTTTATCTATTTAGGTTTTTGAGATCTTTCTTGTGCTATTACGATCATATAGATAAGTGGGATGTAGGTGGAAGTATGTCTATATGTATGCACATGCATTTCAATGGGATCTAATGACACATATATGCATATGTATAGATATATCACACTTACACACTCATTAATATGATAGTAGTGTAAATCGATGTAAGTGTATCAGATGAGAACATATATATATATATGTATAGTACATACACGTATCCATATGTATATGTATATCAATACAAGCATACGTCAAAAAATAGACATTCTCATACGAATGCATCGATATGATATACCTACATATACATGTACATAGAGGCGTGTGCACACACACATACACACATATATGCATACATCCTATATAATGTGTTTAATATAATTATTTTTCTTGTACATTTATATGTATATATATATATATTTGATGTATGTTGATTGGCTTCAATATATATATTTATTTAATAAATGTATATATATATATTTATATGTAAATACATATTAAAATATTATATATATTTAGTTATATATATATACGAAGGTATTTAAATATATATATATGAATATGATATATACAATATATATAATAATAATATATACTTTACATATTGATTTTATGCTTTTGGAATTTGACTTATTCTTATTTGATAAGAAGCCAATTTATTGAAGACTTCTTTTGACATTATAAGTCCATGGATAATATGTGTCGATATTGGACATTATTATGGAAGTCAACTTTGGATCATCACGACACTCACCAGCTAAGAATATGCATGAGTGAGACATAACAATATGTCTAATTTCTGCTGGTTTTGACTTGGTCAATTTGGAAAATGGAAAAAGACACGGACTTAGTCCAACATAGTTATAATGTTCAGTCGACTCAACCCATAAAATAGTTGATTCAAGTTATGTGTTGATGAATTATGATTGACTTATTCCCATCATTTGGAAATTGTGCCAACTTGAGGGGTTTGGCACCACCTCTGTTTTTCACTTTCCTGTAGATGTCAATTGTGGAGAAATATTCAAATTCTCCATGTGCTGGTTGAAATGGTCTTTTGAATGCTACCAATATGAAAGTCGATCTATTATTATTTTTGCTGAGTTTGAGCTTCTATCATCGCCACCTTTGTGCTGAATCATGTTGCATGAAATTGGTGTCATTCTTCATGCCAAAACTATAGGATTTATGAAGGTTGGATACTCTATAAATAGTCACACCAACTCACTTGAAACACATTTTGATTCTTACCCATTCTGGAGTGATCATTATTTGCAGTCATTCATAATCATTCTCATTTTCCTATGTGAACATTATTTCTATTCTCCCATTTCACTTGAGAGAGGTGTATCATACTAAGAGCATACAACCTTAGTTGTTTATCATATATGAGTTTTACCAGTCATTTATATCTGATTTATAAGTGAGAAAAGAGTGATATTTTGTGAGGAAGAATTGACTCAATATTTGAGAACTTAGTGTGCTATCAACGAGAGAGAGAGAGAGAGAGAGAGAGAGAGAGAGAGAGAGAGAGAGAGAGTTGCGTTAGGAAGTTGAATTAAGTTAAACTACTATTGGAGAAGGTTGCACTATCATCATTATTTGGATAAAGTGATAACATGCATGGGGTTTCCTTATTATTATTTACTAGGAATTGATGTGTTTTCTATACTGCAAGAAATGTCTTTTCTGTTTGTACATTAGAATTAATTATGATTGTATTCTGAAAAAGGGAATTGAATTCTTCTATTTGTTTTATACTATGATTGTAAGACCTCCATAATAGGAGAATGATGCTTGAATTAGTTATTATTTACTAGGTTTGATTGAATGCAATAGTCACTTAAGGTACACCCAGCTAAGTTATTAAGTTAAGTAGGAAAGCTTGTGTTACTCCTAGGATAGTTAATCCAATATGGGAGGGAGCTTGTGTACTTACTTGTTAAATAGATTCATTACAAGTAGATTAGTATGTTGTAGGTTAGTCTAGGGTGATAGATTATTCATTGAAGGACAATACCTATGCATAGTGTAAGATAGCCTTAAGTCAAATCAGCCTTGAGTAGTGTATGTGATATATGACTTCATTCAAAGTACTTAATGAGAACACTTTGGACCAATTAGTGCAATGTCTGAGACTCCACTTAGTTGTGTGACTACCGAGACTACATTCTTAGTTCACTGTGATCCATTATTACATGCTAGTTTAGGATTGTGGGATTACAAGTTCTAGTTATGTAGGACACAACACTATGCTCAGTTGGTTGTCATTATCGGTTACTCTACCAATCTCTTCGTCGAAGGGAAGGTCCATCTATCGAATGATAGATGTGTGGGGGACCACATTAAGAGTCTATGGTTGGTGGAAATCTTAGGAATTACATGTAGAAAATATCAATTAAATGTAAATAAAGATTAAACAAAGGAATGAAAATACACAAAAACAATAACAATGAGACAATTTTTAACATGGTTCACCCAAACTCAGGCTACATCGACCAACAGAGAGTCCAATATTATTATCTAGTAAATCAAACCAATTACAACCAACAATCCTTGCAACTCAATACCGCTGCAAATTCTACAATACAATATCAACATAAGCCCTAACCCTTAGCCATTTTATCAAGACTTATGTCGGTTACAAAATAGGGTTTTTTTTATGTTGGCCAATAGAAAAATAGTTGCTCCTTGAACTTGTCTTGGGGGCGTTTCCCCCAAACCCCTATTAAATAATTTGGGGGGAAATCATGCCTATAAAAGTGGGGAAAATTTAACCTCTGAGTCTGATTAGACTCCATATAACAACAGGAAAAGTGCTTGAGTGATGCTTCTCCTCCATAGCAGGCGACAAAAGAACCAAGATTTGAAAGGAAATAACTTGGACCTTCTTACTACTATTTGTTCAAAAGCTCTATGAGCTATGTATGTACTTGTATGCTTTCTTACACAGATGTATAATTGAAAATAAAATGAATACATGTTGAAATATGTTTTGTATCTTGTTTGGAAATTTCAATAATTTATAAAAGAAATTTTTTATTTCAATGCTTTTGTTACTTGTTTATTTACTCGTTTTAAGAAATTTTTACTTTATTGAAGGGTAAGTACGTTACAAACACATTGCTCAAAATGTGGGAGAATGCACCCACAAGGTCTACATCATAGAATTTCCAAGAAAATTTTCTAAATCTAGGTTGGTGTCTCTATGAGATTTCCACAATGGTAGGAGTGGTTATTTTTTCTCAAACAATTTGAATATGCTTAACAAAAAGTTGCTTCAACTTAGAATTCACAAGATTCAGATAACATAAAATACCTTTTTATGCCTGTCAAAAACTAGGGTTTTGATGCAAAACACTTTGAATCACATTCAAATTTCTCTAGATCGCTCTATTTCTTTCCAATTATGCAAATGTGCTTTAGCTCAACTTAGTTTCTTGCTTTATTACTTACAAATTTTTCCCTAATTCACATTTAATGCATTCCAACCTTAAAAGATGATAAACACTCTATAAAGCACATTGTAAACCTAAAAAGGTTATGTAATTCTATGGATCTACCTATTTTCTATTAGAAACTTCTTCAATACCTTCAAATGACTTCTTACATTACATATCCTCGTGTCACTAATTGACACCTCATATATCAGGGCCTTTTTAGATTTCTTCGTGATTGCTCCCCCTGAAACCACTACTGGGTTCAATTTTTAGAAGAGGTATTTGCACCGAATGCAGGTACAAATGTATTTGACTCATCCTTTTTCTTCCAAATGTTTTCCATTTCTTTTCTCATCTCAGTAGGATCCATTTTGTTCACAGGTTTGTTCTTTTGTTCTGTATTAGGTTTCTTTCCGATTTTGCTTCTACAAAGTTTTGAGATATGTCCTGGTTTGTTGCAAATGTAGAACACAACATATCCTTGATCAAACTAAATTGAATTTATCTTTGATTTCACTGATTAGCCTTATTTCTGAAAATATTACATGTGTAGCAACAACCTTGAAAAGATTTAATCCTAACATTATCTGGCTTCTAAACTCGGTGGCTCTATCTCCAAAATTATTGTAGGTAAAGCATTGTCCAACAAAGAATCCAATATTTTGGTTCATTCTACTTCTACATTCTATTGCTCTATGACTGAATTTATTGCATGATAAAAAAAAATCCATTAAAAGATGGGTACCTTTGAGCATTAGGTTGTCAAATAGGAATCCTTCTGGTATTGCTCCTTTAGTTCTTGATATGTTGAATATTTCCTTCAGTCTTCCTTTGATTGTCCACTTTGTTGGGAATTGGTTTTGCCTTTGAGCTTTGTCCTTCTTCAAGTCCTAGACCACTTTTATCCTTAGAAGGTTTTTGAAATGCAATCAACTCATCTAGCCTTGTAGAACTTGTTTTGAATTTTTCTTCATGAGCTTTTTCTTTTTCCAAATCATATATTAGAATTACCACTTCTTGTTCAAGCTTAGTAAATTCATGAATTTTATTCTGAATCTTGACTTTTTGACATTCCTCAATTCTTTTTTTTTCTTCCACTTGCACCTTCAGTCCGGAAATGTCTTCATTAGCCTTTTTCAACAGATCACTGACTTATCTATGCCTTTCCTTAATTTTTTTGATTTGTTATCTTAATTTTCTAATGCATTCATTTGCTTCTTTTAGGTTTCCTTTCAAAGTTTCTTTCTCATCTTCACTTTTGTCCATTTCTTCAAGGGCAACATGAAGTTCCTTAGAAGTAGAGGTTTCTTCCAAAGGAACAGGATAAACCATGTATTCAAATTTCAGGAGCTTCCTCAAGCTGTAAGACTTCTTCAAAGGAACTAAGCTCTGATACCAATTGTTAAATACACCAAATACTGAGAGGAGGGGTGAATCAATATTTTACCAACATAATTAACTGCTAACCATCCAATTATCAACACATATCTAGCTACAATTGTAAACTAAAACATAAAAGGAATCATAACATCTCATAACACATTGACACTTTACGTGGAAAACTGAAAAAATGGGAAAAACCACAATGAGGATTAACTCACAATATATTATAACCAGTTACAAGATATTACAGGGCTCACTTCTAGGAAACACTATCCTTGAAAGGCTCACAGCCTAAAGTGAATATAAAATGGCTTACCACCAATATACAAAGAGTATGGTTCATTGCCAAAAGATGAATTGTATAAGTACACCTTCACAGTGATGAGATCAATTCCAGTTCTAGAAAACCAAAATCCTGCTCTGGTTGTATGTATACAACAACTATTAATCCCTTCTCACTACAACACTTGTCGCATAGCTTGTATCACTGTTCAACATACTTTCTCATCCTTTTTGTTCATTCATACTTTCATTCATTGGTATGTTCCACACACATACTTACATGTATATATAGCTACATCTTTATACATCAATTAGGTCAGCCTAATTGGATGCAAACATACATAATTCAAAATGACTTGTTGGCCCAATTCAAAAATAATTTTTGGAACACAAAACAAAGCATATTAAACACAAATTAGGTCAGACCAGACCTAATAAGTAATAATTTAAACATTCATAAGATAAGTAGTTCTTAACCCTATCAGCCAAAAGAATGCCAAAATTCTACCATTTAGATATCTCAGTCAGATCAACCAAAGTTGTTGAAAGCTCGTTTATAGCTGTAAGTGACACTCTTGAGCATCATATAAAAAACTCATAGAGTTATCTTTTACTAAGAGAATTTTTGGATCAAAATACCAGATCAGTGAGTATGGTCAGTGGTTTACTTTGGTACCGACCTATTCGCCCTTGGAATTCCCAACCTATTTTCCTTAGGTGAGCGGTTAAAAGATCGGGCAGTGTTTCTCTATAGGGCAGAATTTAGGCAAAGCCGTCTTAGGTGGGATTCACCCTATAGGGCTGGGGTGGACCCCATGGACCTAGGCCCCAACCTCACTAGGGCTTCGCCCACCACCTTAGCTTCGCCACCACCCTATATTCCTTATAGGTGGTTAGGAGCCTCAGTCGATGGGGTCTGCCCACCTTTGGTCAGTCACAACCCCACTGCCCTATATTCCTTTGGGGTAGACTCCACCAACCTAGGCATTTGCTGCCAACCAAGCTCTTCCACCACCCATAAGGCCAAAAAGGAATATAGGTCGGTACCAAGGGCCCTGTCTATTTCCCACCCCACCCAAGGCTTCGCCCACCACCTAGGGCTCCTTTCTTAGGTGAATAGGTTGGTGGGGTTAAGACAAATAGGTCAGTCTCGAAGGGCAGGTCAGGAATGGAGAAGTCCATGGTTAGTGGGGTTTGGTGGACCCCATTGACCAATGCATCTGCCACCACTCAAGCTCCTAACCACCCAAGCTTATAACCACCCATAAGGCTAAAAAGGAATATAGGTCGGTGGGGTTGGGACTGCCCATATGCCTTACCCATTGACAAAAGGCGAGTATGGTTTGTGGGTTACATGGCTTCGCTAAATTCTGACTCAGACCTTCGAGACCTAAGGCGAATGGGTCGGTGGGGTAAGGCGAATAGGTTGGTGGGGTTTTTGCGAGTAGGTCAGTCCCAAAGGGTAGGTCGGTCCCAACCCCATTGGGGGGTGGGAGATAGGCGGGGCCCTAAGGCCTAAAGGTTAGTGGGGTTAAGGATTATGGGATAGTGTGAAGCCAACTCTATAGCCTCCCACCCCCCCAGTGGTGAAATTGGTAATTAGATGGTTAATGATTGGATGGTTTAATAGAATATTGATTCACCCCCCTATCAGTATTATAAGTTTTCAACACACTTCTGCTACATCCAACTCACTACCTTTGGTAAATTCATACATACATCTACTTCAACAAGATCCATCACCTTCAAATCACTGCCTTCAACACATTCTCATTTACATTTACACATGCTTCTTCATAGTTTCACATACACTCACTACCAATCTCTCATAACTGATCTTTGCCACATTTCATTATCAAGTGAGATTATTTAGATTCTTATTCACACATTGTCCACTCAAAACATTTAAAAAACATACACACACTTCTCAAAAGCTTTGATCTTCTATTTATATCCTCCACAATCTTCAAAATTTTTCACCTTGTCAGCTAAAAATATACAATATGAGATATACTTTGATCACAACAACTTGTCAACTCCAAAATCATCCACGATAGAAGAAAATCATATGTGGTTCAAGTTGAATGATATTCAAGACCTATTTTCTATGAAACACATCTTCAAAATTGGCGTACACATCCAAACACTTGGTACAAGCAACTCAACATGTCAAGTCAACCTGAAAAGTATGTAAACTATCATGCATCAAATCTAGACCAAAGGCAGTACTAGAGAGACCAAGGAACTTTGTACCAATCACTCCAACATACTAATATGTCTGGTAAAGAAACTTCTTTGAACTATTTTCATTATTTCAAATGATTTTATTTTGGCACAACACTTCATACCAAAAACATTGATTCCAAGCATACTGCTCTACACGAGAGGATCACATACTAGCTTGTAGATCATTCAAAGAACACAACGAGACTCCACCATTCTTCCCATAACCTCTTTATACAAATTTGGGAAAGTACTTTCTAATGCAAGTCATTTGAACACACATAGACGAACCTGCTAGGTTGTTGAAATTAGACAACACACTGTTATCTATATAAACATTGGTGGTGTACCAAACCATATGAAATTTGAAATGAGAAAACACATTATCTATATGAACATAAATATAGAACTATAAGATAACAAGATGATGTGGTGAAGTGTGGAGACATTTAGTTCTTCCTTATGTAATCATTCATAGGAAATTAACTAGTTCTTACTCTATTAACACTAGAAAGATCTACGGTAAAACATATGCTTTGAAGCCTAGAACACAAATAGATCACAATTGTGTTGAGCTACCCTTCGAACTACAAGACCATATCTTCATTAGTAGAGAAATATGAAACATTTGGCATAGCTCCCAAGGAGCAAGTATTTATCCTTTTGAAAATTTGGAAAATTATGCATTTCTCTTCATACCTTATGTGAAGTATTTCACTAGGAACATGTGTGTACAACTCTTTCACCATAATCCTTTAATAACGACAATATACAAGTGCATGCAGTAGTAACACAAGTTGACATCAATGAAAACACATTAACAACACATTTTCCAATAAGTCTGTGATTGTTGATTGATTGTGTATGATGTTTGAGTGTTTGTGCTAGTAAAGGGAAGTGTGCAATAGTTGGAGGAAGAATGTAAAGATAAAATTAGACCAACTTAAGACTTTGGAAGGAAGAGCATGATGCATTTGACTTAGGATAATATTGACTGCATGTTTCTGATCATTTTGAATCAAGGTTTAACCATGGATGACACAAATAATTATAGATAGAGTTAAAGGACTCTAGGATGACCTAAGATGTTCCTTGTAGCCTTGTGAGTATATATTAGGTAATTCATAGCTTGTCCCCTCTTCTAGTGTAATATGTGGGATTTTGGACCTAGTCTATTACACATTTTTCTATGGGGCTCCATAGCAATATTTCATTTGGTGATTATTCTTCTTCTAGGGGATTACCTAGGCTCAAAAAAGTGAATGGTTGTTTGGAGAGATGCTTTTAGCGTCCCATTTTGGTGATCCATCTATGAATGATAATTTGTACCTAGCTAATCATAGACAAAATAAACAAGGTTAGTCACATTATCAAGCATAAACTATCATTCCCTATGAGATTCTTGAGCATGTAAAGAAATGAAAGGCATGAAACAAAGCATGTAACACAGCCAAATGAAAGCATGCAATCCTATTCTAACACCTCAAGCCTCATCTCATAGGGGAATTGGTGTCACTTTGATGTGGAAAGTGACCCTTTCCCAATCCCAAATTGATAAGCTCCAAGATCTTGATGTGAAAATGGTGATTTTGATGCAATAAGATGTTAGATTCAAGCTAAAATTGATAAAAAATACAAGTGATTGTAGATGAAAATGAGTAGAGTAACAATGCAAGAGATGATGGATCCATATTCAATAGAGGAAGCCTCTATTTATAGTAAAAAAGGGTTGAAGAATGGGAAAATTTGGGCAATGTGGGACTAAATTGGGACCCAATAGCTTTGTGAAACTTGTCACAAGGGTAATGAAAGCCATGGGGATATGTGCTCACATATGTGTGAGCACATTTTGGGAGAAGGGATGAGTTAAGGCATGTAGGTGAGAGTGTAAGGGGATGTAAGAGAATTTAAGGAAGATGGTTGAGGGTGTAAGGGAATGTTGGTGAGGATGTAAGAGAGGTAAATTCCATTGTAAGAGACAAGATGACATGTAAGAGGAATTGAATGCCTTTGTAAGAGGCATTACAGGTATTTGTAAGAGGCTTTTAAAAGCCTTTAGAGGGAAAGTCAATAAATGGGTAGTTGAGGGAATATTCTCAGAGAATATGCCTTTGTGAGGAAAAATAGGCTAATTAGTAATTAAAAGAAATGAATTTCATGTGCAACTTGATTAATAAACCATGGGTTTATTTGACCAAGGTGAAGTTAAAAGCTAGAGAATCTGATAATGGAGATTATGAGGTAGCTTAAGGTTAATTAATTCAAAATTAATTAACTTAGGTGGGTTAGAGGATTTATAGAATTTGTTTAAATAACTAGATTTATTTAATCAAATGAGAGGACATATGGGTTTTAATTAAATAATTTGATTTATTTAATTAAATGGAATGGACATTAGTGAGAAGAAGGTGATTTAATCTAATAAATTAATTATTTGATTAATAGCAGAAAGTGGTGAATTTAATTAAACAATATAGATTATTTAATTAATTAGTTAGTCTAAAGTGATTTAAGAGGAAATGATAATTAATTAGATTAAGATGCGTAATACCGATCAAGACTATTTAAGTGTCTACATTTTTCCCCTCTTTGAAGCGAGGTACCTGTTATGTTGGTTCAAAGACTGACGCTTCCAAGATAAAAATTCAAAAAATTATTTATTTTTTGGATGCCTCATTGTTGCCACAATGGAAAGAATTATGCTGCTACACTACCCCCTTGAGAGATATGGTGAAAATTTCAAATTTTTAGGTCAAGCTCATGATAAAGATGAAACAATGGTTCGGTTGCAAAAAATAGGCTATAAGACGTGAAAACAAGCTCAAGGCAGTAAAAACTAGTCAAAATAGGAATCATGGATTGAAAAACAGATAAAAAAACTCAAAACCTTAGATTCCCTCCTCAATTAGGGAAAAAAACCCTATTTTTCAAGCTTAAATAGGAGAGGTTAGGTCATTTTCAATTCATTTGTGCACTTGTATTTAAACAATTCTTGCGATTTTGTTTTGATTCTTTGACATTATGGGCGATCGTGTGCTTCCCAGACACCACATAAATCGAGTTTGTGAGTACCGACGACCTCCAAACGCAAGACTCCTAGTACACAAATAAGAAATTTCCTTGCTTTTCATTTTTTTATGCATTTTTTAGAGTTTAATTGTTTGTCAAAAGTGGCGCATTATTGCATCACCTTTGCTCCAGTCAACATCGCTATTGGCGTTCGAGCGCCACCCTTGCAAGATAACGCCATAGGGCATGATTTAGGTGGAGCGTCGTGATTGAAATGTCATTCCTCCTTTGCAGTAGTGCATCACATGGCTAAGTTTAGTTAAAGCGTCACTTTCAAATGCCGACTCGCCTTTGGGAAATAGCATTGTGCGGGTCCCTTTAGGTTTAGCGCCACCCTCAAATGCTGACTCACCTTTGAGATGTTGCAATTCCTTTGCTTTTAGCATTTCTATTGTTAAAAGCTAGAGTGTCGCTCTTTGAAAAACATGCTCACTTTTGCTTTGTGATAGTTTAGACTTAGGTTTTTTCATTATTTTTCATAAATTTTGACGTGGTGCACTTCATGAGTGCAGGAGGTTCTTTGCCCACTCCATTCCAAGGAGCATTGATGCCGAATTTTGTGTTGGGTGAGAGATTTGATGGATGAGGCGATGCATTTCTTGGGAGCTATTGGTTTCGGGTTTTTCGCACAGATGCTAGTGATTCATACATGTCTGGTAATGATGACAACTTTGGTTAAGTAGTGGTAGAGCAAGACTTCATCATTTCATTTGCCTACTAGAGAGGCCATAGTGACTCTCGAGGATGTATGGCAGATCCTATGGATCCCCATCCATGGTGAGAGGATTGTGTATGACCCAAAGGTTGGAGGTGATGCCATCTTTCAGGTGCTTAGTGTGGATGAGTACTAGGTTGATAGTGATTAGATTGACCTGAATGCTCATGAGTGGATTACCCCAGATGTGTCATTATTCATGGGAAAAATAATTGTAGGGGTACTTGTACCTAATAGAAGGTCTAGGAGATTTAGTTGTGGTTGGGGTATAGTTTGGGAACAAATGATGGAGGAGATGACTATATATGCCTAGGGCCCAACAGTTCTTGCTTCACTTTATCATGACATGCATCAAGTAGTATATTGTGGTACATGGAGCATCAGAGCCGAGGTGACCTTACTTCACATCTAGGCTTATGAGCACATAGTAGTTTTGTGGCCGATTATTACTCTTGTTGACATGGATTGAGATATGCTCGTGGTATACATATATGAGGTGATGACCACCCTACAACATACAAGCATCACTGGGATCCCACACTGGAGGCAGGTAATTGATGAGATGACCATGTTTCAATGGAGGTCATGGGTCCAAGCTTACCAGTGGTTCAATGATGATCAATAGTTATTTTATGCCCACCAAACTAGATATATGCATGGGTGGGAGCACTGGATGATCGAGCACTACCTCCTAGACATGGTAGCTCATTAGTTTGGAGAGGTACAGGATGCACCTCAAGATGGTTATAGGGCTGTGTTTGTGCGAACATCCAAGGACACCTCTTGGGGTCAACAGATTGCTCTACAGGTGATGATCAATGAGTTTAGATATCTTGTACCATAGCCTTGGGCATATTCAGATGGGCCATAAGATGTCAACACTACAATGGATTATGATGCATATTGGTGGGCCCATGCCCTAGTACGACTGAAAAATCTAGCCATTATACTAGCTCTAGGGAGAGGATGCCAGAGGGGTCCTCGGGTAGGGAAACATCAATATCTACCGCATGATGGGAATGATCAAAGACCTAGTAGGAGGATCAACAAAGATAGGATCAGGAGCCTCCCCTAGTATATCTAGTGGATCAATGACCACCATAGTGGCTTCCATAGGGTCCTAATGCATGGGATTGGCAGATCACAACATTGATGGCATAGGTACAATAGCTAATAGGCCAGTTACAATAGGCTACAACTCAGGTACATGAAGTTACTCTAGAGAGGGATTAGGCTAGATAATAGCTCTAGGCTATCATAGGAGAGAAAGACCATGAGCGACAGTCACGACAGGATGTCAATCTTGCCTTGGCTTAGGAGATAGGATGCATGGAGCAACTTGAGGTTGTGGTGTAGCAAGTGCATGGATAGGTGGGGGCTATGGTCCCAATAGAGATGTATGGTTGGGATATGCAAGAGGCCACCTAATAAAAGCTATGTTATTATAGGGAGTTCCCTCAGCACCAACGACAACCTAATTTTTCATGGATGAGTAGGGTTGCATCGAGTGGGTCTTAGGGTGCTCCATTAGTTAGTCACCATCAGTCGGGCTCTCACTAGGGTGATCGCTAGAGTCATGGATAGTTGGCACTAATTCATACACTTTTTGGATGTATCACTTGATTGTTGATGTATATAAATTCATTGGATGAGTTTTTTGATAGCCTCCTATATAACATTTTGATGATATTATACATCGACTCTGATTTGTATCATGACATTCATCTTTTTTATTTTATATATAAGATGGCTTACATGTGGCATTCTATGATGTGGTCTCTTTATTTCATGCTTTATGGATGTATGGATGCATACAATGTGTTATGGATGTATGCATTTATTATTGATGCTATGATGTGATGTATGCAATGTTGTGGATGTATGACATGGATGTATTTTCAATGTATGTTTTAATTTCCTTTTCAGTATCCTTTCTATGTATTATGCCATGATGGTGCGGGATGGATGTA
Organism: Sequoia sempervirens; assembly: GCA_007258455.2. NCBI lineage: Eukaryota > Viridiplantae > Streptophyta > Pinopsida > Cupressales > Cupressaceae > Sequoia > Sequoia sempervirens. Next base: position 280,281,236 of record VDFB02271358.1, read on the forward strand.
TGGATGGATTTTTTTTCATGATACATTTATGATATGAATGTGATGGATGATTATGTTATAAGATGCTTAGACTAAAAAATCTATATTATGATGATGATAATGCAAATAAGATGGATTAAGATGCTTAGAATAACAAATCTATATTATCCTCTACAACTTGAATGATGATGTAATGGATGGATTATGTTTCCTATTATGATGATATGCTATGATTATGAAAGATGTGTGTATGCTGATGTGTTGTGGATGTAGGGTGGGTGCATTTCTATTTTTGTTGAATGTCACAATACCATGTTAGCACATAAAGAAGATATAAGTGAATGAGAGGGATCAACCCTTGATTCTAAGAAGATGCAGAAGTCTAACAAGCCTAGGAGTCATTGATACTTTATTAGATATGATGATGAATGATGATGATTTTCTTATGTAGGGATTGGGACACAGATGACACAACTTTCCTTATGTTTTATAAAACATGTAGGTACGATGCATCAAGGTAATGATAACCAGGATGGCGTTGTATCTGGTTTGATGGACTTTGACTTAGAAAACAGATAGGAGTGTCCTTGTTCACACCTGACATATGGAAACCTTGCTAGGATGTACTTTAGATGCTTCAAACATCTTAGACAAAAACATAGAAAGGTATAACCTCCCAATGTAATAGTCAACAAGCTATCCAAAACACCCTCCACACATACCTAACAAAGCAAGTATTCGTTGAAGTTATATTACAAGAAAATACAAGCACAACAAGAAAAATATATGATCAATTCCCCATTCCTTTCTCTCTAAATAATTTTGATACACATCATCGAGAGGCCATTGGAATAAGCGCAATGTGATAAATCATAAGAAAAGATTAAGAAAATAAACAAGCTAATGTTCTTCATACCTCTAGCCAAGACTAAAACTATGGTGATGCCTGATGTTGATGTCCATTTTAGGAAGAATGCATCCTAGGACATGATTATGTGAAGATTTTGACACTAATGGGATGATGGGTTATTGATACAAAAAGTTAACCAACTTTTTTACCTAATGACCTAGACTCAAGAACTTTTACATTCTAAGTTTACACTTTACAAATTTGCCATGCTTGTTGCCACTTGTATTACCAAATTTTGAAGATGACAATCAAGTTATTGTGATTGGATGTTTATTGTGAGTGAAAGCGAAATGAGATGGGTGGTTTTGGACTTTCTTCAATATTTCAATGTTTTTGGTGTTTTGCAATGTTTTAAGGTTGTTTTGGGATTTTTGGAGATGTTTTACAAATGTTTTGATTTTCAAATTTCCAAATGTTTTTATGTTTTCTAAGATTTGACCATGAACCTAACCTAAAAGACTATCTTAGGGGCCTCAGGGGTTGATCAAAGATTAGCCTTCCCTACGTTATATACACAGAGACCACGTAGTTTGACTAACACAGACTTGTTTATTGATGAGAAGTATGAACATTGATGGATTGCTAGTTTATGATGATGCACACCTAAACAACCTATCCTAATGCCTCAGGGGCTAATCAAATATTAGCCTCGCCTATGTTCAAGCTCAAAGACAATGTAGTTTGACATGGTTACTATGTTTGTTGATTTTTTTTGTTTTCAACATATTTTTGGATTTTGATATGTTTTGGACGTTTTTGGATTTTTTGGTTTTGTGAATGTTTTTGGTTTTTTCAATGTTATGAAAGATGTTAAGGATATACATGAATCTGATTTGATGTAGGTATAGGAAAATTCCCCTAGCGTGATGTAATAGACTACCTCAATATAGGTAGGACAAATTAACCTTATGAATGTGCCAAGTAGTACTAGAAGGGAGCATGATATGTACATAAGACCCAGCCATGATACAGACGTGGATGGGTGATGGAAAGAATATGATAAATGAAGGCTGAGTGTAATAGAAAGCGATGCAAAAAAATCCAAATAATCGAAGGTGGATGGGAATTTCTTATTTACACAAGGTTCCTGATTGCCAAGTTTTTACCAAGGTACTTGCCTAAAGTGCCACCAAAGTGGTTTTCACTAGAGGACATTTTTTTTCTTTACTATTTTCAATCCTTTTTTGATTTTTTTGATTGTGTTATTTTTTGATTTTTTTTGATTTTTGGATCTATACCTTGCAAGCCTAGGCATAAAACTTTTTGAGATGAGAGCTATTTATGGGTTTCTGTAAGGGCTCACCTTCAAGTGTTGAAAATTGATATGCTCCTCATTTGTAACTTGCTATGACGATGAAGGGTCCCAACCAATTGGGTTCAAACTTGACTTTGCTGTCAGGATTGGGTACATTCTTTTGGTTCTCCTTCAACACGATATCTCTTACCTGGAAGGACAGACTTTTGATCTTCTTGTTATAACTCCTCTTGAGGCGATTCTAATAAACCTTTAAGTGATTCAAAGCATCTAGGTGACATTCATCCAGTAGTTTCAACTCATTCAAACATGACACCCAATATTCTTCATTAGTGATAAGATTCTGCAATGATATTCTCAGGGTTGGAAGATCAACATCAACAGGTAGAATAGCCTCAGATCCATATATAATGGAATAGGGTGTGGCACCTATAGGCATGTGAATACTAGCTTGGTATTCCCATAAGATAGGGTTTAACTGTAGATGCCAATCATGATTAGCTTCCTTGACTATCTTCTTAAGGATTTCAAGATGGTTTGTTTAGAAGCCTCACCTTGGCCGTTACCCTGGGGGTAATATGGGGTGGAGAATCAGTGTTGGATATTGAATTTTTAGCACAAATCATAGACATCCTGATTCTTGAAAGGTGTCCCATTATCTAAGATAAGGGATTGTGGAACACCATAGTGGAAGATGAGGTAATTTAGGATGAACTTAGAGATTTTCTTTCCCATGATATAGGTCATAGGGATGGCCTTGACCCACTTTGTAAAGTACTTAGTGGCGGTAATGATAAACTTATGGCCATTGGATGAGGTTGGTGTGATCTTACCTATAAGGTTCAGTCCCCATTGTGAAAAGGGAAAAGGTGTAATAATGGGTTAAAGTTACTGAGCTAGTGCCTTAATAAGGTCCCCGTGTTGTTGACACTGTAAGCACTTTTTGACATACTCATGAGCTTCTCTCTCCATGGTAGGCCAATAGTACCATGTCCTCAAAAATTTCTTGGCTAAGGTCATACCACTTGAATGCAATCCAAAATTCCTCTATGTACTTCAGTTAAAGTAGTCAAAGCTTCCCCAAGGTTAAGGCATCATAATAGGGTCCCCTCGATAATTCGACGGTAAAGGGTCTCTCCTAGGATAACGAAATGAGATGAATTTTGAATAAAGGATTTCTTTAGGTTTGAGGTGATGTCATCTGGGAGGGTTCCTCTTTTTAGATATATGAATATGTCATGATACCAAGGATTATCAGGACCAATGACCTCACACACAAACTCCAATTCTGGTACCTCGAAAGTGGGGATGAGAAATTTCTCTACAAGAAACTCACATTTATGGGTGTTATTTGGGATATCTAGCAAGGATCCAATTGTTTCCATATCATTTTCCGTCCTGTTATTCACTTGGTGCATCTGCAGAAAGGTTATATCAATGAATAACTCTTTGAGATCTTCAACCAACTTCTTGTAGGGGGTAAGCTGGTTGTCTTTGGTTTGGTACTCACACTTGATTGATGATCAACCATGAATCCCCAAAGACTTTTAGTGTGATGATTTACCATTGTACTACTATTCTGAGTCCTATGATAAGAGCCTCATACTTTACAATATTGTTGGTACATGGGAAGGACAATAGATAAGATTTTGGAATGCAATCCCCTTGTGGTGTGATGAAGAAGATACCTAATCCTAATCCATGTTGTGTGTAGGAACCATCAAAATACATTTTCCAATGATCTATTGCATTCAGGAGGAAGACAAACTCATCTGGAAACTTTGATACTAAGGGATTCTCTACATATATAGGTGCCTCGACTAGTTGATCTACAATGAATTTCCCTTTGATGGATTTTCGTTCCACATATTCTATGTCAAATTCTGTCAGGATCATCACCGATTTGGCCATTCGTCTTGTGAGAGTTGCCTTGGATAATAGATACTTGAGGGGATTTATTTTGGGAATGAGATTAATCTAATGAGCTAGCATGTAGTGCCTGAATTTTTGTGAAGCAAACACAACTGTGAGGCAAGCCTTCTCTATGAAAGTGTAATTGAGCTCATGTCTCACTAAATTTTTGCTAATATAGTATATTGCCCTATCTTTTCCTATTTGATTGTGCTGAGCAAGAAGAGTGCCAAGAGCTGCTAGTACTGCAATGAAAATGCAAACTATCAATGGTTTGTTTAGGATTGGTGGCATGAGGAGGGGAGGCATTAGTAAATACTCCTTGATTTTGTTGAATTCCTTGTCACACTTCTCATCCCATTTGTATGCTATCTAATTATGGAGTAGATGAGAATAGGGAACAATCTTGTCTGCTAGCTACACTATCAACCTTCTGATTGATTGTAGTCATCCTTATAGACCCCAAAAATATTTCAATTTTTGTGGTGCCTCCATGTCAAGAATGGATTTGAATTTTGTGGGATCTATCTCAATTCCTATCAATGATACAATGTAGCCCAAGAGCTTTCCTGAAGTTATACTAAAGACACACTTCTTTGGATTCAACCACACCTTGTATTCTTCAAGTCTATCAAAGATTGGTCCCAAGGTTTCTATATGATCTTGTCATTTCTTGGATTTAGCTAAGATGTCATCCACATAGTCCTCTACAGTCTTGTGGATCATGTCATGGAAGATCAATTTCATAGCTCTCAGATAGGTGGCTCTGATGTTCTTTAGCCCAAATGGCATGATGTTCCAATAATAATTTCCCCATGGACATGTGAATGTTGTCTTATGTTGATCCTCCTTGGTGATCATAATTTGGTTATAGCCTAAAAATCCATCCATGAGTGATAACATTTCATGTCCTGTAGTGAGATCCATGATCATGTCAATGTTGGGTAGGGGGAAATCATCTTTGGGACATGCCTTCTTCAAATATATGAAATCAATTCAGATTTTGATGCCCCCTATGGGTTTGGAAACTAGTACAAGATTGGAAACCCATTCTGGATAATCAATGGGTCAAATAAATCCTGTATCAAGAAGCTTCTATAGTTCTAGTTTGACTAATAATGTGATTTGTGGATGCATCTTTCTTAACTTTTTTTCTTACTGGCTTTGCATCAGGATACATAACTAGATGATGGATGACCACATCAGGATCAAGGCCAATCATATTTGCATATGTCCATGCAAAGTTCCTTTTTCTATCTTTTAGGAATTCTCCTAAGTATAATTGTTCCTTAGTCAAAAGTGATTCTACAGAAAAGGTGATTTGTGACATTTGCTCTATTCCCAAGTTCATTGGATTACATTTCTCTACAATGATTGCTATTTTTTCTTGATGGATAACACTAAGGGGAAGATTGAATCCCTCATCCTTTGGTGCCTTAGAGAGGTTTTCACCATTGGATACGTCCTTTGTTTTTACTATTTTGTGATTGAAAAGTGCCACGATGTGGTTTTCACTTAAGGATGGAGACGTTATTCTCATATTTTCAATTTTGTGACTAAGAGATTCAATCGTTTCCCCATAGTAGGCATGTGTATCTAGCTCAATGCCAAATTTTTCTTTGTGATCCTTGAATGACATGTTGTTTCTTAGTCCCATGAATTTGAAGAGATCATCATTTTTGAATGAATCCAAGATTGGTGGTCCTCATTGGTCCCAATTTATGAGTTGGGGATAGATGAGGTTTAGCTCAGTGATTTGGTTACTTGACTCAAATGATGTGGTGGTTATCATAAAAAAGATAGAAATCCTTAAATAGTGTTGTTAGGTCAGAGAAATTATCAAAAGGACTACTAAGTGATATGGGTAATGAAGGGGAATCTTTGACTGGTTTAATAGACATACCTTTTCCAAGAATGTGTATCTTACTTGTGGTACAACCAAGGCCAAAATTATTTAAGTGTTCTTAGGAATAATGGGTTCTAATAAGCCATTGCCATTTTTTCCCCAGCTTTTCATTTTTGTTATAGCCCCATCCAAACATCAATTGTAAACCCTTGTTGTCATATTCCATTCGAAGAATGGGGGTGGGTCTATTGTCTTGATATAGTAAGTTGGATATGCCTTCTTGGTCCACAACCTCTTTGCTTAGATCTCCCCACTTTTTGAAAGTGGTAGGTGTTTTGGTAAATGTTTGGGATGCGCCATCAATGGGCTGCAGTTTTCCATGAGATTTAGGAGATTTAGGTAACTCTCCTAGCACAAATGAATCCTTTTTCAATTATAGTCTCCACAACCATCATCTCTGATTACTACTTTGATATTTGGGATATTCTAGATAGGGTTATCTTTTTCTCATATGTGGAGGCCAAGGTGGATGGATCAATAAAGGAAGATGTAGGTTCATCGTTCTTAGGAACTTGGGGGATTTTGTAGTAATTGGCTTCCAAATTCTTCTAGTAGTAGAATGGCTTTGGGTCACCATGGATCGTTAGTTCCTTATCTTGATAGGGGAACTTGACATAATGGTGATAGGTAGATGCAATGGCTTGCATTCCATGGATCCATTGATGCCCTAGGATAATATTGTAGGGATGCTCAAGGTCAAGGACTTGGCTTGTGGTTTCCATGATGGTTGGCCACACTTGAATTGGAAGTTTTATGGTGCCTCGGGACACTCGTTCTTGATCATCATAGGCTCTAATAGTGATACCATTTCCTTTTTCAATAACATCTTTAAAAAAGCCTAGATTCTTGATTAGTTGCAATTTACAAATATTGAGACCAACACCTCCATCCACCAAGACTCTCTTGACTTTATTATTTTGAACCAAAACCTCTAAATGTAGTGCGTGATTATGGGATGGTTGTGTTGGGAGGTCATGTTTAGAAAATGTGAGAAGATGGGGTGTGGTGATATGTCTGACCATGGCTTGGAATTGATCAACATCAATGTCAGTGGGAACAGTTGATGCAGATAAAGCTTTCTCTAGAATATCCCTATGCATTGGTGATATCTTTAGCAACTCCAAGATAGAGATTTGAGCGGGGGTCTTCTTCAGTTGTTCTAAGATGCTATAGTTACTAGGGTTGGATTTTGGATTTATAGGTGGTGCCCTAGGTAGTGGTGATGGTCCTTGGATAGAGACCTTGCCTCTACGTGTGGTGATTCCACACTCCACACTAGCCCCCTTGATATTGAAAACTATTATGAATTCATCTAATGATGCTACAAAATGGTCATAGACATGGTTTACATTGGTATAGTTCTTTCCTTTTCCATTGTTATTCCCTTTGTTATGATTAGGCATTGGATTTGTGTATATCTTTAAGTCTTTATTCCTTGTTGGTTGGTCAATAGTTATATCCCCATTGTAAATGAGGTCTTGGATGAGGTTCTTGAGCTTCATGCAACTAGCCATCATGTGTCCCTTGATCTTGTGGTAATCACAAAGGTACTTCTCATTATACCATGGTGGTTTAACTTGAGGCTCTTGGTAATTTTCAAAAATGGGGAGTGTGACAAGATTTGCTTAGACTAGTTGTTGCATTATGACCTCAATAGGTTCCCCCAATGGTGTATACTTATGTTTTTATGGGTAATTGTTCCTTGGGGGTGGTCCTCTTTGAGCATTTACATTGTTGACCATTTTTTATTTTTTTGTTGTTGTGGTGTGTTTATTTGTGGTGCATTTTGTTGATAGATTGGTTGTGGTGTGTTGGCTTGTGGTTGTTGCGCATTGAGTTGTGGGTACATTGGTTGATAGGTGTTTTGTTTTGGTGCACTATTAACTACTTTTGAATCAATGAAACCATCATTAGTAATTTTTTTATTCTTGGCCCAATTGCAAGGTTTTTCGTTGTAGCTAGTTGATGGTCTATTATCTTTGTACATTGGCCTATGCCCTTGTGCTATGAGGTCTCTCTCAATGTTGAGAGCCTTGGGGATAAGTTGATTGTATTTCATGAAATATTGCATTTTCAATTGGAAGGACAACTCTCCCTCAAGATTTGGAATGATGGTTCCTATTTGTTTCTCTTTTGGGATGGACCATTTTCTTTTGCTGGCTATAGACCTCCATCACTGCAAGAAGTTTGTAAATGATTCTCCCCTAGCTAGTTTTAGGTCAGATAGCTCCTCCAAGCTCACATCCATATATAGATTGAATGAAAAGTGATCTATGAATAAATCTATGATGTCTTGGAACTTTTGGATTGTAGGAGATAAGCAGGTGAACCATTCAATTGCGGGGCCAACTAAGCTTCATGGAAAGAGTCACATTGGATAAGAGCCATCGTAGGCCACTTCCATAAAATGTACATGGAATTATCTAATGTGGTCCTTAGGATTTCCTTTTCCTTTGTATTTACCAAATTTTGGTATCTCAAATCCTGGTGGGAATGGGACCATGGAAATTTTCCTATCAAAGGGATAGGGGCATAAGTCACGTTGTGTGTGTGATATTTTTTGTCTTTCCTTCTTAGATATCTTGTATTTGTTGTGAAAGCAATTTGACTTGTGAGGAAATATCATTTTGTGGATTTGGTGGTGGAACATATGTGTGTTGAGGTGGTATGGTTGATGAGTTGAAGGTGATATGTGACGTGTGTGGGGGGTTGGTTTATTGTGTGAATGATGGGTTAGTGTATGTTCCTTGTGTGTTAATGTTCAAGGAATTTGGTTGTTCATTTGTGTAGGTTTGAAGATTTTTTTGTTACACAAGTAATGCTTGTTGGTATGCCTGTTGTTGTTGTTGTGCCAACAACACTTTTTTTTGGGATTCTTGTTGTTGTACTAATAATGCATGTTGTTGTGCCTATTGTTGCGTTATTTTTTGCTGTTGTGCTATCAACACTTGTTTTTGTGTGTGATGTTGTAGGGATTGTTGATAGGCTTGTTGTTGTAAGGCTTGCACTTGCACCTGTTGTTGTGCTACTTGCTCTGCTTGTTGATGTTGCAAGGCTTGACCTTGTGCTTTTCTTGCTTGTAGTTGTTGTTATAGCAAGGCTTGTGCTTGTAGTTGTTGCAATGCCTTTTGGTAAGCTTGTTGTGTTGCTTGCAACGTGATGCTATATTGATTTGTTGCATTGGTATTTTGAGGTAGGTGTGATGAATTTTTTTGTGATGATATGTTGAGGGGTTGTTGGGGTGGTTGTTGTGTGATGATGAGGGGTTGTGTGATAGATAGTTGATTTGGAATTAGATTTTTCATGCTTAACCCTTGAGAGACTTGACTTTGGGATGCTTGGGATGTTGTTGATGGTGTGATCAATGGTTGGGATGTTTGATATGAGGCCACTTGGTGTTGCAATGTTAGTGGAATATTTGGATTTATGATGGATGAGTTGATTTGATTTGTGTTTGGTGGATTGGTTTGGTGGGTTTGATTGTGTGTCAATGTACTTGATGAAGCGATTTATTTTAAACCTTGGATCAATGTGGGTGAAGGGGTTATGATAGGAGCCAATGGATATGTTTTTGATGTGTGCACATGTAGAAGTGAAGATGAAGCATCAAAGGTACCTATTGGAGCCTAAAATTTCATGAAAATTTTAGGTTCCCATGTGTGAAATTAGATTTCAACACTTAGAAGTACAATTGAAAAATCTACTCAAAAGGCCTACTTTACAAAATCACAATTTGAAGCTAGAGTAGTTCCATGCAAAACCACCTTTGTAAAAATGTTTATTTGAAATATATGAGTGTGCATGCCAATTTTCATCTTTGTAATATCAGTTTTGACAAGATTTCAAAAGGCCAAGTTGAAGGGTTCTGCAAAGGTTTTCTATCTACATAGTAAAATCTGTTAAAGTGTCCAACTTTGAAGAATAATATTAAGCAATTGAAAGGGTTTTCATGACAAACCAATTGGTGCTCTTGATTCTACCCATCTCAATGTGCATCCATGTAAATTTTTAGAGCTTTAGGACATCATTTGGTATTTTTTCAACATCAAAAGCAAATGGACTTTACACAAGTTTTGTAACTGCATTTTTAGAAAGTTGCAACATGGCCAACTTTGACATATAATATCTTATGAAAGAAATGGATTGAAGAATAACCCTTATGTGCATGTTTTAATTTGACTTAAAAGAACCAATTCCCAACATGGAAGATTCTTAGAATCAAATTGGATATTTTTACAAAGTGGCAAGTTGGCATGCTTCAGATAGTTTTCACAAGTGTAGTTTCAGAAAGGGCTGAATGGGCTACTTTGAAAATTGGTATCTTTCAAACCTGATGACTTCAGGCCAAACCCTCTTGCAACCACACTCCCTTATCACAAATCAACATGCTAGTGTATTTTTGTGGCTCTAGGAGAAATTCTGATCAGTTTTCCAAGGCAATTTTGGAGGCCATTTGATATGTTTTGATCATAATGCATAAATCACTCTTCAATTAAAAAACAACAAAAAATGTTACATTTTGTGAATGGGGCCAAGATTGGTAACAATGAAGTAGGTGGTCACAAGTGGAAAAGATGCCAAAATTTGATGTAATTCATGGATCCAAATGATTTTTCCTTAAGGAGATAGGAAACACATGAAGGGCTTGGTTGAACAAGAACAATATTGAGAAACAACTTGGAAAGTTTTTACCTTTGAAGATTGATTATGAATGAATCTAGACAAAATAAGATTGCTACTATGGGTTCACAATGAAACCTAGAGCAAAGTTACTACTTTTAACAAGATCAACACACTAATAATACCTCTTGAAAGGCTTAACAAAAGTAACAGGTTTTCAGGGCTGACAAAATTCTCCTCCTCTTACTGCTGATTGAACCCTAAAGTCCATCCTCCTCATAGTCTATTAATGGTAACCTTGGTAAATAGTCACATCCCTATGTGCCATTAACCACTACTTGATAAGCACTAAATATTGGAATCTAAGCAAACAAAACCACAACAACCTAGCACCTCCAAGATTTTATTTTGCTTTGGCTAGACAATGCTTACCACAAGATTCATCAATCCACTTACTCCATGTCATGAGTGAAACAAAGGAATCCTCATTAGCAATTGGAGGTTTCCAAAATTCTCCTAAAATTGTGTCTATGCCTTACCATTTTGCATACCTATCAAGGTGGTTGTTAACACCGAACATAATGAACCCTCTAACCATTACTCTTTGGATGCATCCATATATCATTTTAAAGTATCCATTTCTGTCATGGGAATACAGTGGCAATAATTATGAAATACTCTTTTTGTGCATACAATTACGTTTACTTGAAGGTTTCTATTTCCCTTCAATGAAACATGTTGTGCACACTCAACAATCATAAAATTATAAAAATTCAGAGGTAGTGATATAGAAGTGTCCTCCTATGCACAAAACATGTACAGTGATTTTTATTGACAACAAAGATTACAATGGATACATTGGTGGACTTTTGAAGGAAACCAACATTTATGAGACATATGCAAATTTTGATTATAGCTATGGTCTAATACATTTGCGCGACTACCATACACATAGAATATCAAAGCATATACAAGACATGTTATAAAATGCTCGAAGAATGCCTCAAAAAAATATGTTCTCATAGAATCTCACACTATAGGATATGCACAAAAAATGGATTTGTTGGAAAGACTATAGAAATTTTCAGGCATTTGCATTTAAGAAAAGTCCATAGTCTGCTGGATAAGATGAAATGGTGTTGAAATTTTGGGCATAGTGCTTTGAAGAGAGGTCACCCCAAGTAAGTAAGATGGTTGCAAAAAGATTTCGTATGTTCTTTTGAAGCTTTTGGGAAAACACAAAGCACAATGGGTTGCATCTTCTGGTTTGATCGAATGAGAGAAATAGAACAAGGTATGGACATCCATTGAAGCATAATAAGGGGTAGAATTTTTTGAATAATAAAGATATAGTGCTTGTAATAAGGAACTTCATAAAGGAGGATATCAAATGAAAATATTTTGGATACACTAGTCAAAGCCAACAAAAGGAGATGTTGTAGTCACTAAGGTAACAACCTTAAGTCTTTAATACTTGCACCAAGGGAGGAAAGATTGAAATGATGTAGCATCATGAGATTTCAAAGACAAGCCATAGTCTATGTTATGCTTTTATCAAATCTCAGACACAAGAGGAATGTGAGGTAGTATATTTTAACAATAATCAATAAGAGAGATGGGGAAAATGAGAAATGAGGCCGATATGGAAATTTTCAAGGGTTTCATGAAGAATTTTATAGTGGACAATGGTGCTGCGCAATACATGGATTCATTGTCAAGTGTTACTCATTTGATGTTAACTTGATTTGAACACAAAATCATAGTAGTTGGAAGATCAAGCAAAAAAATTTGTGGCATCATGGTAGTGGACTATATTCAAGCCTTCCTTGGCAGAATATCTTCTAATTCTAATGGCTATTCAACTCATGCATGGGAAATAGATATAAATTCATGAGCCATAGCTCTTGTGTGTGGGATTGATAGAGGGATCTCTGTATTAATTGAAATCAAGACTCGCACATTCACAAAATTCCAAAGGCATACAACCCTAAATTCATTGGAGAGAGATGAACAGTCAGAGTAGGTTCTTTGGGTCTTTCAGACTGTGTTGGTTACACTGATGAGGGTTCATCAGAGATATGCATTGGTACGATTGGGCATCTCTTGAATGTCTACTTTAGTGTGAGTTTGAAGCAAGTTCATCCTCTCACTAAAGTGGGGGCTAAATGTACCATTGAAAAAAAGGCAACTCGCTTGATTTGAGGAATAATTGATGATAAATTGGACTTAATGAGGCCTTGATTTGGTGTTGCAAGGTGTTTTTCATATCCACACTAGGTCTTGGACCCTTTCAAATGCATTTAACAATGTCTTGTGAAGGTGTTGTGAACTGTTGTAAAACATTTCTACACTTTTCTAGACTCTTCTTATTATAATTCATCTAAAAATCACCTTTTTACCCTTTATCAAGTCCTATTTTAAAGTGTTGTAAAGTCTTGTAACAAGATTTCATGCTTTTATAGGCTTCTTATCACTATTTACACCTTTCTTATGCTTTATTTGGACCCTTTATGCACTCATAAGACTTAATTAAGTATATTTTTGAATGTAAACCTGGTAAACAACATTAAATGTAACTTAATTCCCAACACCCAATTCCAAGCCTAGAGTCCCTCTTGGCTCCAAATTCAAAATAATTCAAAATTTCTTTTGAGTTTTTATTCAAAAATACCTTATGTTAGCCTGTGATGAGGTATTATTGGGTTATTAGGGCATAAGAGTGTATAAATAAGTGTTTTTCCACCCATTTCAACCCCTATTAATCTCTTAACTCATTCACAACTCATTAATCACTTATCTTCTTTCTCAAGTCAAGCAAGTCATGGCTTCATCATTCTAAGTCATCAAGATAGCTTCCTAAGACATTCAAGGGTAGAATCTTCCTCCATTGCTACAAAAATTTAAGATCAAACATCATGGCAAGGTATTGACTCCATTATTGCATGCTTCATTACATTCTTTCATCATTTTGGTTTAATTGCCTACAAAGGGGTTTGACCAAGGAAAACCCCCATGCCCTAACATCCAACATTTCTCTTTCTCTTCTTGTGTGTTTGTATATTAGGAATCTTGGAGGATTAGAAATAATTGAATATTGTGTTGCAAAGTTGTTCAGGTCATCTCTTCATTGGATAAGGCAAAAATCAACAAAAGGCACTTTTAGACCTGAATTTGACAGTTTCAGAATTGCACACCCGGAGAAGCAGAAAGTGCAGATCGAAGGCTGTCGCTTCCACCTTTGAATCTTCAAAAATTCAAAAGTGGAATAATTTTCCATGGGTGGTGAATGAGTCCCACTTCTAGGCCTATTTTTGGTTTTTTGCATTTTTGGATACTCATTTGTCTGAAACAAGCTCCAAAATAGTTTCACAGATCTAGGACTAATTCGTCGAGAATGGTGAATGAGTCCCACTAGGCCTAAAAATTAAGATCAACAACATTTCAAAAGTCATTTCAAGTCTCCAACAAGTTTACAAGTGCACTTCTTTAGTTTCATTCATTTTTGTTGTAGTTTACTTTCATTTCTAGGTGTTTTTGCATTACACAATGTGTTTTCAAACAAAGTGCATTTCTTTAGTTTTCATTTAATAATCAACAGTTTTTACTAGTTTGTTGCATCTAGATCATTTCATTTAGTCATAATTCAATCATACATTCCTTAGTTTGAGTGAACTACCTAGATTTTTGGTGTGGGATCTATCTCTTTCCATTAGGTGAAAGACCCTAATTGAGCAAAAGAGAGTCATGGCATTTCACACCTCATAAAATATTTGGTTCACCCAGTTCAACAACAATTCAAAACTTTGGTAAATGTTTGGGTCAAGACTAGTTAATAATTGTTCTTCTAAAGTTTTCTTTCACTGTAATCAAGAAATACAATCAAAATTACTTATACTTACAAAAATTATCTCTGTGTGGTTTAGAAGAATGGTGGGACCAATTATTTGTTAATCTAGATGAAATTCAGGAAAATTGATACATTAATGATAAATAAAATGTTTTCAACTTCCATGGTAATTAGTCATAGGTTTCTAAGGTTTAATAATGTAAATAGTGGAGAAAGGTTATGTCTGCTCAAACAGTGACAACTCTCAATCAAGATTATACTGAACATCATAATGTGGATGTTGTGCCCTACATATCTGTAGATTTACAGTCTACAAAAATTTGAAGGTATGGATTGTGAAAACAAAGTTGCATCAAGCCTATAGTAGAACACTACAAATACTAGGATCTATGGAAATGACACATTTTGAATATTGAATAATACTGCAATTAAATCAATGAGGATAACTCAACGAAATAAAAGAACTAAGCAACTCTTTAGTTTGATGCTATGTAACAAACTATCCATTTTAATGAAAATGATAAAAGAATTCAATTTCGGAAGAGAATAACAACTTAGCACATAATTACAAGGTTATATGCAAATTACTTAGTTAATAAAGCTGTGTATGCCATCATGATATAAAAATGAATAATACTAGATTTCATATCCAAGTTGAATTTGCTACACCATTTAATAGTCAATCTCTAATAAATTTGGGAGTTGATGATGAAGATAAAACAGCTCATAAAATCAAAACATCAAATCAGTGTAGCAACATCAAAACTTGTATTTCCTAGTACTATATCTTGAGAAATTTTTCAAATATAACCCTTGATGAGATCTATCAAGATGGAAACAATAGCTTATGCAAATTTCTTATTGAAGTGTCTCATCAACTTCCTTAATCTATAGCAAAGATCAGGAAGTCAACCAAAATATGAATATGAAAAACAAGATAAAAGAGTAAGTACTTTCCTACTTGGTGCAACAACCCCACTCATAAATGGATAAGCAACCCATGAGCTCTAAGCTAAAGTAATAAAAACTACAACAATTTTAAGTATAAGACTGTTCTTTAGCATACAAACCGGCGCTTCAACATCCAAAGGAAATAGATAGTATCCCAAAAGGCCAAGGCATAATTAAGAAAAAATGATGTGTCCACCCTGAATGTATTAATATAAACCATTAGAAGAATTTAAAATTTTCTCAATACCATAAGAAACCTAGTTACATTCTAGAATATTGGAAATAAGTTCAAAAATTACAACTTTTTAAGAAGTAAACAAACAAGGAATTTGACATTGTGAAAAAAATGTCATACCCAAAGTAGAACATTCAGTGTTAACACAACTGCCCTAGTAGCAAGCAAAAAAAAAGTGACAGTAGAAAACTTAGACTACAAACAAAAAAGAAAGAACAATCCTCAATTGCATTTCATAATCCTCAAAAATATACAATATATAAATAATTACGCCGAAGGCGTTCCCTCACTGAGCTTTTCCAACTCATTTTTAGGGTGAACGGTGTAGATTGGCGGTTTAGGGATGGACTACGATAAAATGAATCTCATTCATTCATCATTTTTCATCATTTTTTTAGCTGTTTTTTCCCCTATTTGTTGCTTTCCCTATTGCTATTTCTTTCTGCTCCTCCAAACTCTTCCTTGCTGGTATTTACTTTTAACTTCTCCAATTTAGCAAGCTACATCTAGAGATGACATGTCTTGTCGAAGACGCTTGAATGCAAATCAATAATTGATGCTTGAATGCAGATGAATCGAATGGGTTGGCTGGATTTGTTTGGTGAAATCCCTATTTCCCTCGATTCTACACCCATAAGATTAAAAAAAATAACCAGCGTCTTATAGAATGGAAGAATGAGAGGGAGCATTTACTTGATTTTACCGTCACAAAAATTGCTTAAACACTCAAAGATATTTGAAAAAGAAGAAAAACTAGAATTAGCTCACCACTAATTGGTAAGTTCTTCAATTATATCATATTTCTCGTGTTCTTTGTTTTAATTCTTTCAAACCATAGGTTTATATGGTTTTCTAAATACTTTCTTTTAAATTTGCAAACCCTAGATTCATGTAGTATTGTGCATCGAGGTTTGAAGCTATGTAGAAATGGTGGAAGCTACAAATGGAGGCTCAAAAGCCTCATAATTTTCTAGGGGTGGCTGTAAAATAAATGTAGAAAACTTCACCAAAAAATTGAAAATTTTGTATGGCTACTAGAAAGATCATAGACAGAGCTTCTACGGTGCCTTTAAGGTGATAACAGTTTTCACCCCTCCGTCGTCTGAGGATTTCTTGAGATCATAATTTTGTTCATGGGTAGCATACATTTTCTATGCAACCAGAAAAATGCTACTTTTCTTGAAGTGTTAAAAAAAAATCCAAAAGAAGTCGATAGTATTGATTACATAGTCCTGAGGAGTAATATTTTCCTTTTCTTGGGTAACCATATCATAATATGATCGATGGCTCACTCATGGAGGTCCAATAGTCACATTATTGATAGGGAACAAGCTTTGCATGACAAGGATTTGCGTCATTCTCAGAACTATGGCAACAAAAATACTCATCATTAGGGGCCCATGAATGATCCACAAAGGCATGCAAGACAAAATACGGGTGAGGTAAGACATAGGTTTTCAAAACCTAAATGGAATCCCTTTCAGAAAACTAGGCGCTTGGTGCATGGTAAGTGACCTATCTTTGATTTATATGAGGGTGATAGGGGAATATTGAGAGCAGCAGAAGAACTAAGGAGTGCCAAAAAGCCAGAGAACAATTCCCATTTTTTAGAAAGATTTTATGACAAGGTGAAAGCTGATTTTAAATCTCAACTGAAGGGAAGACACATAAACCCTTCTAGTGCTCCCTTCAATCCAAATATTTTGCGTCTCTCTGTGCAGTGAGGTAGTTAAAAAATTTATGAGAAAAGGTTATATCATGATGCAGAGGTAGATTTAAAAGCAATGACGCATAGGGGTTTTAAGGATGAACAAGCTAAAGGTGAAAAATGCCTGCAACAGAGGAATAAGGGTTACAAGGACTGGAAACCCAAAAATTTGCCACCTCAAAAGTCAAGCATAGCCCCCAATCTCTTGAACCCCAATGCTATGAGGCATCGACATGGCTCCCCTGTGAAGAATACTTTTCAATAAGGAGCTCCCCTCAATCCACAGTCAATTAACCACTATCCCACTCGAATGAAGGCTAATGAAGAATTTTTGCCTCAAATTGAGCAAAAGACTAGAAAGGAGAAAAAATCAAAGAAAAAGAAGAAGAGATCCAAGAAAAGAGGGTCAATTGAGAAAATTTGGAAGCGTAAGGAGTCCAAGAAGGAAGTAGACACATCTGAACCCCCTCGTGTCTGGGATGGGATTAAAGTCATTTTTCTAGAGAGCATGCTTCATGTGCGAATTCAAGATCTAAGGGACAAAGCGATAATTTGTAATTTTTGTAATTTATCTTTACCCTTATCACAACTAAAAGAGCTCATCTATATTGACTAGGAGGGGGTGCAACAAGTTTTTTTATTTAAGCAATGATAAGGGCATATTTGTAGTCATTTTTGATGGCAAAGCCAAAAAAAGACTCTGTCTTTAGAATTAAATCCTGGGTTTTTCAAGGGGAAAGTTTATGCATGCAACCTTGGTCCCCAAATTTTAACCTTGAAAATGCTTCATTTAGATTTGTTCCCTTCTAGTTTCAAATGCCAGAGCTTCCTCTTGAATACAAAGAGCTTAATCTGATTTTAATGACAAGGAGTTCTTTAAGAATCTATCAAAACCTATCAGAACTTGTCCTCTCTTTGATATGAGTAAAGTGTTTCTGACACATATTCAATTGGTCTCAAAGTTTGGTACTTGGCACCAAAAAATTGTTTGTGAAACTCCTAAAAACATGTGCCCTCATTATCATATCATAGGGCATCCTTCTTCTCAATGCCTAACAAGATCTTCATCACAAGAAACTAATCATTTGGTAAATTCCAAAAGCGATCCTCAACATTACAGTAAGGTTAATATGCCATATCCCAACTTAGGAGTTTTCACTAACAAGGATTAAAGCAATCAAGCACAGTCAATTAGAGAGACCATTTCAATGCATAATATCATACACAAGAGAAAATGGGATGAAGTTGGAGTAGAATTGGGTTTCTCAAAAGTCCAAAGTTAAAGAAAAATCTAGTATATCAGATTAAAGTTCCACATAAAGCATTGAATGTAATGCAAATATTTTCCAGCCTGTCACTCAATCTTTATTCTCCAGAGGAAAAACTAAGTTCAAAATGCCAACTTGATGAAATTGTAAAAAAGATGATGTTTCAAGGCACAAAGGATTATTTAGCCTCATGGTCTCTAAATGACAATTCCCATCAAAGCCAATTGATTTCTCAAGAGGCACCTTCTTCAAATGATCAAGATAAATGGCTTGTACTGAGATCTAATAAGGTTAATGATGTAGATCTTGAATATCTAGCGGAAAAAATGTTGTTCTCCATTGGCTTAGATTTGTTTGAAGAAATTACTATGGAAGAGGATTTTTGGGATAACAACACTCCACCAGCTCCTTAAGGAAATCAAAAAGTGTACACAGTTCAGGGGTCTTTAGTAGATTCTTGTAAAGCCCAAAATGTGTTAGAGTCTTCTAGTCAAGTAACTAAGGAAGAGGTGCTGAAGATTCTGTCATAATTAAAAGGTTTGGAGCCCACAGGGTCAGAATGCTTCAAAACTCTCTCAATATTTCAATCTCCTGTGAAGAAAACTCCAAGGAAAAGAGGTAGGAAATCCAATCTCACAAAGATGCAGGAACAAATAGAGGGAGGAGTTCAAAAAACCATCTTGGAGTCCATGTCAAATAAGCATCCAAGGAGAGCTTGTTGCTCTCCTCAGGTACAATGAGGATTGCTTCATGGAATGTCAAGGGTATTAATGCCCCTGGCAAGTGTGCTCAAATCAAGCAATTGATAGATGCTTGTGGAGAAAATATTGTCCTTTTACAAGAAACAAAAAATTCAGTAGATACATTTGAATCCTCATTAAAAAAGTGGGCTAGATGGGAATCAACACATTCACCAGCTCAAGGTGCTTCAAGAGGCTTAGTCATCTTGTGGAACCCAAAGCTAGTAAGTGTTAAATCACACAAAAATGAAAATTGTTTGCAACTTGTGGAAGTAACAAAGTTTGAACTTCATTTTTTGCTCATAAATGTATATGGTCCAACATCGACTATTGAAAAGATCCTGTGGGATGAGCTTACCAGGAAAATTGGTCTAATCCATAGTGGAAAAAATCATTCTAGCATGGGACTTTAATGCAATAACATCTCTTCAAGAAAAGCATCGAGGAATATTCCCACCTCAAAAAGTCATGTCAGATTTCAATAAATTCATATCCTCAAATTCTTTATGGGATATCCAACCACATTCAGATAGTTTTACATGGACCAATAAAAGGAAGGGATTTCTCCAAATTGCAGAAAGGCTAGATAGATTTTTGGTTTCTCCTAATTGGTTTCTTTCAGCTTTCATTCTAAACTCTGAGATTCTTCCATATCTTGGTTCTGATCATTATGCAATTTTTTGTCTATTGAAAACACATCTACCCCCAAAGCAAAATCTTCTTTCAAGTTTGAAAGTATGTGTTTAGGCATCCTCATTTTATGGACCTTTTGAAACATTGGTGGGTAAATACTCCATATGAATAGGGAACCCAAATGTTCCAGTTTCATGGAAAGATAAAATTTGTGAAGCAACAAATTATTGTTTGGAATAAGCAAGTTTTTAAAAACATCTTTCAACAAAAAGATGTAGTGTTTAAAGAATTAACTAAAATTCATGATAATATAATTCAAAATGGGTTGGATGCTATTTGTATGAAAAATAGAAAAAAAATACAAGAGGAATGGGAAGAATTATGTGCAAGAGAAGAAGCACATTGGAGACAAAAATCTAGGGAATTATCGCTAAAAGAGGCAGATCGGAATACAATTTTTTTTCATGCCTCTGCCCAAATAAAAAAGGCAATAAAGTCAATTAAGTTAATTTAGGAGATGCCCTCAGGTAATTGGCTCACCAAGGAAGTAGATATCAACAATGAAGCTGTGAAATTTTTCTTAGAGACCCTTTTTTCCCCAAAAACCATAAATTCCACTAGAATAAATGATCAGTAAGAGTTGATAAACACAATTCCATGCCTTATCAACATTGAAGATAATGAGATGCTTATGAAGCCTTTCACTATGGAGGAGCTCAAATCGGTAGTATTCTCTCTTCCTCCTGATAAGGCTCCTGGCCTGAATGGGTTCACAACCTTATTCTTTCAAAATGTTGGGATTTCCTATGTTTTGAGCTCCTTTGGGCACTTGAGGAGTCTAGAAGAACAAGTTTCATGTTCAGGAAATTTAATGTAACCAACATTGAAATTTTTCCAAAAGTCAAAGAGCCTAAAACATTTGCTGATTTTAGGCCCATTTCCCTATGCAATACAATTTATAAAATATTCACAAAATCCATTTACATGAGATTATAGTCACTTATCCCAAGGATCATATCACAAAAGCAAGGTGGTTTTGTCCCAGGGAGGGAAATATATGAAGGTGCAATCATTGCACATGAAGTTTTGCACACAATTTCATTATCAAAATTGCCATCTTTCATAATTAAGCTAGACATGATGAAAGCCTATGACAAGGTTGATTGGCAGTTTCTCAATAAAATTCTAACAAAATTTGGCTTTTGTTCTCATTTGTGCATGATGAAAGCCTATGACAAGGTTGATTGCACCTTCATATATTTCCCAGGGAGGGAAATATATGAAGGTGCAATCATTGCACATGAAGTTTTGCACACAATTTCATTATCAAATTTGCCATCTTTCATAATTAAGCTAGACATGATGAAAGCTTATGACAAGGTTGATTGGTAGTTTCTCAATAAAATTCTGACAAAATTTGGCTTTTGTTCTCATTGCTGTAGGTGGGTAATGTCTTGTCTATCTACAAATTAGTTCTTAGTAATCATAAATGGTAATCCAACAGGTTTTTTTATTGCTTCTCAAGGGGTCAGACAAGGAGATCCTCTTTCTCTATTTCTCTTCATTGTTATGGTAGAAGCTTTAATTCGTTTCATTATTTTGAAACATAGTGAAGGCTTATGGAAAGGAGTGCAGATAGAAAATTCAAATATTTTAGTTACACATTCCCTTTTTGCTGATGATACTCTCCTTTTCAATAGATCAACATTATCTAAAGCTAAGCAGGTTAAAGAGGTACTTAATAAATATTCTTCAGCATTAGGTCAAAAAATTAACTCAACAAAATCCAAGATTTATATTTTAAATACTCTTGAAAATATGAAGAAGGAAATTGTGAAGGTTTTGGGCTTTACAGAAGTGGAGTTACCATGCACCTATCTAGGGATACCATTTTTTAAAGGCTCCAATAAAGCATTTTTTTGGGACAAGGTAATAAACAAGCTTATAGGAAGAATCTTGATTTGGAAAGCTAGATGGCTTTCATTGTTAGGTAATTTTTTTCTCATTAAATTAGTGTTAGTCTCAATTCCAAATTATTTTTTGGTTGTCCTTAAAGCTCCTACATCAGTAATTTTTTAAATTGAAAAGATAATTAGGTCTTTCCTCTAGAAAGGTAAAATTGATGAAAAAAAGAAAATACCTCTAATTTCGCTTGAAGGTTTGTCAAAAGGTAAGAATCAAGGGGGGGTGGAGTTCAAAATTTATCATTGAGAAACAAAGCTTTTGGGGCAAAAATTGCATGGAAAATGTATTCCAACTCAGAGGCTAAATGGTCTAGGATAATGCAAGTGAAATACTTATACAATGATAATCCCACAAGAATTCTAACTATGGAGGTCCCCCCAAAAGGATATGCTATTTGGAACTTCATTGTAAACAATAGAAGTCTTATATTAAAATATGCATCATGGGAGGTAAATGATGGACAAAGTGTAAATTTTTGGGTAGATTCGTGGAATGGAAAGCCTCCTCTAGCAGATAATCAAGACCTTCACGAGGTAAGAACAACTTTATTTGAAGCTTGGGGCTCAAATTTTTTAGATTCTGTACACCATTATGATCCTATTACTGGGAAAGTAGTGTGGAAAAAATCACCACCTAACCTCATTTCGCCACACTAGTTTGATTTGTTTTATAATGTCATGAAAGAAAGAATAGTGTACTTATCCTCTAAGCTAGATAAAATAATATGGGAAGCTTTGAAGTTTGGCTCTTACTCTGTAAAAGAAGGATATGCTCTTTTAAGTCAGTTAAAAAACTCTTTGCAGCCTCACCATGCATTTTCATTTTCTTGGAACAACAAAGTATTGTCCTAGGTAAGTAGCTTCGCGTGGCTTACCATTCAGAAAAGAGTCCTAACAAGTGATCATCTGGTTAAGTTAAAAATTGCAGATCCTTTTAAGTGTCCATTATGTGATCAAGAGTATGAAACAACAGATCATTTGTTTCTCTAGTGTAATTTTGCTAATCAGTGTTGGGATTTCATTCAAAACAAGTTAGACCTCAATATGCCTCTTCCAAACTCAATTTGGGATCTTTTTTAGAGTTGTCCAGTTCTTAACCTATCTTCTTTTTTCTCATGTATATGGCATATTATTCTAGGGATGGTGATATGGAATATCTGGTGGGAAAGGAACATGAGAATCTTTAGGAAATCTAAATCATCTTTAGAGATGACTTTGGTTAAAATAGAAAAAGTGATATTAGAAGGGGTAAACTCTTGTCTTCAGAAGGAGAGCACACCAAACTCATCACTCTCAAATTGGGACAGTTTCATTCTATCAAACTAGAAGAATTTAAAGCTTCCATTTGATGGAAGCCTCTTTAAAAATTGTCCTAACAAAGTTGATAGGAATCTAGTCAAATGGACTCCTCCTCAAGCAAGATTTGTTAAATTAAATTTTGATGGAGCATCCAAAAGTGAATCACAAAAATCAGGAGCTGGTATTTGTATTTGAAACTCATCAGGGGATCTATTGGCAGCCTATTCATTCCATTTAACTTATTGTACAAATAACAGTGTGGAAGCACAAGCATTATTATTAGGTCTAGAAGTGGCATCTCAGTTGAGGATTTCAAATATCCATATCGAAGGTGATTCTATCATAATTATCAATGCTTGCAGAATAAGAAAGATTCAAAATTGGAATTTGAACTATGTTTTACAAAAATAATGGGCTCTAATTGAAAAATTCAATGCCTTCACAATCACTCACACTTATAGAGAAGGTAATTGTTGATGGTGTTTTCTGCACAACTCAAACAAGATACAAGTATCCTATCTCTCTTGAAAGGTAAATCTCTATCAGCAAGCCTCAAGAGATAACCCCAAGGTCTCTAATGTCGGGTCTTGACAATGCATAAACAACACAGATAATATGTGAAAATGCTAGTAATCACAAGGGGACTTTACTACAAAAAAATACTAAATCCTAAGCTTATCAGATTTGGAAATTTGGTGATACTTCAAATCCTAAATCTAACCCAAATGATAAAGAAATTAAAAAAGATAATGGTTCAGAGAGATTTCTAAATTAACACTAATCCTAGATTAACAAGGAAAATGATAAAATACTTGAAATGGACCAATCCCTCAAAAACTAATTCCTGCTTGATGTAGATAATCTTGCAATCTTACAAAAATAGTGCAATATTCTAAGGAACAAAATATTTTCAGATCATGAGCATTCATCCAAAACAACCCTATTGCAATTGAAATGAACAAATATTCACAACTGAACTAAGCATAATGAATACTAAATTCCAAGCTAACTTTGCAAAGCAACTAACAGTTAGCTAGCTACAAAAAGTATGGACTAGAGATTGCTGCAACACTTCAAGCATCAAATCATAAACACCATTGAATCTTCTAACATCAAATCTAACATATATAAAATAAACTTAAGAAATTTCAAAAGATAGAATCATGTGAACCATGCCAGATAAAATTAACACAAGAAGGACACCAAATCACAATACCTTTACTTGCATTAATTCATCCAAAGTAGCAACAATTCCAATCTTCTATTATAGCATTTGCTTGAAAATAACCTAATTCCTAACTCCTTGCTCTAATGCTTAATTCTCTCCAATGTAAAACTATCTAGCCCTTACAAATGAGGAAGCATGCCATATTTATAGAAACCCCCCAAGATATGTCGGCCTAATCAAATTTACAATAGAAAATAGCCACAAACAAGTCGGCCCAAGAAGTTCTAGAACAAAATAAAATAGCATTAAATAATTGGGACTCATCCAGGTCAGCCTGGGTTCTCCAATGTAGTTCGGTCCACTGCATGTGAAGAATGAAGAAGGAATAATGGGGAAGCACAAATTTTGATGTGATATTGTATTAAATGCCCCCACCCTTGTCTTTATCCTTTCCTATCTTATCTTGCGCCACTGAAAATACTTTCTCCAGGTTGGCCAAAGGTGGAATTACCAACACCTTAATTCTCCTCTCAATTGACTTAATATCATCCCTTAATTGCTTGATAACCTTATCCCAATCCGTCCTCAGGGTTTGATATTTATCCATAATTGTAATGTAAATGGCTGCATCATCCAGCTGGTGTTCAGTAACTAGACCATCAATGACTGGAGAATATACATCATGTCACCATTTCCTGAGTTGCTCTAGATTCAAATGTTTTGGTGCAAATATTTTCCTTCCTGTCATGATCTCAAAGAAAGAGATACATTTATTGTAAATATCTATCAGGGTGCGCTCTATTTGCTTTCCTTTCTTATGCACCTTCTTCAACATCTTCTGCCTGATCTGCAAGGTCTCATGCCATTCCCAGGGTTCTACAACCTTTGAAGAAGGAAGGATTGCATCACTGGCTAGTTTTTCCTCAATTTACTCCATGATAGTCCTAGTTTTTTGCAGTAGGAGGTCTACATCTTCTTTATCCTAAGCTAGCACACTTTTCAACCATTCCACAGATCTAATGGCATCTCCACCAATTGACAAAATGTCTTTGATTGCATCATTTCCCTTGGTTCCTACCCCTTGCAACCAGTTTAGTGTGGCATGAGTAGTAGTTTTCATCTTTTCCAAATCAATTATAGTTTCCTCTGGCAAGAGATTTTCTGCAGATGATGAAGAGCTGATCTAGCTAATAGATTGCAAGGGTTTCATCAAATCTTGCAGATACTTCTTCAATTTCCCATTCTCCTTCTTTAACTCTTGCTCGGTCTACACTTCTTTCCTCAATCTACTCAAGATTATAACACTAGAGCTTCATATTCTTCAATCTCCTATTTCATGGAAGTATCCCCTAAGTTGATAGTTTGCACACTATAATCACTACTATTCACCTCATCCTTATTCTTATCAGGAGCAGGAGTAGCAATGTGAATCACTCTATTATTTTCTTCATCTCTCTCAATCCTTGAAATAACTTTGACCTTCTTCTTTGTTTTACCTTTCCCAATTTTGGCCAATAATTCATCCCAATTTGGGAGAGTGTCATCCACTACAATCTGTTTACTCTTTAATTCTCTATCCAACCAAGCAAGCATAGTGGACCTTGATTGCAAATTACCTTGCTCAACCTCATCCCGCTAACCCTTAGAGAAATCCTCATTCAGATTTTTCTTTTTAGGAGTCTCTTCAGTCTCATCTTTCTTGTCACCCTCTGGATTCCCATTCTTTTCTTCATCATGCTCCTTTTCTACATGTCTTGGCGAAGGAGTGTTGATTGGAACTTCCTCTCTCTATGGAGGTCTATCTTCCTCATGGTCAATGGGTGAATCCTCATAAGTCACCAAAGGGGATTGCAATTTCTTCTCTGTCTCTGCCTTTGCATAGTAGAGTTCACCTTCCCAAAATTATTCTTCTCCTTGATCTGGATGATCTTCTGCATCCTTGGATTCACTTGGTACATCATGAGATTCATGAGAAGGAGGGGCATCATCATGTTGTTCTATGGCAGGAGCAGCCAAGGGAACATCCTTCTTTTGCACACTATCCTTGGGAGAAGGAGTTCTTGATCTTCTTGTGTATACCTATGTTTTCTCTCCTGAACTCTCCACATTCACCACTGGTGGGCCAATTTCATCCTTTGCCTTGGAAGATTCCTTCTTCTTTTGAGACAATCTCACTATTCTTCTTCTCTTAGGCACAAAAGCACTATCTTCATCTCCCTCTTCCTCAACTTCCTCTTTTGCATATTTCTTTTCCTTTGAAGTGTGTTTTCTTTTCTTAGAAATAGGTCTTCTTTGCTTCTCTCCTTCTTCTGTTTGAACATCCTTAATCTTTATCTTGAAAGGAGAACTCATCTTAGCCTTACCCTTAGGGTCCTACTCAATTGAATCTTCAAAGGTAGAATGATACTTTAAGTCTCCCATTAGGTCATAGGTGCATTGCACACCTTCACTCTCCAATTCCCAAATCTTGTGCTTCAACCATAACTTTGTGTATTTAATCATTGGAGCCATGACTTGTTCTAGTTCTTCCTTTTCCTCCTCTAGCTAGTCTATTTCTCCAACTGATTTATCCTTCACAACTTCGTAATCATGGCCTTGAATAACATCCCCATCATCATGTATCTGATCTAGGATGAATTTAACATTGTAAAATCTAATCAAATTGATTGGAAACCTAGAGAATTTCTTCTTTTTGATCTCAAACTCATCTTTGCAGTTGGCCCAGTAGTCTTCTATGTCATCCTTGTGGCTGTACTCCCTACTAGCTCTCTTCTAGGCTTCACTAGTTCTATCAAATCCGAACCTTTTAGAATGGAAAGATAGGCCCAGAGTGCTCATCTCTGCCTCAGATAAATGTGTTGTATTCATGGAGGGGAAAGCCTCATTATTACCTATCCTAAGGGGAAAGTCATTGCCAAACCTCATTTTGTGCTTCTCTTTCTTAACTATGGCATCAAAGTCACATATATTCCTTGTAACCTCTAGGAGTATGAGGTGGTTGGTAGGATACCTGAGAAGTATGTAAGGGGCTCTTTGACAACCATCTATCCTTATGTAAGAAAAGGTGGGGAATTGTATAAACCAAGCCCCATACTTCTTGATCAACTCCTTAGCCTTGAAGTAGTCTAGTGATGTACATGGAAAATGCATCATTCACCCTCCTACAACTTGAGCTATCTAGGTGTAGCTATGGATAGACTTCATAGATTACATCCTACCCAAAGGTTCCTTTTGTGCTCAATTCCTTGTAGGGGTGGAACCTTGCAAGTGCATAAACTAGGTATGAAGTCATTGTGAAGCTCTTTGTTTGCAGCACATTGCATAACTGCTCATGTATCATTGCACTGATGGTGCCAACCCAATGATAATCAATATTATGCTCCATCCTTACTATAGCATAGAACATATAGTTCTCAAAAATCCCAACACTCTTTAAACCCATTACCCTGTTGAGGAGTGTGATAGCATCATAGTACTCTGGTTTGAACTTTGCCCTGAATAATTGTTTTGGAAACTTTGAGATGTGGGGCTTAGGTTTCTCCAATCAAGAATTGACCACTTGTAGAGATTTTTTTGAATCATCTTCAAAATATTTCTTGGCAATACTCAAGTCTAGAGCCACCACATGAGGCCTGTCAAGCATGTCAAAGTTCTATGCCATAGATAAAAGAGAGAAGTTGGCCAACACCCTACCTTGAGGGCCAATCACCCTTTGTGTACCTCTATCATAATGTCTAGCACACTCAAGCACCAAATCATAACACTGGACCGTGGGAGGGAACCCAGCCACATGGGCCAATCCTGAATCCAATATCCTTCTTGCCAACAGGGGAAGGTTCTATGCTACCATTCTCGCTTTGAATTCCTCATAATCCATCTGCCTACATTGGTATCACCAAATTTAGACTAGATGGAGGAAAGCTTAGGCTCAAGAACCTTACTCTTCATTTCCATCTTTATTCTCTCTACTTCAGAGATAGAGGATCCTTCAACACTTAGATCTGTCTGCTTGCCCATTGTCTTGTTGGGTACCACTCTACTAGATTCATCCCGCACTCAACAAGAAACCACAATAAATTCTCCTTTATAATGCCCATATCAAGGTTATCCAATCATAGACAATATAATTAATCAATCAACCCAAATATAAAATTAAAATCCCCTTAAATTATCATAAGGCACAACTACTAAGAAATCCAAGATTTTGAGCCATCCGGGGAAATCAAGCCAGGGAGGAAATTTGGGAAATTCCCTGCTAAGCAAATTTTAACGATAAAAAATGGTTATCTAAAAATTAATCATCACAAAACAAAGGAAAAGAATGTAACACCCTTTAAAATGATTTAAATCAAGCATAAGATGCTAAACCCATAACATTGCATTCATTAACTTTCAAACCCTCCATACTGTGAGACAATTTCAGGAAAATCTGCCCAGGAAGGAAATCAACGAGGTACGTAAAATTCTGGGATTTTGCACACATCCAGGAAAACAAGGAGGCATAGGAGAAATTAGGAAATTTTGAGGGTGTGGGAATCCTGTGAAGGCCTCGAAATCCCAAAAACTACCACCTCTCACAATTTCATCCAGAATAATCAATCGATCAAGAATTTGAAGTCCCTGGACTCAAATCTAATTGACTTTGAGTCTCATATCGGTTGTCCATTGGTTCTCAACATTCCTAGAGGAAAATTGGTGAAGATTAGTGATGCCCTAATTTTAACCATTGATTCCCTAAGCTTAAAACCCTATAATTCACCATTAACGCAAGGGAGTTAGCTTCGATTTAGATTGCTTGGCTTATTAAACATATAAATGGTTCATTTGAAACAAGCCTAAGTGAGTTTCACCTGAATGAAATCACATGTTTAAACCTCACTCATGGCTGAAAATCGATCAAGCTCGAAAACCCTAAAATCAAATCAGGCTAAAGCAATCACACACATAGGGTCGAGTGCAAAGATGAAGTTGACATTGTCAAACTAAAAAGATTAACTGAGGGGTGCATCTTCTAGACCTCCAAAAATCATGAAAACTTTTGCACAACCCTATCTTACAATGCTCGATGCCAAACATGTAAAATCCAGACTCCACACACACTCAAGACATGAAAGAATCATTCAAATCCAACAATCAAAATTAAGGAAACAAATACATACCATTGATGAAGTGAATGCTATTATATTCAATGACTGGTAATAGGATTTGACATCCTAGCAAATAGCAACAACAATGATCACGCCCAGGAAATTCACCACCAAATTCAAGAATGCAAAAGTCTGAATGTCAAATGAAGCCAAGCACTCAAGATCAAACCTCTAAGATTAGCAAAAAACAAATAAAAAAATATCAATGGCACAAGAATTCCCCAAAATTGACTAAATACATGCCTCAAAAATCGTACAATCGAGCATTAATGCCATTGACAAGACAACCCAAACTAAAACCCGAGCATTCGACGAGGTGCAAGAATTTTGGAGAAATCTAGTTGACATATAATTCCACAAAGGACTAGAATCCTTGGACCACAATGTAAGCTCCTCCTCGTTGGGTTTTCAAGGAAACTGAGGAATTCCACCAGAGGAGGAAAATCCCGAAGTCAAAGGAAAACCTAGAAATGGCCTAAAACTTAAGATTTTCAACAAATAACATAACGAGATCATCAGTGAAAGTGAGATAAACATTCAAGCACATGCCAAAGCAAGAAAATCCTCAAAACCAAAGGGCCAAAGCATCAAAAATCAAAGCGAAAAAAAGGGGGTCCCTACTTTCAGTGGGGCATGTGTGCAGAAATTGCACAAAAGTAATGGAATTGTAGATTTCCTTGCAAATCTAGGTTGTGAGGAAATAGAGTTAAAAGTTTTGCATGATATTAGGAAGCTAAATGATTTCCCTCAATTGATAGACCTTTTCAAACAAGAAGCTAATGGTATTATATGAGAAAAAAATAGCATCACAATTTTGGTTACATCTACCTCTTTGGTGTTAACATCATTTTGATAAATTGCTAAAGCAAACATTATATACCACGTTAGCAATAATCTTAAATTCCATTATATGCCTGGGGTCATCCGGGGTAATGATGGCTAATAAAGTCATGTGTGTTCACAAAGTTCACCATTTTTGCTGTTAAAACTGGTATTACTAGTAATAATGGTGCTTTAGGCAACAACATTATATTCCTTCACAAGGTAATGAATTGTTTGCTATCTAGAGGCGCGTGAGCTGCCCTCATTGGTACCTTCGAGATATTGCCATGTGCTCTAATGTACAATTTGAAACACTAATTAAGGAATGATGGGACAAGACATATATGTCTTTGTAAATCTTGGCATCTTCTAAAATTGCCACCTCTCTAGCGAATGTAGCAAATCTTCATGACAGTATTTTTAAGGTACTATTTTTGTGTGGTAGTATTGTACATTTATTTCTTGCAGTACATTGAAGCCCTTTCACATGATTCATTATACTACAATGGATCTTTCTTTTTAATCTATCTTCACACGATTTATTTTCCATCATGACCTCCAAAAAATGTGCAACATTCGAAGGATTTTTTGGGCTTTAAAAAGTGCTTTATCATTCTTTTTACTCATTCGTTTAAAGCAATTTTTCTTGTGCTTCTGGGTAGAAAAATTCGAATTGAGCAATAAGTGAAGAAAGACTAGTGGCATTGCCCTTCACCATTGGAATTTAAGAATTAGTTGTCTTGTTCAACCATGGGAAAGGCCGTTTGAAAACAACCTTTCACAAGAGGATTTAAGCCTCATCTTCAAGCTAGATTTCTTGCGAACAAAGGATGTTGTACGGGCAGTGTTAGGAGAAGAGATTACCAGGCCCAAAGCTCGACGATTAATATTCCCCTCCTAGGTTTTATTAGTATTTTTATCAAATGATTTGGATTTACTCCAGTCGATGAAGGAATTATAATTAATTGTGTTAAAATTTGTGAACCCTCAGTTTATTGACAAGAATGCCTTGCTTCCCATTGTGCAAAATAATAATATGTTTTCTGGGGAGGGTTATATTGGAGGTTTATTCCCTCATGAATTTTTCAACGAATGAGCAGAGTGTGAGGAAATATTTAAAGTCATTAGATTGGGTCTTCAATTGAGGAACAATTATGTTCTGTTGTCAACTCTAAAGAAATATGCCAAAAGCATATGCGCATCTATGGAGTTTGAAATCAAAGAAAAGTTTTATGCCATCTATTTTCTTCATGACCATGTGCAGCCTCAGTTTTTCAATTGCTCTGTTGGTAAAAAAGAGAAAATGCATATTGAATCAGATAAATAGTTGTCAAGAGATTTTAATGAATTCCCTTTAGTAGAGAGCTCAAAAGCCCCGAATAAGGCTTTAGTGGCAAGGGCCTGAATTGAAGTTGTGGATCAATTGGAAGAGGCAATAATCCCCTTTGTGGGCTATGAATTCTTTGCTCGTGACACTCCTCTTTCTAGACATGCTGAATCGCAGGACCTTCAACTTGAGGTGTATGATCAAAACTCAATCTATGTGAAGCATATGGAAGAGTAGAGTTTGTTAAAATTTTTGA
Source organism: Sequoia sempervirens (assembly GCA_007258455.2). Taxonomy (NCBI): domain Eukaryota; kingdom Viridiplantae; phylum Streptophyta; class Pinopsida; order Cupressales; family Cupressaceae; genus Sequoia; species Sequoia sempervirens. The sequence goes on from VDFB02271358.1 coordinate 280,313,182, forward strand.
CTGATTAATAGTTTTTTGGTGGAACTTTTCTATCTTTGAGGATGTTTCGAATGCACAATTCATTTCTCACTTTTGTATTACTTTTGTAATGGGTTATCAATTGGGAAAATGTAGGGTGGCGGTACTCTAGCTAGTTTTTTTAAAATCTGTTATGGTTCCCTACATATGGGACAATTTTGTAATCTTATGTGATGATTCAAAACACTTTTTGAAACATTTTGGGCTATAACTGGAGGTTTTCTTCCTGGTTCTTTCCTTCTGGTATGCCCTCTGAAACAGGATTATTTATATCTATTTATACATTTTAATATATTACAATGGCTTGCCACTCTTGTTTAAAAAAAAAAATCCAAAAGCTCTCTGGGTATCGATGTGGCCTTACATGGGAAGGGCAAGAACAATGCAGGAAGTTTCTAGATGGAGAGAACGTGTGATGCTATAAGGACACACTGCAGGTACTTTTTGTCACAAACCTAGAAAAACCTAAAGTTCAAATCATATATATTGTTTGTGCCCAGTAAATAAGAGAAAATAATTAGGAACTCAATACAGGCCTTTCCAAAAAAATTCAAGCAATTATGAGCTCAATTCATTTGTGCCCCCAAGTCTATCTTGTCTCATCCAATGCCCTGATTTTTCTTGAATGAATATGTCCTTGCATCAGAACACTTCTAGATTTCACTAATTCCCCTACCATTTTTCTACAATCGACTTCAACATTTATAGTTTTTCTTCAAGAGGTGAATACATTCCAATTAGTCATTTTTCTCTCTCTTCTTGCATAGAACCATAGCAATAGTTTATTTGCCATATTTCACTTTCTTTTGTGATTCCTAATAAATGAAAAAAGACAAAGGTATTTCAGACATTAGAACAAAGTTGTCCCATAAGTTTGAAGTTGTTCCAAGTTGAGTTCTATCTTGTAAAAATTTTAGTGACTTGGCACAAGTGACCTTGTCTCTATTTTCAACAAAATTTGATTTGCAGTCTCATGAAGCCATCCACAATCCATTTCCAGCATCAAATCGTTCACATAGGTGCATGATTTTTTTGTTTTCTATTTCCATCTCACTTTTTCATAGCTTGATTCTGTTTCTTGTTTTCTATTTGCAAGTGTTGTCTCTAGATTGATTAGTTTTAGCTTAACCTATTAATTTAATCTAAAAGCTTTAAATTGTGCTAGTTTACATACACATTTAAAACAATCTAATCTCAAAATTTATCTCTTTTAGGTTTTCTTTCAATTACCTAAAAGCACGAGAATCCAAGTCGAATGGAGAAAAGGCGATGGTGTCATGCAAATGCTTACACAATTGTCAGTTTATATAAGAATCCCTAAAATTCATATGTGTACATTTTTTTTGTTTAGTGCTTGAATTGCAATGCAATTGTTCTAATACAATATATCATGAGACACTCCCAATTAATCCCTTGAATATTTATAAACAACCCATAGAGACTTATGAGAGAAAATTTGGCCAAGGAAAAATCATATTATGATGATCCATTATGTAAGAAAAACAAATCAAAATAAATTTATTTCCAAACATACAAATATTCATGGACTCCTCACAACTTATTGACAGTCAAACATGTTCTATTGAATCTAGAATATAAGTATTCATGTACTTAATCAGATCGTTCATAAACCATTGAGAACCATGTGAAACATGAGTTATTTGATAAGCATATGCAAAAATGCATACCCTTGTATTAACTCAACAAGTTGTGGTTGCAGTTCCTCATCTCTCAATTTTTGGATTGTCATTGATATTGACTCAACTGCATGTATGCCAACCCTAATTATAGACTGTAGATCTTTTACTATAGCCCTTGTTTTATTAACGACTTGTAGATTCTCTCCCTTGGCTTCCTGATGTCTTAGCTGTACACATTTCTTTTCATATAAACTTCTTATATACTCTTCTGCTTGAAAAAATTAAGTGTCAATGAGCATTAGAGGAAATAGGAACACATACCTAATTTTTTCACAAAAGCAACAAAGATATCCATGAATCCTACAGTGTTATTCGCTAGCCGTTAATTAAAGGACATGATAACCAAATATAAGAATTGACATTGAAAAGGATATTTGACTAATGTCTGACGAGTTATGTTTATGCAAACATCATTGTTATTAAATATCACAATAGTAAGTCAATGAACCACTGGCAGTAACTTGCAAAGAATTTATGGATACAAGTACAACCATATTATTTCTAAACAAAATTTTAAATAATCATGCATCTAAAATTAATGGCATGTCTTCAACATAAGATTTCTTCTTCGATGAAAATCTAATGCATTCTAACCATTTTTTAAGAATGACACAAAATGTCAAAAACAACTGAAACATTAGTACACAGTGACACAAAGCAAATTGAAAACACATGAAACCATCAACATATCTTAACAATATATATTTAGATTTCCCCAATCATAAAATAATCTCTCATTCTTAATTTGACTAAACTCAAAACTGTACTTTCTTTTGGTACATAAAGATTGTGGTATTGTTAATCCACAACCAAGCACCTTGGCCACTTCTAATGGTGATGCATAAAACCATAAAACAATGTCATTACAAGTCTTATTATTACTATTCATCTTTAAGAGATGCTAGAATCTTCAGTGCGAAAGATAATCTACAAATAGAGGCACATACTACAAATTAGTACCTTGACTTCATCGTAAAGTTTTTCCTCCCATGCATATAGTCTATCTAAATTTGTCGCATGGCTTCCAAAAATCATGCACAAGTCCTCTACATTGTTACGCATGGGAAATTTTTGATCATGGTATTATATTTAGCTTTTGTCCTATATTCCTGGCAGTTTGGGAAAGTGCCAACAATCCACCAGCAGGTCCCATGAGAAAGTGCTCGCAATCCACTAGCAATCTACCTCAGACACAATTTGGGCAGAATCTTGAGGTAAATCACTTGGTTTCAGTGAGCTTTTTTGGGAACTTGTACACGATCAAATCATTTTTTGTTATGTTTTATTTGATTCTAAAACAATTTTGTTGTTATTTATTAAATGGAGGCATTGATTCTACAGTTTTAGCCTTCACTGCTTTAAGTTGGTTTGTTGTTGTGTGCCATTTAGATGCTCTAGAGAGTTGTCTTGCTCTATCAGAGCTGTTTAGATTAAACCTTTATGGATTAATAAAATATTTCCAACTAGGATTGTAGAGGAAATAATTGACTAGATTGAGTTGGATCTATGGCCATTTTCATATTTTACCATTCCATCAACTAACTAATTATCCTTTTGCATGCTTTATGAGAATATGCCTTACAAATCAATTATAATATGCAACAAATAGAAGTAAAGAGGTTTGTGCATCTTGATGCTAGGATAGAGTTATTAGAAATCCCATTACACGATGTCGAACACCATATCTGACAAACTAAAAATATTCCAACCTCTAGTGTAACAACTTTTGTGACAACTAGCAAAAAGTCCTTCACCAATGTTTACTTGCCATAGATAGAATGAAACCATTCCTCATATTTTGAGATAATTAGTGACAATTTGAGATCCTCTTCAACACTTTTATAGGTCTTGGCATCACAACTACTTCACTCAATGATGGAAATTTTAGAGCTAGTTGTTTCATTATAGGGTTTAGGTACAACTATATATTCATGGAAATAGGGTGCCTTGCATCACACATAAGTGAACTTGATCAAGGATACATCTACATTGGAGCCTAATGGTAGTCCAAGAAGTGATGAGTTCCTACAATATTCTCACTACGTTGATCTTCATATAAGACTTAAGAGTGAACAAGAGCACCCGTTTCATAACATTCAGTGGAATGAATATCCTAATCTTTTCAACTTCATCAAGTATGCAACATACCATCATTTTAATAAATTCCCTTTACTTATATTAAATCAAAGTAATATGACTTGGGACCTGTACCAAATAATAGATTCAATTTTCTTTCCATGTCCTTTCTACTTTAGACCACTAGGATAATTTATCTATTTTTTGTTTTCACCTGAGATAAATTGGTATGATGTATCTAGTTCTAAGGGTTTGAAAATTATGAATCTAGGAGATGGGAAAGGTAGTGGTGGATTTTCTTTTGTTCTTCAAAATTCTGACGATGAAGCTATGGATCCACATCTTGAACAAATAAAAAATGCAATTGATGCTAGTGGTGGCAAAGAGAGTGATGAAGTTGTATGGCACACTTGGATCTACTTTGATGTAATGATGCCTTTTACTATATTGTGGGGATAATATAAGAAGAATATTGGAAGTCTGAACTGAGGGACCTCTGTGTCCTGTTTTGGTTGTTTGCAAGATGAGGACTTTGTAGTAGAGAAGGATGATACAGGATCTCCAACAGAAGGTTCAGAGGAAGAAGAGTTAGATTCTAGTGAAAGTTCAAAAAGAAAAGAAGTGAGTGTTGATGTTTCCATATATATTTTTTTTTCTTTTCTTTTTCTTGTTCTTAATCATTCAGAAAACATATGTATAAAACCTTGAAGGCTGAGTTTGATTGTTGTAGTCTTGTTGACATGACTTTTTTTCAATACCAATGTTCAATTAAAATAGGCTTCATCAGTTGATGCGGTAATTCAAGCACAATTTAGCAATATTAGGGGATACCATGCATAGACACATTGAAAGCAACTAGCAAGTTGTGTAGAGATAAATAATCAATCAGATTTTTCTTCTAGACACAATAAACAATACAGGTACAATTTCTATAGAGGACGTTGCTAGATAATAGCCGAACAATCATTCCCATACCAATTAGTTCTCAAGTAGTTACAAATTGGGTTTTTGTTTGACCCTATTTTTATGTGGTGTACTTTAATATTTAGGACACTGTAGATGCATATTTTTTTATTAACAATACCAATTGAATTTTAGAGGCTTGCAAAGAAATAAGTAAAGAAAAAGGAGGCAACTGCTCCTAAAGCAAGGTAGATATCACTATTTGGATCAATCTGCTCAAACCCCATTCGCAACAAGTAATCAACTTCCATATAGCATTTTTAGAGAGCCCTTTAAAACATGTTGAAGTCAATGTTCTTTGTTCACTGTGATTTGTGAGGAAATTGTGATGGGTTTTGGATTACTAATTTAATTTTTCCTTTCTATGTAGGTTGCAACAGGGATTTAATAGAACTATTACATGGAATAAGTTGAAATTTCACTTGATATATGATGAAAGCTATCGAACATTAATCTGAGACTACTCTCATTGATTTATTCTATCAAAGTTTGTAGACTTACTAGTACTTTTTATATTTAACAATGACAACAATGAATATTACAGTCACTATTTACTATATCCAGTAGTCATTTATTGTGCACTCCCAATTTTATCCTATGATATGACCACAAATTTTGTGAGATCATGGTTACCAGCCTTTTTGATGAGTTATGATTATTTTCTCATTGAGATATCTTTTGTTTTTTTATATTTCTTCAAAGTTTGAACTACAGTTCATACATTCAGTAATATGTAGGTTTATTACAACATACTTATAATTTGTTCATTGAGATATATATATTTTTAATATTTGTTCAAATTTTGAACTACAATTCATACATTTAATAATATGTAGGTTAATTACAACATACTTTTAATTTACATTCATTCAAATATCTTTTGTTTTTAAATATTTGTTCAGTAATATGCAGGTTTTTTACAACATACTTTAACTGATATTGCAATTTTATGGTTTTCATGGGTTCATAGGTTATTTGATAGACATTTATGCTTTGTAACATTCTCTATCAGTTAAGGAATCACTATATATCCACATTTTCTTGCTACAACCTTCCACATGTCTTTGACATACCCATTGAACACTAAGGTGCAATTGCTAGTTATATCTATTCCTACAATCAAATTATTTGGCAGACATTATTTTTTTGTTGTTTTAAGCTAAAAACAATTTTCAATTTCAAATTTGGGATATGTGGGAATTGATTATAAAGTTATAGATCATAATTCTTGATCTCTTTGGAATCCCTCCATCCTTCGAAGGCATCTTGGAAAATAGTGACTTAATAGATAGATTATAAATCTAATAGATTACAATTTTAAATTTCTCCTTCTATTCTATCTGTGTAGTGAAATTTCTTTAGGAAAGGCTATCTTTTTGTGAATAAGAAATCTTGGAAATTCGATCCATGTACATTTTGCACACATAACTTCTAATCCTTTAATGCTCTATTTTTTTCTTCTTCTAGATAGTACCACTCAATGCTTCATTGAACAATGTCTTTTACTAATTTGTGTATTGTTTTAATACAATACATTTCAAATTGGAGAAAAAAGATAAGAAGACAACAAGGAAAGGTATCATTCATTTGAGCATGAGACAACATTCTCGAAGTACCTCTACAACATCATTCCATAACATGTCAAGCAAAGCAATTCATTGTATTAACTTATAAAATAAAATTAAACAAATTTAAAGCCCAAATATTAAGTACAAAGTAACTATGGAAGGCCTTAACAGAGCTTCAAGCAAATGTAATTGGCAGTGTCAAGCCAAATTCCACAACCTTGCCACTTTCCTCCCTGCCTATACCAAAATGGGAGCTTTGGAAGAGGGTATGGGCACCCATCAAAATATAAATGATAGAGAATTTATTTTTGATGTTATACTTACAACTACCCTTGTAGACATGTAAGCAAAATGGGAAGCATAGACAAGGCACACAAATTGTTTGAAAAAATACCTAAAAGTAGAAATGTGGTCTGATGGTCTACAATGATTGCAAAAAATGTAGAAAATTGATTTGTTGAAAAGTCATTAGAAACTTTCAAGCAAATGCAATTGGCATGCATAATGCAAACTCAACCACCTCTCTCCCTACCTTGGTCAAAATAGGAGCTTTGGAGCAAGTTATGAACATCCATCAAAGTGTAATGGAAGGGGGGTTTTGTCAGATGTGATAGTTGCAACTACCCTGGTAGACATGTATGCAAAATGTGGAACCCTAGATAGGGCATGTCCTATTTGATATAATGCCTTGAAGAGATTACATCTCATGGAATGCATTAATTGTAGGATATACACAAAATGGAATTTTTGATAAGCCCTTACAAACTCTCAAGCATATGCAATTGGTAGGTGTAAAGCCAAATTCCAAAATATAAATAGAGAATCCCCACTACAAAATCGTTCCTCCATAGCACATTAAGCAAAGGCTGTGGTTAGAAAACAAAAATGGTACATAGGGCTAAAAAACACAAGTAGTACAAAGGGATCAAAAGAAAACACAATTGCTTACAACAGTCCAAAAAAGCAATCTTCCCACAAAATATTCTCATGGGAAATTATACGAGTTCAAACTCCAAATGAAGGATTAACTAGCATTAAAAATCTTGCCAAGAGTTAAATAATCCAAGTGTAACTAAGGAGGACACAATCCTAAGCAAGTGGGGACAATGCTAAAGAATTGGCAGAAATATGAGCATAGATAAGAGCTAAAGAGATCTTGAATAGTGACAGAGAAATGTTTTGAATAGGTCTCAGAAGGGATAAAAGGTATTTGAAAGGCTTGAGAAAGCTCATAATAGGCTGACAGAGTATAAGAGAAGAGTGAGTCTAGTGTTCTGTTGTAGCAAAAGAGAAGTATGATGGTTGAATGGGATAAGACTAGACAATGAACAAGGTATTTTGACACTCCTCACATAGCAAAGTGACAGTGATGTAGAGGGAAATCTTGACAACATAAGAACATAGATTGAAGACTTCGTGAAAAAAGGGATAGTCAATATTGAAGAGTGATAGAGCAATGAGGATGGTGATGAGGCACAAGTTATAGCTCTTGATTATGCTAAAAAAAAATTCCATGTAAGATCTACAAATTTGGTTGGAATCAGGTGGATGAAAATGCAAAGCCCTAGGCATGTTCACAAGGGTGACACTAACTACAAATAAATTGATCCTACAATGAATAAGACAATGACTATACCACAAGAATCTTTGTGACAACATAAAGGTTTCAAGATGATTAGCTTAGGAGACAAAGATACACATGGTGGTTTTCTTCAAAGAGGAGTTGTAAGGTGATGAACACTAGCTGATAAATCATGAAAATATTGGTTCAAGAACATATATCTACACCAAAACATGAAAACAATTCACAATTTGAAAAGATCAAGAAAGCTCATGGATACAACTACTCATATATAGTGACAGTTGTTGTTAGATCATGCACAAATGATACTCATGGGGTATGATATTTATCCACTATTCATAGGAGATTTCCCACATGAGAAATATTTGGCTTCAAACTCTAGGAGACTGTGCATATTTTGATTACAAAGCATTTCCAAATATTTTAAAAGAGGTGGCTCTTAAAGCTATTGAAATGCATAGTAAAATCAGATAGATAAATGAGAAGACCAACATGACAATTTTCAATCATGCATGACAGTGACTTAAACAAAAGACATCATAGTGGAAGACTAGATAGAGTAGTTCAATGATGGACAATCAAACTCCACATGGCATGAACAATAGGATGGAGCTACATAACAAAGAAGAAGGGATTGTTCATTGGAAAACATTCCCATGAATATAGGACAATATTTGCATGATGGGGCAGAGGTTTTAGGTTTGTTAAAAGAAATCCACGAGTCATAACAATTATGAAACAATCTATTTTACATAAATCTCAGATAATTAAGTAAATGCAAACAATTGCAAAATTAATTGTTCTAAGAAATGTGAACCATTTCCATCATTTAAAACAGGGTCAATGTTCTCGTGGAGAATATTGGTGGTGCTAAATGAAATAATCTAAAAAATAGGTTTGCACTATAATAATGTGCATTACATCAAATATCCAGTAATAGCGAAGGGACATCCATCAAAGCATAACAATAGGGACTTTTTTATGTGGTTGAGACTCTCATGAGACAGAGACCAAATGCATTCTTGTAGGTATTAGGCCTATCTTATTGGCACATTGTGCTCATTCATTTAACTATTTTTTTTTATTGATGTCTATTTTGACTAAGGGTCGTTTCTATGGGGAGACTCTTCTCCCAATAATTTACTGTATATTTTACAAGTGAAAATGAATGCTCTAGTTGCCATTTGATTATTGATTTTTTTGAGCTATTGTTTAAACCCTAGAAAATTTAGTTTTTAGATTTTACCCTTGTTTAAATTATACAACACTAGTCAAGTATGTCATATAACCATTTGGGAAAGTGTATGGTAGGTTGGAAATATTCATACTTGAGTATTTGATGCTAGATCAATTAGAAAAGCATTGAGTGTGAATAGTATTGGTCTGATAACTACATCTGAGTTAGACTAAAAACAAGGTAGAAGGTAGGGTAGTTTCAAACAACCAAGAAAACCCTCCTTGAAGTGTAGAAGATAGTCACTTGATCCTGAAAACTAGAAGGAATCAAGTTCTACAACATGAAAGGATGCATAGTTAATTTGGAAAAGGATAGTGATAGTCCTATGACAAGGGTACATGATAAGATGATACCTATACTTTCTGAGTAGAGGGCAGTCAAAAGAAGACTATGAAGAGAGGTCATGAGAGCAATAAAATAATGAACCAAGAGGCTAAAAGGAAGGCCTATATTTTTGAATGGAATATGGTAGAGATATTATATCTTGAGGAAAAGATAGTGGTCTTAAAATAGTTTATGAAATGACCATTTCAAAGACTAGCAACAAAGGTTCTTAAGTGACAATCATTGCAAGTTTTAAACTTGAAACATAGGACTACCATAGCCACATAGAGACACAAAGATATAATAGTATGTTCCAACTATAGAGATATTCAAAATCTAGGTATACAATCATATGTTGTAGTTACAAGTTCCTTATTAGACATACATGAAAATGTGGAAGTATAGAAAAGGCAAGTGAACTGTTTCCAAAAATGCCTTAAAGAAATGTGATATGGAATGTCATGATTAAAGGATATGTTCAAAATGGGTTTTTCTGAAAAGTCAGAAAAATTTAAGCAAATGCAACCAGTGGGTGTAAAGATTAAATCCTCAACCTTTAATTTATTCACAGTAAAGGAAATTTGCTTAAAACCTACACCCATAAACTATTGCTTCAATATGTAGACACATAAAATTGACCTAGGCCTGCAAGCTCTATTTTCTCCATATTTCTTAACATAATTAATTAATTTAATTATGTCCTATAGTCCAAATTCAACTATTAATAAAAATAATTCTTAATTATTTAATTAATTAATATCTTTTATTCCTCCTAACTATTTAAATAAATAAATTTTATTTATTTATTTAAATACGTCGCTAATTATCTAATGTCTCTCTATGATTACATAAATTCTTAAATTTATTTAATTATCTTTGTCCACTATTTCCTCCTGATTATTTAAATAAATAAAATTTATTTATTTATTTAAATACATCATTAATATCTTATGTCCTCTTATAATTAAATAAATTCTTTAAATTTATTTAATTATTCTCCACCTTGGCATTCTCATAATTTTAAATAAAATCATTTATTTAAAATTGTCCCACTTTCTAATTTTTTGTCTCCAAGTAAATAATTGAAATTAATTATTTACAGTTGCATGGCCCCACCTTTTGAATTAAAATAATTTTTAATTCAAAATGTCAACTTTCCCTCTTAAATCAAATAATTTCTATTATTATTTGATTTTCCAGCTCTTTCTTTTCTTCGTGCCATTCTTATTTCCTTGTCACATGCAATCTTATCCCTTGATTTGATATTCTAAAATCAAATCTTGACCACTCATTTCAAATTTACCCTCATATTGCCCTAACCCTAATTGTGGGTTGTCACATTCAATTTTAACCATCGATCTTAGGGCATTTTCCAATCTTCAATCTTGGCCATTCATCCAAAATTGACTTTTCTATAAAATGGCAATTTTGGTCTCATTTGGACATCTACATCTCTTGACATCTTATGCACACTCTTGGCTTCTTGACTTCATAGGCTATTTTATGCATATTTTAGGGTTGCTTCATAATTGCTTAGTTGCATTTTGAGGATTTTTGATAGAATCCTTCAACTTTTGCTTAGGACATTGTCATTATCATAGGTTGCTCATCACAAATTTGAGGGAAAACATAATATTTCAGCAAATAGAGAAGGTGCAATGGAGGTTAATCATGGAGGTTGAAGACATTTGATGAGGTTTTTCCTTGTTTTCATGTTTTTACTCCTTTGTGCTTCATTGCTTGCTTTGGGTTATCTTATTTAAGTTCTAATCTGCTAACCTAGGTTTTTCCCTAAGCTACATTGGTGAACTCGATGCCAAAATCATGAATTTTGTAGATTTTTGTACGACATTTTTTTGTTTTGTAGGTGTAGGTATGACATGATGCATTTGATATTTTCTGAGCTGCATTCACAGTACCATGACACATCCACCTTTCCAAACAACACATTTGCTTTGCCACGATGCATTTGCCTTGCAGTTTGACACATTTGTCTACAAATTCCATCTTTCAGCCTTGAGACACATTCGCTATGCAAAACAATGCATCCTTCTGGAAATTTCCAGTTTTCTGCCTACGACACATTTGACTTCTAGAATGACACATTTTCCTAGGTAAAATTTACTTTCGTGTTTTTGCAAAACTTTTCAGTTCTCTTTTTCCTTTAGTAGTTTAGAGGTTTTTTGGGTTACTAATATTCTGTTTGCAGCATGTGGCAAGGAGTTTAACCTTGGTTTTTTTGACTTTCACATCACTTTTTCAATTCCTTAAGGAAAAAAAACAACAAAAAACAATTTTGCATTCACATTCATTGGTTAAAATGAACATGCATCTTTCATGTCATGGGTTTTAAAATGAACTTTGTCTTTCTCACAACAAGTTAAATGTTTAAAATGAACAAAGTGTCTTAGGCGTTTTCCTCACATTACAATTTTGATAATTAAAAAGAATAAGTGATTCAAATTTGTGTAACCCTGATTCAATAATAGAAGCATCCTCTCCCCTTGCACACTTGTGCAATCCTGGGTGCAAGAGAAACTATTATTGACTCTAGGAATTAAGCCTTCCTTGGTGGGAAAAAAGTACTCATCCTAAGGCGACTCAAACCAGCAAGGAAGGTCTTTAGCCGAGCTACTCTCGACCAGTATACAAAAGTGAATCCTAATGGAAAGCTTAGGATTACAAGTGCGGATGTGTCACATGAACAAGTGAATTCCCCAAAACCCTGTTGAGCATAACCTCTTCAGGCTAGAATTCCTCCTTGTTGGAGCTAATCTTGCCCCATGTGTGGCCACTCGAATAGGAGTCCCGAACTAAAAACTTTTGTATAGTTGCCAAAAACCCATCTATTCACTAGCACAACAATGGTCATTGCCAAGGCATCCACATTCTCGCAGTTCTTAGTAGAGGTGAAAAGCCCGCCATGGGAGTTTTATGGGGGCTTGAAGCGTGGTTGACCCGAGAAGTGAGTGCAATGTAAGGGATAGCCTCTGTGGCCAAGCTTCTAAATCACCCGCTAAGAATAAGTGCGGCTGGGGAAACCCACATGGAATCTAGCGAATATAGTCCTTTCCTAATCTAGGGTTGTGCTTGTCTTCATTGTGCATGTTTTCAAATATTCAAAAGACAAAATATTGTGTTTTCCAAGTGTTTTCTGAGACATTGAACAAATAAACACCTTTCACAAAACTAAAAACACTCATTCAAACTCAAACAATTCTGAATTTTTTCCAAAATTGTAAACAAACTAGACCTCCATTCACTGCAATGCATTAGCTAAACTAAACCGCATTTGAAATTTTTTGTGTCGCAATCGCTCTACTAAAACACATTTTTTTCCCTTTGCAACCCATTTGATTGATTTGAACCACATTTGATTTCTAGAACAATGCAATTACTTTCCCATGCTGCATCTATGACCTGTAGCAATGCATTTTCCAAACCTGAGATGCATTTGACATTCTGGAACGTATCTATGACCTAAAATGATGCAATTTCCTATCACTAAGAAAAACACTATTACAGTCCAAAACCCAAGATCAAACATTTTTAAACTACTACCAAACATCTTTTTCTTGTGGCCTTTGTTAAAAACCAAAGAAAAATAATTGCTCAAATCTTCCATTCTTTGCATCCTTTAGTTTGCATTTTTACCATAGGTCCATCCTTGCAAATTGTTAGTTGCATCCTTATAATCCATCATCATCATTTTTAGCAATAAACCAGTCTTTAGGTCCTCATGTTATTGCAGACTTTGGAATAGGAAAACTTATCATTCCTTTCAAAATCTTTGCCTTCAAAAGTATGTTATCATTGGACTTAGTCAAAATCATTTCCCTTATTCATTGTCCTTTTGTGAGACCTTTCCAACTCATAAGTCTAGTTAGGAAACCTCACTTTGTCATCTTGTCATTTAGTCCTACCAACTAGTCCTTTGATGATCCAAATTGAGACATAGACCAAGCTTTGAGTGGTTGAGTAAACCTTTTCCAAAAGTCCATCATTTCTTAGATCTTTGCATTTGCATACCTTAGTCCTCATTTTGCATCCCTTATCCTATTTAAAAAAAAAAATGGTGTCATTCCTTTCAGATCTTAGTTTTCATTGTCCTTTTGCATTTGTCATTTGCTTTAGACAACATTGTCATGTTGCACCTCTTCTTGCAAAAAAACCCCAAAAATATAGTTGCATTTGCATCCCTTATTCAAAAAATTCAAAAAATATTCCCATCATTTAATTGTCATTTTCATAATCCTTATTTGAGAAAATCCTTATATGGTTGAAACTAAGCTCCAAAAGAAAAGAAGAAAAATGGATCCTTTTGGACAAGACACCAACCCCTATAACTTTTCTAATGACATGAACCAAAACACAGACATGGGGGAACCTTTCATCAATCCTTTTAGTGACATGAACATGCCATATTATTCACACAACCCCTTTGAACCTTTCATACGTAGAGATGAAAATGGACATGCATTCATGGAAGACTTAGAAGCTGCCGCTCAAAATCCTGATGTGACTTCCTTTGTGGAGGAACTTATTTTTCAAGATTTAGACAAATATCTAGCCATGCTTTTAGATCGAGGGGCCAAATTACCATGTGGGTTTGACATTAACACCTTAAGAGCAACCTCTCCCAAACACAATACCAACAACAATGCAAATAATACTTCGAACACCAATCAACTCCAACACAATGCAAACAATACCTTCATTGGTGCTGCCACTCAAAATGCAACAAACACCATCAATGCTACCTCTAGTGGCACCACTCCTCAAAATAATTTTAACATGGTCAACACAACATCCATCAGATGCAAATCAACCATGTCACATGCTATATCACAGTCAATGCCTCTAATCCACATGGTAGATTAGAGTTCTTCGATGATGCATTCAAGTGCTCGTATCTTAGCAAAGCAACTTATTCAAGTAGGATATCATTGGAATGTTATGATAGTGGCCTCCACATCAGTACCACCAGGTGGTTCAACATGAGACTAACATTTCTAGAAATGTCAAAAAAAAGAAGATAAAAATCCCCCCCCCCCCAAAAGGATTGAAAGCAGTAAAGATAAAAATCATTCTTCAGTGAAAACCACTATAGTGGCGCTTTGGGAAAGTACTATGATGTAAACCTAGAAAACATGCATCATGAGTAGAATCGAGCGTCTATATGATACTTCTCAGAAAGAAGCATCTCATCCTTGTCATGATAAATCCAATGTTCCCTCCACCCATCCAATCTAGATTCATCCAAATATTCTACTTTATCTTGATCTTGAAAAAGATTCGGCATATACTTCAACTCTACTCATGGAAATTTTTTGACAAGATCTTTACCATTTTATCTCGTGAAGCCCGATGGCCCATATCTAGCATGATAAAACTCTATCAAACTCTTCACATAAACATTTCCTATCTTGGTTGTACATTACACTATGAAATATTGCTAGACACTAGGGGCAAGTTATTGCTCTCTTGTTTTCAAATAACTCTTGATCCATGTCTTTTTATCTCACAATATGGCATAAAAATTGTGATCTAGGTATTGTTTACCTCAAATCTCATCAAAAAACACCACATTTTTTTTAAAACGTTCATCAGAAAATCCAAAAAAATTTGCAAAATCCCGTATAGCTGAAATCCAAAAACATTCAGAAAATTGTAAAAGTCAAAATCCAAAACATCCAGAAAACATCAAAATCCCTAAAAAGGTCAAAACATTGAAAATCCAAAAAAATCGGTACCCCTTGTCGAACTACGTTGTCTCTAAGCTTTAATGTAGGCAAGGCCATCATTGATGTGCCCTCGAAACGCCCTATGTTAGTCCTTTAGGAGTCCATCATAATAAACTGACATTCCATCAACTATTCATATCTCATTGTAAATAAGTCGAGTCAGTCAAACTACGTGGTCTTTGTGTGTATAATGTTGGAAAGGCTTATCTTTGATCAACCCTTGAGACCCCTAGGATAGGTATTTAGGTTAGGTTCTTGGTCGGAAAACTCTCAAAAAATCCCAAAACATCCAAATATTCTGAAAATCCTTAAACATCCAAATATTCATAAAGCACAAAAATTTGAAAATGGAAAACCCAAAAACATTAGAAAACATTCAAAAGACCTAAAAAGCCTGAAATGTCTTCAAAAAATCCTAGAAAGCCTTAGAAAATTGGAAAAACCAAATGATTCACATAAACTTTTAAAAAGACCAAAAAAAGCCTCAAAACATTTTCAAAATACCCAAAAACATTGAAATATTCCAAAAAATCCAAAACCTACCCATCCCATCTTTCTTTCACCCGCAATAAACCTTCACCCATAATAAATCAATTGTCACCTTCACCCTTTGGTAAAAAAAATAGAAAGCAAACATAGCCAGTCATAAAGTGAGAACCTAATTGCCAAAATCTAAAGTCTAGATCATAGATAAATGCGTGAGTGAAGTGTATATCAACAACTATCTTATCATCATCATCCCAACATCAAATAACCATTTGATCAACATGTCCTAGGATGTATCCTTCCTACGATGGACATCAGTATCAGACATCACCTTAGCTAAACTTAAACAGGCAAGAGATATAGATAACATTGATTGTTTGTCTTTGATCCTTTCTTATGATTTACCTTAACGACCCATTCCGAGGACCTCTCAATGATGCCTATCAAAATGATTTAGAGAGAAAGGAATGGGGCACCGATCATTATCTTTTGTTTGTTGTGCTTGTTGATACTCTTGTAAAATAATCTTGGTGCATACTTGTGTTAAATGGCACAAGAAAAATGAGAGGGGGGGTGAATCATTTGTCACCAAATTCAAACTCAAAACTCAAAACACTTATCAACTTCACAACCACACAATTCTGTTATTAAGTATGAACATGCAATGTAGATAAAAGAAAAGAAAATCAACACAATGAACACCAGATTTTACATGGAAAACCCAATGAGGGAGAAACCATAGTGAGGATTAACTCACAATATAAAGTAATAGCAAATAAAATACAAGACGCTCATTTCCAAGGGCTCACTACCCAAAAACAAAGGCTCACTTCCTACAAAAAGGACTCACTGTCCAATTGGGAGGCTAACTGCCTACAAATATAAAAGATTAAAATAAAGATCCACCAAAACAAATTACACACATCCTCATCCTTGATCAGAAGAATTGTAGACACCGCTAACTCACGACTTTTATGAATCTAGCAAATTAAAGTACTGCTGTCTCTGTGATAAAAAATTGTTAGCCTATCTAAATGACACAAAATAGAATGAAAAAGACAACAAACAACACTTAACTCCTCAAGATAGGGCTACGTTAACTCAAACAAAAGAAAAGATGAAAAACATCATATTTTACCTTTGTTCAAGTTGATCTTTGGTTGGCCCTTTGATTGTTGATAATGCGAGCTCCTTGATGGCAAGAGATCTAAGATGATATGCAAAATGATGAGGATTTGATGGATATTCAAATGATGAAGGTGGGTATTTGATTAGATGAATGCAATGGATGCAAGATGAGCTTGAAGGTGCAATAATGGAGGATATGAGAGCTTGATAGAAGAAGAGTTGAAAGTTTGAGCTTGTGAATGTGATAATGCATAATGAATGAATGAAAGAGAAATCCTCTATATTTAGGGGAGAATTCTCTAGAGAATTCAGTGGTCAAGATTGAGACAACATGGCCAAAATGGAAGGCTATGGTGAGTTTAGGACTCACAAGCCCTCACATCTTTCCAGGTGAAAATGAGATGGAAAAATGACATACTGAGGTGGAGAGGGTATAAGTGAGGTGGAGGTACTTGCAAGTACCTTGGAAAGGGGAGAATATTTCCTCAAAAAAAAACTTCTTGTCCCCATGTGGGAAGGATGTTGACATGTGAGGAATTTTAGAATTTCTCACACATCATCATGGGGAAGAGAGAAATGGTTGGGATAATAAATGTGAATTTTAAATTCACATGATTGGAGTATCTTGTGGATAAGACAATGTTCCCAAAAAGTAGGACTTTGACTCATGTGAGTGATGTGAATTTTCAATGATCACATGGGGAAGAGGAGAGTCCATGGAAGGATAAAATGCAATTTAAAATTCCATTAGGAAGGGCATGGGGATAATAAAAAAGAATTTAATATTCCTTGGGAGATGAGAGAGTTGACCAAGGTACTGATTAAACTAGCTAATTAGTGATTAGAAGATAGATAGTGGCTAATGAAGATTAAGAGCCAACTTGAAAAAGTTGGAGGATGTGACACATCATAATCATGGATTAGACATGTGCACATCCCTAATGATGGGATTAGGAGGTGGGTTGGGATTAAGAAATAGTGATGTAGGATGTGACATATGAGGAATTAAATAAATGTATTATTTATTTAATTCTTTTGAGGAAAAGAGGAATAAAGGGGAAGGTATTTAATTAAATACCTTAGGGATTTAGAAGAATTTAATGGTATTAATTAAATAATATCAAAATTACTTAATTGATGCAAGTAAGAGGATATTTAGATGAACAAGGATAAATTTGGACCAATGTAAGTGTCCAAATTTAGGTGTCTACATTTTTCCCCTCTTTGAGATGGTGCTATGAAATAGCATCATTTCAAAGAGGATTAAAAGATAAGACCAAGAAGAAGATGGTTAGATTGGGAAATATGCCCCAGTCATCAAAGATGATAGGATTGAAGATGAAGATTAGGGATTGAGGATGCCCCCTCGAGAGGACATGCAGGTTCAAGAGAACATGAGTATGCTCTTGAAATGGATGAGATGATGAAAGGGAAGATCGAGAAGATGATGTAAAGTGATGGATAAGAGAGGATGATAAGCGATAGGATATTGGGAAGCACAAATGGATTTAAGGACAAAGGTGATGTTTCCCCAGTCAAGTTACAAGCCAAAATGGGTTGATGATGAATGGAATGTTGTTGATGAGGGAATGAATATCCCGAAACAATACGAGGATAGGGAAGGATACATCCTAATGATGATGAAATAATTGCTGATGAGGGAAGGATACATCCCGAAAATGATAATGATGATGATGATGATGATCGAATCAGGGCTTGTAACAAAGTTGGGAACAAGAACAAGGATGTGATTAGATGATTTGTGCTAGATTTAATTGGATGAGGATTGGATGGAGATGTGAGATGGTTGAAAAGATGCTTAGAATAACCAATCTATATTATTCTAAGAAGATTGAAAAGAGGATGAAATGATGAGGATTGATGAAAAGATGGATGAGAAGAGATGGAGGATACATGCAATGCAATGGAATGGAAAATGAAATACAATCCTAATGTAATTTTCCATTTTTTGTGGCACTTATTTTTTCTATAGCATAAGACACCAGGTGCCAGGGTATATGTAACAAAGGTGGATTAGTGTCTAATGCATGAAATAAATACAACATACAAGAAGGATATTCCAACACCCCAAAATCACAAAGACCTTGGTTGGGCTAGGGATTGGAATAACCACAAGCACAAAAGGATGCCCTAGCGTAACACAAGACTGCAAGAGTCTTGGTGGGTACTACATGGGACAACTGAGAAGATAGCAACAAAGAAAAGATCAAAATACACCCCTAGGTTTACCAATCAAAGCACACCATGATATGATGGATCAAGGCGACTATGACAAGTGATGATAGGGAGCTCAAATGATTAAAAAAATCCCAAAACATCAAAAGATCACAATCAATTTCAAATGTCATTTTCCATAGGATCAAGGGGATGGATGGGATTGATGAAGTCTGTTAGGAAGGATGCATCTTGTTGAGACCAAAGATGGATACTAAACTAAAATATTGATGTGACGCAGGATATTCAAAACTGATTGGATCTGATGATACGAGTGGATCTCATTTGTGAAGAACCAACTAGATAAGGGCATAGCTTGATGACACGACACAAGAGAGACAAGAGACAGGACACAAATACAAACACACCCTAAAGACCTAGGGGCTTAGAGGTCGATCAAAGATTAGCCTTACCTATGTGAAAGCGGATAGCCCTCGTAGTTCGATAAAAGGCTGACGATTGACCATGGATAAAAGTGGGGAGAGGATGATGGAGACCTTGATGGATGACAAAGAATAGATGGAAAAAAGAAGAAAGAGGATGATGAAGACCGATGATAGATGAAAAAGATAGGATGGACCAAAGCCAAGCCCTAGGGATGGATCAAATGATCAATATTTCCTACATGAAAGCATAGGGGCAATGTAGTTCGAAAAGGATTGGTCAAGGATAAGAGCAGAAAGTGAACAATGGAGACCATGATGGATGACCAAATTAGGATGGACAAAATGGAGAAAGAGGATGATGAAGATTGATGATAGATGATAAAGATAGGATGGACAAAAGGAGCCCCAGGGGTAGATCAAATGATCGACCTTTCCTACGTGCAAGTGTAGGGGAAACGTAGTTTGAAAAAAAGGCCAAAGACAAACGATTGATAAGGGATGATGAGATAATCCTGATAAGGGGATAAAATGATGGGATCAATACAATGAGACAAGATAAACCTAGTGGATAAGATAGGATGATAGCAATCACACAAAGCTAAAGAATGGGATAGTTATCCAAATCAGAAAAAGATGAATTGGGAGGATGATATGATGGATAGATGAGTGATGAGAAGTGAGAGGAGATGGGAAAGGTGTGTGAAAAAGGTGGGATTGATGACAATGAGATATATGGAATTGGACTGCATGGAAAGTAGCCTATAGCTAGATACCAATGACAAGGAATTATGAGATGGGATGAGGATAAGGATGGGGGATGGAAGGGATTATTTGGATTGGTAAGGAGATAAGGATAGGTAGGAAGATAAGGATGGGGAGATGGCAGGGATGCTATGATGGATGGATAGGAAGATAAGTATGGGGAGATAGTGAGGGATGACATGATGGATGAATGATGTCTCCAAGAACTGATGTCACAAAGGAAGTAGATTCCCCCACCCTAGATATGTCATGTATGATGAGGCATGAGGGATGAAATATAGAAGGATAGGAAAATAAAGGAGTGAGATGGATATAGGTAGGATGCATGGATAAGGAAGGGAGATTGATGGTAGCATGATGGGTGGACAACGCAGATAGATGTGGATAAGGATTAGGATAGTGTGTAGGTGAGGGAGATGTATGCCAAGAGGTGTCCAAAGCATGTATATATGTTTTCCCCTATCAATATCAAGATCACAAGGAGGGTGGAGGGGTTGGGAGAAGTAGGATATGACAAGCAAGATGTGTAAGATAGGTTAGATGGAGGAGATGGGTGAAGGGGATGGAGTTTCCCTCAAGTACGAAAGTAAGCTGGATGGGGGATTTACACATGACGCCTATTTTCTAAGTTTTCATCATGGTACTTATCCAAGGCACTTTTTTGCCAAGCTTTCACCATTGGACGAATTATTTCTCTTTACCTTTTTATTTTTTTGACAATTTTTTTGACCTTTTTGGATTTGTTGACTTTTTTTGATTTTTTTGGATAGAATGTGGATGGATATGGATAAGGATAGGGATGTGGATAAGTGGATTTAGAATATATGTGATAAGGAGATGGAAGAAGGACTCAAGTGTCAAATTTTGTATGGGGTATTGAGAGTTTGTGCATGAAGTGAATATTGGTACAACCTTATTAGGATAAATGGATTATGCAAGAGAATAGATTAAAGAGATTTGATGGGGGAAATATGTGGGATGATGGATAGGATGTTGGAAAGTGTATGGATGGAAGGATGGGGTGGATGTGTTTAGGACCAAAATTGGAACATATGGTGGTGGATGTGAAAGGATAGAAGGATTAGTGGAGTAGATGGCATAGTGAATTTTGGGACATAAGGACCCAAAACAGATTTAGGAGATGGGAAGGGTGTATGATTATATTTTGGATTAGAAAATTTGGATGTTATTAGATATTTTATATTTGAAGGAATTGCATCTTTTTTCTTTGGTATCCACATGGTTTTGATTTTTTCTTTGGTGGGCCTTTGCGGCCTGTGGATTTGATTTGGATTATGAATTTGATTTTTCTTTTCTTCACCATGTCTTTTAGAGGGGACATAGGGAGCTTTAGATTCATGTGGATGTTTAGATTTATGTAGTTTTACTTTGATATCCAAAGTGATTTTAATAGTAATGGGATGGGTGTGAGAAGATGGATGATGTGGAGTGATGGAGGTTGGATTGTGGGGATGATATGTGGACGGAGGATGTGTAGGTATGCGCCTTTGTTGATCCTAATTAGGGGACAAGGGAGTGGGATGTTTATTGTGGGTGACTTGGATAGGTGATGGAGGGATAAAAGGATGAATAGGACAAGATGGAGGAGGTGATTTTGGGATATAAGTGCCCAAAATGGACTTAGTAGTTAGAGGATGTGTGATGGTGGATGGACACAAGGACCCAAAATGGATGGAGTAGATGAAGGATGGGGGATGGTGGATGGAGGGATGTAAGGACCCAAAATGGATGGAGTAGATGAAGGAGGAATATGGATGGTTGTTTTGAGGTGATACAATGGAGGAGGGGGGATGACATCAAATGATTTGGTGGAGTGATGGGAGGAGCCTCTTATTCATTTAAAAGAGGATTGTTGAGGGTGTGTGGAGGTTGTACCAACATTTTTGGATTATGATTCACGAGTAGTACATCCAAGACCTCATGTATAGGAGTGTTCTTTGACTTGGATGGGCTCTAAAATACCTTGATCATGAAGGCCTAAACCTTTTCCTTGATAGTTCATGTTCTTGAGCATTCGATCCATGAGAGGATTTTTTTAATTATAGAAGAATGATGTGAGTCCATTATTAGGCAGAGGATGATGGGTGGTATATATGATTTGTTTTTCTTTAATAAGGAGACCACCATGAAAGAATGTGAGAGTACCAAGGGGATACAAAAGTGATGTGGGGATAGTAGGTTTAGGTGACCATGGAGGATCATGGGATGGAGATGATGGGGTAACAACATCTTGATCAAGAGGAGTGAGTGGTAAGGGATCAGGAGAGGGATTAGGTTATATGATAAGATCTGGATTTGTGGCAGTGGGTGATAAGGGATCATGAGATGGAGTGGTGGAATCTTGAGTGACAAGGGGATCATGGGATGGAATGGATGGGGGACAATGATCTTGAGATGGACTAGAGGGGGTGGTAGGATCTTGATTGAGAGAAGAGGATATGTTGGTATGCTTTGGATCAAGCTCTTGGCATGACTCATCTTGTGTGGGTGGCATGATGACAGAGTGTTGGAGGGACTCCTCAAGTGGGCGAGATGGAAGGATGGGGGATTCATGGAGTTCATGAAAATGGATTTAGGTGATACTAGGAGTGGGAGAAGTAGATTGGATCTGGGTGTCTTCAATGGATTGGGTGAATCTAGGAGTAGAAGATGGTGATGGGGTTCAATTGTCTTCGATGGGTTCAACGTCTCTCAAAGTAGGAGACATGGGTTCAATGGATTCGGTGGGTTTGATGGTTTCAATGATTTGAGTGGTGCTAGGGGTGGTAAAATCAATGATAGGTGTGGTATAGAGTAGGGTCTCATCACTAATGACCGTACATGGAGGAGTGGGGATGTATGGTTCCACAACTTCAAGGTGCGGAGTTGGGGATGTCTTCTTTGTCATGAGTCCTTGGAGAACTTCTGGAGATAGAATCGTGCATACTCGAGGATTAGTTGGGGTGATGAGAATAGATGAAGGATTAGGGATTGGTGAAGGATTAGGATTATGGATTGGTGGACTAGGATTAGATGGGGGAATGGGATTGGATGTAGAGGGGGAGTAGATGGAGGGTTAAGATAGGGATATTGGAATGGTGAATTAGGATAGGAGGACATGGATGATGGATTAGGACAAGAGGATACAACTAGTGGATAGTAATAAAGGTATTGGGATGGTGGATGGGAAGATTGAGATGATAGATTGATATAGGAGGACGTAAATGATGGATCGAGATAGGAAGATGTGGATGTTGGATTAGGATAGGTTTATGGGGGTGTACAATTAAGATAAAAAGGTGTGGACATAGGAGTAGGATGGACAAAATAGTAAGGGGGATTAGGATAGGGGGACCTGGATGGTGGATTATAGTAGGAATATTGGGATGGAAGATTAGGATGGGAAGATTGAGATGGTAGATTGGGATACAAGGATGTGGGTGTTAGATAAGAGAAAGATGTAGATGTAGAATATGATGAGTATGCGGATGGGGAAGATACTAGATATCCCTTGTCAAAGGTAGCATAAGAAGCATTATTAGGTGTGGATAAAGACATAACGAGATAGTTTAGAGGGGTTATTGGACTGTGGAAAGCGATTGGGGAAATCTTACTAGAAATGATGGCGTCAAGGGGATCCATGTCATATACTTCTTGATCAACAAGACTCTCGTTATCATCATCAACATAATTAGGGTTTCCCTTGACTATTATTGATGGAGGATAAGGATTCATGATGTTAGATTATATGAATAGAAAAGATGAGAATGAACGATTAGAAGGAAAGAAGAGATGATGAAAAGATAAATAGGATAGATCAAAAGATTTTGGATGGAAATGTACTAAAGCTCAGATTGAAATTGGATCAAAGTTTAGATTAGGATGATTGGACAATGCGATGAGATCGACTCTAAATCAAGTTTAGAGGTTCGATGGGATTGGATTACCAAGGATGATTATGACCTTGAATCTACCTCAAGATGAAAGTAGATTGATTGGGTGATCAGATAAGGATGTGGTTGGATTAGATTGGATAAGTTCGATTGATGAAATGATTAATAAGATCAAATGATGGATTAGATAGGATGATGAAAGGGGTTCTAAGCTGTGTTCAAAGATTACCCTAGGTGACTTAAAGTATTGATTGATCGGATTAAAGGATTGATAGATGATTTCTGCACCAAATACACCTTAAGATTGAAAGTGAATTGATTGGGCTGACAATGATGATTGACTGACTCAGGACGGATGACAATCCTAAGTAAATGTTGATGATGACAATTAGGTTCAGACATGTAGGTCAATTTGGATAATAACCTAAAATGAAGTTCAAAGGATTTGGATCAAGAAATGATGAAGGGTATGCTACCTAAAGATGCTTTTGGATGATGTACCTATATGATTTAGATGATGAATGAATGATCTCCAGATGGACTGAAATGCAGACTACAAGTGAAAAGAAGATGCAAAATGGCTAGATGAAGGTTAGGTTCGCTTATGGAAGGGTAGGTTCACCTATGGAAGGGAAGGTTCGCCTACTGCAGGGTAGGTTTTCCTATGTAAGGGAAGATTTTCCTATGGAAGGGAAGGTTTTCCTAGGGAAGGGCATGTTCACCTATTAAAGGGCAGGTTCACCTATGGAAGGTCAAATTTTCCTATGGAAGGGAAGGTTCACCTATTGGCTTTCAGACCCTTGGAACAAGGAAACAGATGATCGGAATGAGGGGACAGACTCTCAAAATAGGGAGACGAATGCACCAATCAAGAAAATGGATGCATTGAATGGATGAATGGATGCTCAAAATGAGGAAATGGATACTTAGAATGAGAGAATGGATGCTTGGAATGAGGAGACAAATGCACAAAACAGGAAAATGGATGCTTGAAACAAGGAGATGGATGCTCAAAATTAGGAGAAGGATGCCTAAAAGGGGAGATTGACTCTTAGAACAAGGAGACATATGCTCATAATGGATGAATGGATATTTAGAAGAAGTAAATAGATGCTCAAAATGAGTAAACAATTGCTTGGGATGAGTAAACGATCACTCGAAAGGGGAGACATACTCTCAGAATGAGGAGACAAAAGCTCAGAATGGATGAACAATTGCTCGAAATGAGGAAAAAAAAGCTTACAATGGATGAACAAGTGCTCAGAATGAGGAAACAATTGCTCAAAAGGGATGAACGACTCTTAGAATGGGGAGACTAAAGCTTGGAATGGATGAAAGAGTGCTCAAAAGGACAAAATAGATGCTCAGAATGATTGAATGAAAGGTGAAATTAGATTTTTGGGGGTAGGTTCACCCAAGTATGAGACAGGTTCACCCAACTTGGGGTAGGTTCACCCAACTTAAGGGCAGGTTCACCCAAGTTGAGGTCAATATCGCCTATTTAGTGAAAGATAGGTGGGAAACAAATGCTCAAAATAGGTAAATAGGTGCTTTGATCAAGGAGATGGATGCTCGGATTGAGGGGACAAATGCTAGGAATAGGGAGCGAATGTTCAAAATGAGGAGATAGATGTTCAAAACAAGGAGATGGATGGTTAGATTGAGGAAACAAGTGTTCAGAATGGGAAAACGGGTGCTCGTAATGACTGAACAAAAGGGGAAAATGAATGTTTGGGGGCAGGTTCACCCAAGTAGGGGAAGGTTCACCCAAGTATAGGGTAGGTTTGCCTATTGGAGGGTAGGTTCACCCCAAATAAGGGTAGGTTCACCCAAGTATAGGGCAGGTTCGCCCAACTTGGGGTAGGTTCGCCCAACCTAGGAAACTGGCTATTTTGATGGCTGTTTGATTGATAGAGGGAAGAGTCACCCCTGTTTAGGGTAGGTTTTCCCCTGTTTAGGGCAAGTTCACCCCTATTAAGGGAAGGGTCTCCTATTTAGTGAAAGATGGGCTATTCTGAAAGAAAAAGTCTGGGAAAAGACTAAGACAAAAGGCAAGTTCTCCCCTATTTAGGGTAGGTTCACCTCTATTCAGGGAAAGTTCACCTCTATTCAATAGAACTGAACTTGAATTGGATGAAAACAACTATGGCAGAGGACCAAAGACACAACAAACAATAAGGAGTAGGCAAAGGCTAACTTGACTAAAGATATATGCACTAGTTTCGCACAAAGAAGACAGTTCAAACAACACGATCCTAAGGTTAGTAAGAGGGTATGGCCAACACAGTCCTTTAACTAGGATGAACAAAACAACTAGGGAGTCCTCAATATACACTCAGTATGTGAGGCACAACCATGAACACCAACCTGTCTACAAGCATGAGTTGGGAACCCCAGGGAGATACTAAAGGCTTAGACCAACTCTTCACGTCTATCTAGGTATCACCCTAGCTTCGATGCTTTGCAAGACATGACATGAATGGATTGAGGTATAGCTTTCTCTCTCCCCCTTTGTATACTCCACCAGTACATGTGGTTTGGATTGTCCCTTGGGATGATGAAATCCCCAAGTAGGTCCTGCTAAAAAGAGAACACTAATCATTTGTGGCTACTCCCCAGGCTTACACGAAGTGCAAGGGGAGAGCTTGAACATTGTAGTGCCTCTTTGGATGAAACAAAATAATTTCAAGCACAATAACAATATGTTGAATCCCACTAATTAGATCTATGTGCCTAGATTAATAAGCAAAAATGCTAAACAAACTAAACTAACAAAGCTAGAAACGACCACTCTGCAAGAAAAGAGTTAGTAGTTTGATCTCCGTTCTTCAACAAGTGTGAGACAAGCTGCAGAAATTTTAGTAAAAACATAGACACACTCACCAACATATGCATTAGGGGGTTAGTACCTCAAAATGATAAGAAACAAATTCTAAAAATGAAGTTTAGATCACTGTTTTGATGGCGCGATCTCCGATATAAAATGATGAGTTTTTGGAGATTCAAATGATGAAGGTGGGTATTTGAGTAGAGAATGCATGGATGCAAGATGAGCTTGAAGGTGCAATAATGGAGGATATGAAAGCTTGATAGTAGAAGAGTTGAAAGTTTGAGCTTGTGAATGTGATAATGCATAATGAATGAATGAAAGAGAAATCCTCTATATTTAGGGGAGAATTCTCTAGAGAATTCAATGGTCAAGATTGAGCCAACATGGCCAAGATGGAGGGCTATGGTGAGTTGAGGACTCACAAGCCCTCACATCTTTCCATGTGGAAATGAGATGGAAAAAGGACATGCTGAGGTGGAGAGGGTATAAGTGAGGTGGAGGTACTTGCAAGTACCTTGGAAAGGGGAGAAAATTTCCTCAAAAAAGAACTTCTTGTCCCCATGTGGGAAGGATGTTGACATGTGAGGAATTTTATAATTTCTCACACATCATCATGGGGAAGAGAGAGATGGTTGGGATAATAAATGTGAATTTTAAATTCACATGATTAGGAGTATCTTGTGGATAAGACAAGGTTCCAAAAAAGTAGGACTTTGACTTATGTGAGTGATGTGACTTTTCAATGATCACATGGGGAAGAGGAGAGTCCTTGGAAGAATAAAATGTAATTGAAAATTCAATTAGGAAGGGCATGTGGATAATAAAAGGAATTTAATATTCCTTGGGAGATGAGAGAGTTGACCAAGGTATTGATTATAGTACCTAATCAGTGATTAGAAGACAAATAATGGCTAATGAAGATTAGGAGCCAACTTGCAAAAGTTGGAGGATGTGACACATCCTAATCATGGATTAGAAATGTGCACATCCCTAATGATGGGATTAGGAGGTGGATTAGGATTAAGAAATAGTGATGTAGGATATGACATGTGAAGAATTAAAAAGATGTATTATTTATTTAATTCTTTTGAGGAAAAGAGGAATAAAGGGGAATGTATTTAATTTTTAACTAAATACCTTAGGGATTTAGAAGAATTTAATGGTATTAATTAAATAATAGCAATATTACTTAAATGATGCAAGTAAGGGGATATTTAGACGAACAGGGATAAATTTGGACCAATGTAAGTGTCCAAATTTAGGTGTCTACAGTCTCAATTCACTTTCGTAAAACTCTACTCTTCAAACTCATGGCTTACTTGATTCATTCATTCACAACATATCAACTTGTATTTATACCCTCTTCAACCTTAGAAACTTTCTCCAAGGTCAGGTGTAGGGCAGGTTTGGATGTGACAATCACTGTCCCATGCTCTGAGTCACTCCTAGGAAAACCCCTTTGGTGTTACTCTCCACCTTCTTAACCTATAGGTCCTAAAGCTTGTTAGGCACCCCTGGTTCTCCTAGTCAACCCTACTATCATCTGCATACACCTAACCAAGTCAATCTTGGTGCTTACTCCTCTATTCTCTCCTTAGCCCTTAATCTTCCTAAAGGCCTGCTTACTCTCCAAACCTCACTAACTTGTTGCAGGGGGCATGTGGTATCTTCTAAGGCTTCAAAACCATCCCACTGTGGCCCTTGATCAAACACAAAGCTTCATTTCTTCATTGCTACCACCAAACCCTATCTTAGGGTTTAGGAAGGGCTACTAGCCCTTGAGCCCCTATTAGGCCTCTTAACTCGAGAGAAAAGGATAAAACTCCTTCCTGCTTGATGAACACCACAAACTTCCAAAAAGAACCTTGGCTCAATTTCCTAGCTCTCCAAGGTTTTTGGGGTTTTGGGCCTTCACAGGCTGTACACAGGGGTAACCCTGATTTTGAGAGATTTAGGGCTTTTTAAGCCACTTCTTGTGCACACAGTGAACAGTCTGCTTCTTTCAGCCACCAAATGGACTAGTGAAGACCCCTTATTCTTGCCAAGCATTTGTAAGGCCTCCTTCAACTTCCACACACCCTGAGTTGCCAAAAGGTGAACACCCCTGCAACGTTAGTGACTATTTTGCACTGTCTTTCGTAACCGGGCATAGCCAGCTCGCCTAGGAATAGACCTTTTGCATACTTCTTGGACTTTGATAGACCCCTACTCCTAATATATGTACAGTCATGGAGTTTAGCTTCATTCCCAACAAGCCCGTACTCAAAGTATAGTGGCAATGCAAGCTAAAACCCCATTGTTCTACAATTTACTAGTCAAAACTACAAATGAAGGAAGAACATAGTATTTACAAGAACCCTTGAAAATAAATAACTAGTTAGCTACTGTTCCAAACAATGCTTCAAAGACAATCACACTACAGTCTAAACCATCCAAGATCCTTGATCAATTCATTATTTTGCTGAATTAGAAACAAGAACAAGAAACATAAATTGCACACAAAACTGTCCCTGTTCTCTTGATCACAAGCTAATTACAACTTCAACATTCATTCCAACCCCATTTCCAACTTGAGGTTCACCTTTTAAAAGCTTCCAAGGTAGTTAAGAATCCTAGGTCGACCTTCTAATGAGCAAACAACAAGAGTTGAAAAACCCACTATGTTTTCCAACTTTTCCCAAACGTTGCCAACCTAGACCAAATGAGGAACTACTCTCAACTATCCTTTTCACTTCTCATTACACTGATCACAATAAATCAAGTTTTATTCAAAATCCATAAATGCTAAGCAAATGGTCCACATGACCTTCACAAAAACATACCCAAACAAAAATCAACCTAGACTGTTTCCTAGGGGTGTTTCCTAGGTGCTCCTGCACCATTCTCCCCCCCTCTCAGCTCAAACAATAAGGTAAGGAAGGAGAGACCAGGGACAAGTCAATACCAAACTTCTTGAACTGATCCTCTTGTACCCATGTAGCTTATGAGTCATGCTTGTTCTTCCACTTGATAAGGTGCTCCATGTACACCATGTTTCTTGTAGACTTGTGTACTCTTGACTCCAAGATCTTCTCCACCTGAGGCTTATCTTGAATAGGGAAGGATATGTTGCTGATGTCCCTAAAGATCTCCTTACTGTCTTGATCTAAATCCTTGTCTTTTCCCTTATACTTGATCAAATCAGCTACATTGAACACTGGTGAGAGTCCTAGATCAATAGGTAACTCCACCTTGTATGCATTCTGCCCATACTTGGCCAATATCTTACATGGACCCACTCTTTTCATCTGTAACTTGGTTGATATTCCCTTCTACAATCTTGATTTGTTAAGGTGGACCATGACATAGTCCCCTACTTGAAATTGCACATCTTTCCTTGACATATCTACCTTCTCCTTCAATTTTTGTGTAGCTTCAGTGACTGTCCTCTTGACCTGCTCCTGAATCTCCTTCATGGTCTGACTGAAATCTTCTGCATGTCCACTTCTTTGTTCCAAAGTTCCAAGATCTCTAATCTCACATATGCCTCTTGGGTGCATCCCATACACAACCTCAAATGGACTCTTCCTTGTGGTTTGGTTGACACTGTCATTATAAGCATACTCTGCTTGGGAGATAACCATATCCCATGTCTGTCCATATTCTTTAGTTAAGCACCTTAGAAGATTACCTAGCACCTTGTTAACCACCTCTATTTGATCATTGGTCTGAGGATGGTAAGCCGATCCAAATGACAGATTTGTACCCAATCTACTCCTTAGAGTCTTCCAAAAGTGACTCATGAACTTCACATCCCTGTCTGAAACAATGCTCAAAGGTAATCCATGGATCCTCACTACCTCCTTGAAGAAAAGATGAGCTATGTAACTAGCATCATGAGTAGTTTTGCAAGGGATAAAATGACTCATTTTGCTAAATCTATCCTCTACTACATAAACACTATCAAAACCAGTTTTGGTCTTAAGAAGGCCTACCAAAAAATCCATGCTCACACACTCCCATGGTCTATTTGGAATGGGTAGGGGTTGATATAAACCAGCATTACTAGCTCCTCCCTTAGCTTTCATACACACAACACATTGTTCCACATATTTTCTAACATCTCTTGCCAACTTAGGCCAATAATAGAATCTTTGCACTAGCTCTAAAGTCTTATTTATGCCAAAATGTCCACTAAGACTGCCATTATGCTTTTCCTGAATCAGATTTTCCCTCATTGACCCTCTTAGAACACATAATTGATTTCCCTTGAACAATAACCCACTTTGCAGAGTATACTCTAAGTATTGGCTATGGAAATGGTTCTCAAAGTTAGAACATACCTTTTAGACCTCTAAAACGTCTTCATCCTCTCCATATAGATCCTTGAAACTCTCTATGCCAATGGTCTTGATCTGTATCTCTTGGACTGTCAACAATCTCCTGCTTAGTGCATCAACTACTTTGTTTAGTTGTCCCTTCTTGTGCTTGATGGTGAAGGTAAAAGCTTGGATGTATTCCATCCATTTCAAATGCCTATTACTCAAATTCTCTTTAGTGTTGATAAAATTGAGTGCCTGATTGTCAGTAAAGACTACAAACTCCTTGGGTAGAAGATAATGCCTCCATTTCCTAAGTGACTGAACCAAAGCATAAAGTTCTAAGTCATAGGTTGAATACTTCTTCTTTGCTTCATTGAGCTTCTCACTAAAGAAGGCTATAGGCATGCCCTCTTGACTTAGCACTCCTCCTACTGCCACTCCACTAGCATCACATTCCACAGTGGACAACTTGTCAAAGCTGGGTAATAAAAGAATTGGTTGAGTTGCCACCTCTTGTTTTAGTTTCTCAAACCCTTTCTCAGCTTCTTGAGTCCACACAAACTTAGTTTTAGACCACCCTTGATGGTATCTAGGATTGGTGCACATATACCACTAAAATTCCTTATGAATTTCCTATAAAATTGAGCTAATCCATGTAAACTTCTTACCTCTGTCCCTGTGGTTGGTGTAGGCCAGTTTAGGATAGCTTCTACCTTACTTGGATCCATCTTTAATTAGCCTTTGGACACTACAAAACCCAAATAGACAAGATATTTCTTAAAGAACTCACACTTCTCTAGATTGATTGCCAATTTCTCCTCTTGCAACCTTCTAAGAACTTGCTCCACATGTTTCAAATGCTCTTCTGCTGTCTTGCTGTATATGAGGATGTCATCAAGATACACTACCACAAATATCCCTGTAAAGTCCTTGAGCACTTCATTCATGAGCCTCATGAATGTGCTAGGGGCATTAGAGAGGCCAAATGGCATAACTCTCCACTCATATAACCCATCATTTGTCTTAAAAGCTATCTTCCACTCATCACCATCCTTAATTCTGATATGATGGTATCCACTTTTGAGATCCAACTTGGTGAAGAACTGAGATCCTCCAAGACAATCCATCAAATATTCAATTCTAGGAATAGGAAACCTATACCTAATGGTGATCCTATTTATTGCTCTAGAATCAATACATAACCTCCACTTACCTCCTTTCTTGGTTTCTAAAACCACTGGTACTGCACATGGGTTGATGCTCTTTTGAATCAATCCTTGATCCAACAACTCTTGCACTTGTCTAGCCACCTCTAGATTTTGATCTGGTGTAAGTTTGTATGCTGCTTTGTTAGACAATGAGGCTCTAGGTATGAAGTCAATTTAATGACTTATGGCTTCCTTTGGTGGTAAAGTTGTAGGTATCCCATCACTAACTATGCTCTTGTACTTATCAAGTAATTTTTGGACTGCTTCTAGTAAGACTGTCTTTTTCAGCCTTGTCCTCTTCTTTAGGTTGTAACACAACCACATATCCTTCACTCCCTTGATGTAGGTTGTTAAGGAACTCCTTACCACTGCTCAACATGATGTTTTGTGTCTTTGAATGTCCTTCTCTTTCTTTTGACAGTGACTGCAACTTAAAAGTTTTACCATCCTTCTTGAATGAGATGGTGTTCTCTTTCCCATCATACATGACACTCCTATCATACTGCCATGGTCTGCCCAGTAGTAGATGGTATGCATCCATGGGTAAAATATCACAAACTAACTTGTCCTTGTACCCTCCAATAGAAAACTCCACCGTTACTTGTTCATTCACTAGAACACTTTGCCATTTGTTGAGCCGTGTTACCTTGTAGGGGTTAGTGTGGGGTAATTTCTCTAATTTCAGTTTCATTACTACCTCCTCTGAGATTATATTATCTATTGAACCTGAATCTACTATGACCTTGCATACTTTACCAAGTATCTTGCACCTTA
This sequence comes from Sequoia sempervirens, assembly GCA_007258455.2. Classification (NCBI taxonomy): domain Eukaryota; kingdom Viridiplantae; phylum Streptophyta; class Pinopsida; order Cupressales; family Cupressaceae; genus Sequoia; species Sequoia sempervirens. Next base: position 280,346,397 of record VDFB02271358.1, read on the forward strand.
CTCTAAATAGAGCTCTTCTCTGTTTTGGTTCCTCCTTGACTGGTTGTCTAATCAAAACCCTATTGAACATCAAATTCTCTCCTACCTCAGATTCTATATGACTAACCTCAGATGCCTCAGGACTCATGGTGTCCTCTTGTGCATAAGCCACTCTCTTCTCATTAGTAGATGAGGATGCTTTCTCCGGGCACCTATAAGAAGGATGACCTATTTGATTACAATGATAACACTTCATGTTTTCAAAATAAGAATTGCTCCTACCTACTCCTCTTCCTCTATTTGAACCTCCTTGAGGTCCTCTACCTCTGTTATATCCACCTCTTGAAGATGTTTCACCTCCATGCTCTGTGAGTTTAGACTCTCCTTAGTTTCTTTGGTCATTGACTCTACCTTGGTAGCCACCACGCTATCCTCTTTGATCTCTTTGATCTCTACCTTTGCCTCTGCCCTTAGAAGCCTGATCTTGCTTCCTCTTGTTCCTTTCCTCAATCTTTATGGCCAACTGATAGCATTGGTGTACTGTCTTGGGACTTAGAAGAGCCATCTCCTCTTGAATGTTCCATTTCAGGCCATTAAGATACCTAGCCACTTTGAGACTTTCATCCTTTGTCACATTAGACCTCATACAAAGTTTTTGAAACTCTTTAGTGTAAGTGTTCACATCTTGGTCTTTTTACCTTAGGATTTTCCTCTTCTTGTGTAACTGAATCTCATAGTCATCTGGCATGTATTCCTCTCTCACTTTGGAAACCATTCCTTTCCAAGTTGAAATAGGCTGCTTACCTTCTTTTTCCCTCTCTGTTTGAATGAACTTCCACCATGTCAAGGCATATCCTCTTAGTCTTGAATTGGACACCTTTACCTTTTGTGCTTTAGTGACTCCATCACACTCAAAATGGTTTTCCATTCCCTCTATCTAATCCATAACTAGATCAACTTCCATCTTTCCACTAAAAAGTGCTATGTGTTCAAGTGATTTCCCACTCAAAGCTTTCAATGCCTTCAATAAAGGCTCTTCTTTCAAGATAGGGTTAGGTTCAGGGGTCTTGTCTTCCTCTGCAACCTCTTCTTCCTTTGGTATCCTTCCTTCAAATTGCGCAGTCCTCACTGCTTGTTCAAGCTGGGCTATCCTTTCCCTCAATTGTCTATTATCTTCCTCCTATTCTTCAACCATCTTGGCCAATTGTGCATTTGTCACCATGATGGTAGTATCACTTGACTCCACCTCTGATATATATTGCTCTTTCCCAAATCTTTAACTTGCTCTGATACCAATTTGATAGGGCAGGGTTGGATGTGACAATCACTGTCCCATGCTTTGGGTCACTCCTAGGAAAACCCCTTTGGTGTTACTCTCAACCTTCTTAACCTATAGGTCCTAAAGCTTGTTAGGCACCCCTGGTTCTCCTAGCCAACCCTACTATCATCTGCATACACCTAACCAAGTCAATCTTGGTGCTTACTCCTCTATTCTCTCCTTAGCCCTTAATCTTCCTAAAGGCCTGCTTACTCTCCAAACCTCACTAACTTGTTGCAGGGGGAATGTGGTATCTTCTAAGGCTTCAAAACCATCCCACTGTGGCCCTTGATCAAACACAAAGCTTCATTTCTTCATTGCTACCACCAAACCCTATCTTAGGGTTTAGGAAGGGCTACTAGCCCTTGAGCCCCTATTAGGCCTCTTAACTCGAGAGAAAAGGATAAAACTACTTCCTTCTTGATGAACACCACAAACTTCCAAAAAGAACCCTAGCTCAATTTCATAGCTCTCCAAGGTTTTTAGGGTTTTGGGCCTTCACAGGCCGTACACAAGGGTAACCCTGATTTTGAGAAATTTAGGGCTTTTTAAGCCACTTCTTGTGCACATAGTGAACAGTCTACTTCTTTCAGCCACCAAATGGACTGGTGAAGACCCCTGATTCTTGCCAAACCTTTGTAAGGCCTCCTTCAACTTCCACACACCCTGAGTTTCCAAAAGGTGAACACCCCTACAACGTTAGTGACTATTTTGCACTGTCTTTCCTAACCGGGCATAGCCAACTCACCTAGGAATAGACCTTTTGCATACTTCTTGGACTTCTACAGACCCCTACTCTTAATATATGTATATTCATGGAGTTTAGCTTCATTCCCAACAAGCCCGTACTCAAAGTACAGTGGCAATGCAAGCTAAAACCCCATTGTTCTACAATTTACTAGTCAAAACTACAAATGAAGGAAGAACATAGTATTTACAAGAACCCTTGAAAATGAATAACTAGTTAGCTACTATTCCAAACATTGCTTCAAAGATAATCACACTACATGCTAAACCATCCAAGATCCTTGATCAATTCATTATTTTGCTGAATCAGAAACAAGAACAAGAAACATAAATTGCACACAAAACTATCCCTGTTCTCTTGATCACAAGCTAATTACAACTTCAACATTCATTCCAACCCCATTTCCAACTCAAGGTTCACCTTTTAAAAGCTTCCAAGGTAGTTAACAATCCTAGGTTGGCCTTCTAATGAGCAAACAACAAGAGTTGAAAAACCCACCGTGTTTTCCAACTTTTCCCAAACGTTGCCAACCTAGACCAAATGAGGAACTACTCTTAACTATCCTTTTCACTTCTCATTACATTGATCACAATAGATCAAGTTTTATTCAAAATCCATAAATGCTAAGCAAATGGTCCACATGGCCTTCACAAAAATATAACCCAAACAAAAATCAACCTAGACTGTTTCCTAGGGGTGTTTCCTAGGTGCTCCTGCACCATCAAGTACATACGCTTCATTTGATAAATTCAAATTAGGTCAGAAAATAAAAATTCCCGCAGTGGAAAGGAATGAGAGTGGACCACATCAATACTTAACTATGACCCAAAATATCTTGTATCAAACACACAATTAAATTTTTAATCCTTCATATGAAGTGTAATCACTAGGTTGGCCAAACCTAATAAAAAAACAAATGAACATTGAAGTACATGCTTTCCAACAAGAAGATAACACACATGACATAACATGCTTCATTATTCATGAGAACACATCTCAGATACCTTCAAATACATCCACATCAAGTGCAACAACCTAAAAACATAGAACACCTTCCAACAGTCCATCCAAACTACACAAATACACACAAAAGCTCTAGAAAATTCCTTTCGGAGAACCAAACCGTGAACGCCTTGACCAGAACACATAGACCACCATTATAGGACATATTCTAGATCTGCAAGACATGAAGCAAATTAGTGGAGGATTGTGGAGCAGAATAATTTCTCCCAGTCCATAGACAAACAACTCTGTCAAACTAGTTCACACATTGGTGAACACAAATTTCACACTCCATGAAACCAAAAGCTAAAAAACCAAGATATGTCACCAAAAAATTCCCAAAAACAACCCTTTAGATCCACACAAGCATAAGATCAATACAAAAGAGACATGAAGCACATATCAAAGCACATTCTTAATACATACATAATTCTGACTTCAATCTTTATTAATTTTCTCAAAAGCACTTGGTAACCCATCATTTCAACACATCTGTAACATAATAAGGATAGCTCCATGTACTCACAACATCTTAACAACATCTCAACTATACATGCACAATTTGCAACATCTTGTACTGTGTTGACATCAATGACAACATTAATGAAAACATCACCAAACTCGCTTATACTTGCAACAATCTCCTCCTTTGTCATTGATGGCAACACATTATGTGAAAAACCATCAAAGACAACACTCTCCTTTGTTTTCATATTAGACAATCTGCAGAATATTCCTACATTCTAGGAAAAGACCTCTTTCTTTTACTATTTTTCGCATGAATCTCTCTCCCCCTTTTACATCAATGGAAAAGATCAAAAGCTCTGATCACTCCCCCTTAGGAGTGCACCCATACAACTCATACTGCAACATTGAAAAATTTCTACCCCCTATAGAGTAGACCCATTCATCAGTCTAGATAAATGAAGAATCTGTGGATCCACTGGACTGATGCACCTCCATGTGCACCTAGTTTGGAGGGCCAATGACCCCCAACTTCTCCCTGAAATAATAAAAATTATCCTTTGAAAGAGCCTTAGTAAATATATTTGCAATTTGTTCCTTTGTAGACACATACTCCAACCTGACTTTATTCTCCAATATCTTCTCTCTCAAGAAATGATATCTGATAGATATATTTTTTGTTCTTGAATGCATTACCAGATTCTTTGAAATGTTTATAGCACTTGTATTATCATAGAAGATAGGTATAGGCTCATCACATATCACTCCAATATCCTTTAGTGTTTGCGTCATCCATAAAACTTGTGTCTGGTAAGATGCTACAACAATATACTTTTCTTTTGCAGTGGATAAAGAAACCAAATCATGTTTCTTACTTAACCATGAAACCAATCTTCCACCAAGAAAGAAAACACCTCCACTGGTACTCTTCTGCTCATCCACTCAACCAGCTCAATCTACATTGGTATAAGCACTTAGAGTGAAATTAGTATCCTTAGGATACCATAAGCCATAATCCGGTGTGCCTTTAAGATATATGAATATCTTCTTCAAAGCTGTAACATGTACTTCTTTGGGTTCTGCTTGAAATTTGACAACTAAACATACTGCATGCATAATATCTAGTTTGGTAGCAGTAAGATACAATGGTCCACCTATCATAGATCTGTATTTGCTCTGATCAACTTTAGTAGATTCATCATCTTTACCCAGCTTACATCTGGTCACCATAGGATTATTAACTAGTTTGGAGTCATCGATTCCAAACTTCTATAACAACTCTTTCACATTTTTTGATTGTGAAATGAATATCCCCTTATTATTTTGATTTACTTAAATACCAAGAAAGAAATTCAACTCACCAATCATGGACATTTCAAATTATTTTTGCATTTCCTCTCTAAATCTCTTACACATACCTTCATTTCCTCCAAAAATGATATCATCAACATATACTACCACTATCAACATTTTGTTTCCTTCTATTTTGAAATAAAGATTGTTGTCTGTAGAGCCCTTATTAAATTTTTTTGTGTCAAGTATTTGTCCAATCAAGCATACCATGCTCTGGGAGCTTGTTTTAGTCCATACAATTCCTTTTTCAGCTTACAAACCATATTCGGTTTGTTTGATAACTAAAATCCTTCAGGTCTTTCCATGTATACTTCTTCCAGTTCTCCATTCAAGAATGCAGACTTGACATCCATCTGATATACCTTGAAATACTTGTGGGAAGTAAATTCTAAAAACATCCCAATAGCTTCCATTCTTGCCACCTGAGCAAATGTTTCTTCAAAGTCTATGCCTTCAACTTGTGCGTATCCTTTGCATACAAGTCTTGCTTTTTTTCTTATAACTTCACCATTTTCATTCAATTTATTCTTGAACACCCACTTTGAACCAATTACATTTTTATCCATAGGTCTAGGAACTAGTTCTCATGTTTGATTCTTCTCTATTTGATGCAACTCTTCTTTCATATCTCTAACCCAACTCTCATTTTCACATGCTTCACGTACAGACTTACGTTCTATTTTAGAAAATAAAAATAGATTTACCTCAACTACTATTTTACTTCTTGTCGTCACACCTTCACTCTTATCTCCAATTATTTGTTCCTCCAGATGATTATTTTGGACATACTTAGGAGTCTTAGGAACAAGTTTCAGTACATTTTCTTCTTCTTCTTCAGTTTGTTCTTCCTCTTCCTTATTCTGTTCAGGTACTAGTGTGCAAATAGGATTATCTTGTTCAACTTCATTTATCTCAATAGGTCTGTGCATATCCTCATCAACCTTCACATTAGCACTCTCAACAATCTTCCTCAATCTTTTATTGAAGCATCTATATGCTTTGCTAATACTCGAGAATCCAAGGAAAATCCCTTCATCACATCTAGCATCAAACTTCCCAAGATTCTCATCATCTCTTTTAATGTAACATCTACTTCCAAACACCTTAAAATATTTCATAGTAGGAGCCTTACTAGTCCATAACTCATAAGGAGTCTTTGTTTTGTTGCCTCTGATTTAAACTTTGTTGAGAATATAAAAAACAGTGTGTATTACCTCTCTTCAGTACACATCAGGTGCATTTGCTTCTTTCATCATGGTTCTTGCAGCCTCTTGCATAGTCTAGATCTTTCTTTCAACAACTCTATTTTGCTGAGGAGTTCTAGGAGCAGAAAAATGTCTCTTTATGCTATGCTCTTCAAAAAATGAATTAAACTCACTAGAAGTGAATTCTCCACCTCTATAAGATCTCAAACATTTTATTCTCAAGTTCACTTGATTTTCTACTCTTTCCTTGAACACTTTAAACCTATCCAGAGCCCAAGTCTTCTCTCCAAGAAAAATAACCCATGTTATTCGAGAATAATCATCAATAAGGATCATGAAATAACTATCACCATTTAGGATTCCTATCCTATTAGGACCATAGAGATCTATAATTCCAGCATTCTGGTAGTAGATTTCTCTTTTCCTTTGAAACAAAATTTTATCTCTTTCCTTAACTAACAACTTCTACAAATAGTATTAGCAGGCTTTGTGATTTTAACTAAATCTAATACAACCTCTCTTGAACTAATCCAGACCAGATTATCAAAGTTCACATGTCCCATTATTTGATGCCATAGCCAACTTTCATTAACCTAAGATACAAGGAACTGACCATCAACACCCTTAACCTAAAAGATGTTTCCATGAGTTCTCCTTCCTACAACAACAATAGCTCTGGACCCTTTTCTGATCTCACAGGAATTATCCTAAAAAACAAGTTTGAAACCTTTGCTACACATCTGTCCAACACTCAAAAGGTTATGCCTTAAGCCTTTTACATAATATACATCATCAGTGTTCTATATTCCATCAAAACTAATTATACCTTTCCCAACAATCTTTGCTCCAGAATCATCACCAAACATGACCAAACCACCATCATATTTTTCAACTTTAGTGAACTTACTTTTATCTCTGATCAAGTGATTAGAACATCCATTGTCATTCACTCAATAGTCTTCATCCTGTCTAACATGAAAGGAAGTGACCAAGGTACCTTCCATCTCATCCTTCTTGTTCTCCAAATCACTTTTTCTTGCACACTTTCCAAAGTTAGCAGATGAAAATTTATTCTCCAAAGCTAAGAACAAGCATTCACTATCATCACCCTCATAATCAGTTTCATCATCAAAGATTTTAGCTTCTTCTCTAACATAATACAACTTCTTGAATTTCTTATCCTTTCTATCTTTATGATCTTTTTTCTTCTTATGTACAACTCTATTCGAACATATTGAAGCATAATGACCAATATTACCACAACTGAAACATTTAAAGGGAAACATACCTTTATACTTACTAGTGTACCTTTCTTCAAATTCCTTGTAAAGTTCACTTCCAACTCATCTAAAACATCACTATCTGGATCATCTTTAGTCTTTGTTGCTTTAAATTTTGTTTCTATCTTCTCCTCTTTCTTTCCAAACTTTCTCATCTCAAATGCAGTCAAGGTGCCAAATAGTTGTTCTTTAGTATATTTCTTAGGATCATACATTTCCTCAATAACTAAAACCTTATCACTGTAACACTCTGGTAAGGTCATTAGAATCTTCTCAATTATATCTTCATCTATCAGAGTGTCCCCTTGATTCCTAACTTCATTTCCTATAAGATCAACCCTTTGGAAATAGCTTACAATATCTTCACCTTCTTCCATTTTCAAATTTCCATATTTGTGTTTTGCTGTTAGCTTCTTTGTAAATTTCACTCTATCATTTCCTTCATAAATATCTTCCAACTTCTTCGAAACTTAATGTGCAGTGCCCAAGGAAATAACCTTTGTTCGCTTTGTCTTAGATAAAGCATTGTAGATCACATACCTCACTTTTTCATTCTCCTCATAAGCAGAAACCTCATTTGCAGTGGTAGGACCACTTGCCGATGCAACATACTTCATCTTAATAGCCTTCCAAGTCTTGTAACCAAGAGAGATAATGTAACCTCTCATCTTCACTTTCTAGTCACTGTAATAAGATCCATCAAACATAGGGATCACCAACTTATGCACCATCAGATCTACATTAAGCGATTAATCCCTTCACTAAGGAACCAAAAATTTGATACAAAATTTTAAAAGGTGCAAGAGAACTGATAGGGGGTGAATCTGTTGTCAACAAATTCAAACTCAAAACTCAAAATACTTATCAACTTCACAACCACACAATTCTATTATTAAGTATGAACATGCAATGTAAATAACATAAAAGAAAATCAACACAATGAACACCAGATTTTATGTGGAAAACCCAATGAGGGAAAAACCATGGTGAGGATTAACTCACAATATAAAGTAATAGAAAATTGAATACAAGAGGCTCATTGCCAAGGGATCACTGCCCAGAAACAAAGGCTCACTACCTACATAAAGGAATCACTATCCAATAGGGAGGCTCACTACCTACAAATATAAAAGATTACAGTAAAGATCCACCACAACAAATTACACACATCCACAACCTTAATCAAAAGAATTGTAGAGACCGTCAACTCACTGCTTTCAAGAATATAGCAGATTAAAGTATCACTACCTCAATTCACTTTCACACAACTCTGCTCTTCAAAGTCATGGCTTACTTGATTGACTCATTTGCAACATATCAACTTGTATTTATACCCTCTTCAACCTTAGAAACTTTCTCCAAGGTCAGCTACATACACTTCATTTCATAAATTAAAATTAGGTCGACAAATCAACATTCCCGTGGTGGAAAGGAATGAGAGTGGACCACACCAATACTTAACTATGACTCAAAAAAACATCTTGGATCAAACACACGCTTCCTTAATTAAATTTTTAATCCTTCATATGAAGTGTAAACACCAAGTTGGCCAAACCTAATGAAAACACAAATGAACATTGAAGTACATGCTTTCCAACAAGAAGATAACACGTGAATGACGTAACATGCTTCATTATGCATGAGAACACATCTCATATATCTTAAGATACATCCACATCAAGTGCACAAATACACACAAAAGCTCTGGAACATGCCTTCTGAAGCACCAAACCACAAACACCTTTTCTCGAACATAGAGACCACCATTACATGACATATTCCAAATTTGTGAGACATGAAGCAAATTGGTGGAGAAATGCAGAGCATAAACATTTCTCCCAGTCCATAGACAAACAACTATGTCAAGCAAGTTCAGACACTAGTGAACACAACTTTCACACTCCATCAAACCAAAAGCTAAAAAAATGGGAGATGTCACCAACAAATGCCCAAAAACAACCCTTCATATCTGCACAAGCATAGGATCAACACAAGAAATGCAAAGCACATACTAGAGCACATTCTTAACACATACATAATTCTGACTTTGCTCTTTATTAATTTTCTCAAAATCACTTAGTAACCCATCATTTCAGCACATCTGTAACATCATAAGGATAGCTCCATGTACTCACAACATCTCAAAAACATCTAAACTATACATGCACAATCTGTAACATCCTATACTATGTTGACATCAATGACAACATTAATGACAACACCACCAAACTTGCTCATACTTGCAACAACTTGCTTAGTTGTGTATAGGAAAGTTGTTTGGAGTACATTGTTGACTATTGTGTATTCTTTTTTCCAATGTATTCTAATCTTCTAAATTGCATTCCAACGACGTTTCCATATGTCAAGTTGTGAATAAGAACTATCCTATCTATTTTTCAAGTCAAATTCCATTACACTAGATAAAACGTCATCCTGGTTATCAATACCTTGATGCATTGTGTCTATGTGTTAAATCAAACAATAAGGAATGACGAAAAATAATAATACCGAAATGTGAGAAACTCATCATCTTACATTCATCCTGCATGTTTCATCACCATCTCTAATAAAGTCTTGATGGATCATGGACTTGTTGGATCGTTTGGAAGCAATCATTGAAATCAATGATCATTCATCCTTTATTCTTTTGTCTTCACTCCTTGCTAACTGGTATCATGATAGTAAAAAAAACATCATCAAATGCATCCCTCCTACATCCACAAATCATTAGCATACATGCATCTCATAATTATAAAACATCCATCTCGTAATCATAGCATATCATATCATATATCTTGCATTATCATTTGAGTAGTGATGAATAATATAGATTTGTTATTCTAAGCATCTCAAATCATTGCATCACGCACATGCACTTCATAAGCATTTACATGCATACATAATCATCTCATAAAACTACATAAAAAAAAACACAAAAATAAATGCATCCACATCATTTGCATCCATAATATTCGCATACATGATCATTCATTCCATAGCATATCATGAAAAGTTATTGGAAAAGAATACAACATCGCATCCATGCATATCATATCATGATGATTACATATCACATAAGCATAAATAAAGTGCATCCATATATCATAACCTAATTCATCAAATTGGGTTAATTCATCCCCATTCAACGCTAACATTTCATTTCATCTCATTAAATTAAATAAATCAAAACATTTAATTTAATTTCCTAAGTCATCTTGTTGAATTAAATAACCCTAAGTTATTTAATTAAATACCATTTCATCCCTCCCCATTCATTAAATTATTTAATTTCATGAATATCACCTTAATTTTTCTAATTCCCTAATTGTGTGATTATTCCTTGTTTAATTAACAATTAAAGTAATCTTCCTCTAAGAAGGGAATATTCCCATGGAATATTCCTTATCCCTTCTTTGCACAATTAAAACTTTCTTTTAATTTTTAAAATGTCCTTTTTCCTCACCCATGAGAATATTCTTTGGAATATTCTCTCTCCTCCAATCATCTCACTTAGCTTCTTTAGCAAGTTAAGCTTGTGACCTCTTGGACAAGTCACCAGGTGACCTATGTGTGTAGGTCAAAAGTGTGTTTGTTTGAAACAAATAAGCACCCTTGATTAAATTTCATCTTGCATTCTCACCTGTTGATGAGAATCCATGATCCATGCCTCCTATTTCCTCCATCTTGGACTATTGATTAAGCTTTTTGATCTCAACCCTCCATTTCTCATTTTCTCTCCTATAAACAGAACACTATTTGGAGACAAATGGATCCATCTTTTTCAAAGCAAACTTATGTTGTTGAAACTCATCCATCCATCTTTCAATTGCAAACTTATGTTGTTGAATTCAGTTGCACTCACACTCATAATTTACTCAATTTTAGCTTGTTTTAGTTCATTTTACTTGCATAATAGCTTAAGACATCCATTAATGGCTTCTATGCATCCATCTTAGTTTTTTTTATAAATTAGGGTTTCCATATTTTAGCTTAGAATTAGCTTATATTAGCTTAGCTTTTGCATAATTAGATCAATTTTAGCATAAAATCATGTTAATTTAGCTTGCATCATGTTCAATTCAACATAAACTAGGTTTTCATCCATTTATCACAATGGTTTCATCAAGTCTCTTCCATAGAATTGACTAAAACAGGCTCACTAATCACAATATTGGGAAAGGGTCATTGTTCCACATCAACACAACACCAATTCCAAAATAGGATAAGTTTCAAATGCGTTAGAGTAGGAATTTAACTATTTTCATAGTTTGTAACTTTTAGTTTCAATAAATGCTTAGTTTAACTTTCAATTTGAATGATCTTGTTTGTGATTGAGGTTTAGTGGCTAAACTATGCTTCGATTCATCATGGATCAAGTGTAATCAAACCACCTTGACAATCCTCCTCTCATAGATATTAAACACTACATCACTATATTAGCTCAAACAACATGCATGATGCAATATGACTTTGACATGATGAAAAGAATCTTTATTGCTGCAATAATATTCTATAAATCTTCCCTTGAATTCCTTGAAAATTCTCTTGAATGCTCTCTTGATCATAAGTTTTCTATTAGGATGCTTGCATAAAAACAGTACATTGCATGAAATATTTTAGGTGAAACTTAATGAAATAGCCTTGTATTTATATGTATCTTAATATTAATTCCCGAAATTCAAATATTGCAAGCCAACATTGAATTATAGATTTAAAATCATTAAAATACTTCCAAAAGCATATTCCAAAGTGAGGTGATAGGTCTAAGTGAGGACCCATTCTCCATAGGGAAAAGGGTCCTAGGCCACTTACCTAGGACACACATCATGAAATGTTAAACATTATGTAAAAATAGGGTCCTAGGTCTAAGTGAGGACCCATTCGCCCTATGGAGAATGGGTCCCAGGTAACTTACCTAGGACACACATCTTCCAAAGTTAAGTGTTGTGAAATAGAATTTATAAATGCCAAGTTTTATTCCTCAAAAATTCCATTTAACTAGGCTTGTATTTGAATTAAAGGGGCCAATTAAGGAAAATTATCCTCAATCAATTAATAAAGCCCTGTATTAAAGTGAAAGTGTAAAGATACACTTTACAACATCAAAAGAAAGGAACAATTAAGTCCATTTAATTAAAAAGGGCCCTAAACTTAATGGGAATAGAAAAACATATTACAACACTAAATTAAGGAAACATTAGGTTTATTTATTTATTTTTGTAAAAATGGAGCGCACAGGCATGAAAGGGAGCAGGCATGGAGGTTTGAATTTCTTTGGTGATTCTGAGGACGATGGAGTTGATTTAGAGGATGATAGGGATGACCTTTGCTTCCGAGAGATCTGGTGGGATCGTGTTTAGTGGCATCTTTGGCATCTAATGGCTCACGAGGACTTGCTTGGATCTGTTTCTTATTGATTTCTAGTAGAAGGCCTTGTTAGTCGACCTTTGTTGGAGCTTGTTTGAGGATGGCAGTATGGGCAACCTGTCTACTTCTTTTAGATGGGTTTCATTGCTTAAGAGATTTTCTCCTCCCATGTTTGGTGTTCTATGGTTGATGCCTTTTGGAGGTGTTGATGTGGTGGTCTCCATCCAGTCTGAGAGTGTTGTGCTTGGAAACTGGTGCTCTCAGTTTTTCTTTCTCTTTGCATGGCCTTTTCCCCTACTATGGTTGGTTGCACTGATGTGCTCTACCTGGTGGTTGAGGGGTCAAGCCCTTGTTTTGTTCTTCCCCTCTCTCTTGCTCTCCAGATCTTGGTTGGATACCATGGTTGTGTGGGGGGTCATGAATTTTTGGGGTTTTTCTTCTCTTTGTCGGTGTAGGGGTTTTTGTTTCAACCTCCTACCATCTTGGTGGATATTGGGTTCATGTTGTTGGCCTTTAGAGTGGTTCTTTGATGATCTCTAGTTTTGCTTTCACTCCTTTGGAGTTTGGTTTTTACTGGCAATTTGGAATGATCCTCTTGGGGTGGAGGTGCCCCTATCTTGTTTCAAAGTGGGTTGGGTCTTGCTTTGGCACCATCTTGATCAACCGGTTTGTGAGTTTTATGTGCTGCTGTGGGTTTGCCTATTGCAATGCTTCTTTGGTTACAACTATTTGGAGTGTTGAGTTGGTTTGGGGAATGTTTGACCAAGATTCTTGGCTGATTGAACTATCTTTTACTATTGTTCTATTGGTGGAGGGTACTTTAGCTCAAGATTTTTTGCTAGTTGAGTTACTTCTTATTGCTCTCTTTTCGTACTTGTTGCTCATGTTGCCATGGGATGAGATGGGTTTTAATTCTACTAGAGTGTTGGCTTCCTTCTAGGTGCTATAGTTTGGGTCTCCTATGGAGGTGGAGATAGCTCCTACTAAGGTGGAGCCCTCTCCTATTGAGGTGGAGATGGTTGTTGTAGTTGCAAAGGTTTTTCCCCTTTCTTTTTGCTGGTTCCTTTTGAGGTGGAGCTTTTCTGGGCAGGAGATTGTTGGCTCTCGTAGTTTTTTTTCTCATCTCATCCTCTCCTAGAGGGGAGTTCTCTCTTATTGAGGTGGAGATTGAGTTGCTGCATTGGGCGATGTGGTGCTTCAAGATGGTTGTTGTTCCTTTGAGTTTTTTTATGCTTGTAGATTCCCTTTCTGAGAAGGACAAGAGTTTTTACAAGTGCTACTATTTTAAAGGTGTTGTTGGTTTGATGGTACTGCTTTTCAAAGGCCTTGAAATTCATGTTGTCTTGGGCACCCTTGGGGTGGATGTTGTTATGGGCTGCTTCTTTTATAGCTTGATGGGTGGCTTACATTCCTATTATGTTTGTTGTGCTCTTAGCCCTGGGTTCTCTCAAGATGTCTTGATGGGCTTAGTTGTCTTTTAGTGGTTGGGGTCTCAAGATTTTCTAAACCCTATTGGTAAGGGTTTGAAGTATGGTTTGTTTTACCCACCCTTGGGGTGGTTGGTGTTTCAGGCTACTATTTTGGTAGCAAGGAGGGTGGCTGATTGGCCTATTATGCTGGATAAGAAGCTTGATTCAAAGATTATATATGGTTCAAGCCCTTGTAGGCCTATTTTTTTGTTTGGTCCCTTTTGTTTCTCTTGTAAGGCTTGAGGATCATCTAGTATTTTCACCCTTGGGGTGATTGCTATTTTTTGTTTGTTGTCCTGCTGTTGTTTTGTCTTGGTGGCCTGTCCTTCTTTTGTTGTTTTGCTTCAATGTAGTTTCTAATTGTTGTCTTACCTTGTTGTTGTTCCTTGTCTTGTTGTGATAACTGATAAATATTTCAAGTTGTAAAAGGGTCAGGGCCCTTTCAAAATCCCTGCTTACCTAATAAAAAACATTAGGTTTATTTTAATACTAATTATTTCCAAATTAAGTGTGAAAAAGGGATACTTCTTTCTACACTACATTTTTCCCCCACTTTAGTGATAATATGACCCCATGTCAAACTCACACTAAAGTAGACATTCAAGAAAAATATGTAATCATCAATGATAAGGATACACAAACATACCACATAGAGACTAGGAATATCAAGCCTAGATTGTCCAACATGATGTAAAACGCATCTAAACTATCAGTTTGTGCTCAATCCAAGGTAGCGAAACTTTAGGATATCCACTAGGTGAGTCTTCCAGTAAAGTGGCTTAGTGAGAAATTTATTCCTTTATGTCGGCTCTCACTACACTTACCATACCGAAGCTATCCCTTTGACAACTTCAATAGGATGCCACATGCGACAAGGCTCCATAGGAAAGCAAGGTATGTTATGCTAGGTGGCCTTGAATTTAGGGTTCAAGCTTCACAAGGATAGCAAGTTGTGTTATTCCAAAGAATTATGAATATATAATATATAGGTTTTGTTCAAAGGGATCTTTCTTAGTTCATGTAAGGTATTCTTCTTAGGGAACATCATGCCTAATATCTCCAAGAGAGGACAAGTCAAGAGTAAAAGATTCACAACTTAGGGAATGTAGTGCATCACATCACCACTAAGAGGAAATTCGTACACTAAGAAATATTGCACTCTTGGAGGACATCAAACCCAATGACACCACCAAGAAAAGGATGCATCATAATAAAAAAATAAAATAAAACTATGAAAAATGAAAAATGTTGAAAGATATTGTCAATGTATGCCCCCACTTTAAAGTGGTTGCTAACACCATTGTTGTGAGAAATTGCTTTAAAGTAGCCAATGTTCAATCCTAGGGCATGAGATCTTCCTCGGAAATCCCTATGCAAAGTCATATGTTTATGAAATGAAGCTACACCATGAAAAAGGAAGGATGGGTTGCCTCGAAAAATACATAAGGGATCTATGGATTCGAGGTCAGTATATCACTAGTAGAATTTGGAAAATAAATGATTATGTGACTAAAACTTTTAGTCACATGACTAACACTAGTAGTATTTGGAAAATAAATGACTAATTTGGTCATCGGGTAAAATCACAACTAAATGACTAATATTAGACAAATAAAAATGACTAAATATATGACTAAATAAATGACCATTATTCCTCGATTATTTTTTCTTTCGAATTTGATCATAATCCATAGAGCTTAAGCCCCCCTCATGGGACCCCTACCTAAGTGGGCCATTTGGATGCTAAGGTTGCTTGGTGCACCAAAAATACCTATTGCATGGAAGGAATTGCCTCTCAATGCAGTCTTAAGGCCTTCACATATTTTATAAAAAAGTTTTAACATTTACATTCTTTAACTTTTATTAATCATTATGTTAGGGAGCCCTAACTTCAACACATACTCTCTAATATATTAACATACATAATTTAAATGAACACATATATAAATAAAAAAGAAATTTCCTAGGTATATATTACTACCATTACCACTTAGCATTGGCTAGGAGTGCATTAAATTTGAAGCTTCTATGAATGAATGTGAAACACATTACATTTGTTATTTTAGAAGAGTTGCTTTTGGAAAATTCCAATTCATTTACCATTGCTCAAACCATTTACCACATATAAAGATATAAAATTGTATTATTCAACTACATATGTTATTAATACTTGTTTCATTTACATATACTAAATTGAAACTATAAAATTATACCATGGACTAAAATTTAAAAATTATGGCATTCCATAAATATTTTAAAAAATATATTATTCATAGAAATTAACTAATAAAATTGTGTCCATGTCAATGCAAGATGATTAAATGAATCTTGATAATGGTGTGTCCTAGACTATCATCCAAAGAAGGAAGAGAGGTCTTCCTAAAATATATATGTTTCTAATAGACACATTTTCGGTGTGCAAATTTCTAGGTAAAGGCCTAGTGTGGTGTATACAACTAATCCTTTGGTTATTTTTGGGTTTGTTATTGTTGTAAGGTGGTTGTAGTGGGGTAACTTGGTTGTAGTTGTAATGTTTTTTGGCTTTTGTTTCAAGTTGATGTTTGTTGTAAAGGATTTTAGGACCCCTTCAAACCTATTTTATCCATATAATTAAAAATAGTTTTTTTTCATATATATATTTTACTATTAAAAAGGGCTATGACTTACCACCACAATAGTCATGACCACTATGCTGGTTGTGTTGCCACAACTCCACACACTAGTGACCATAATGGCTATGTAGCCACAATTGTACATGAGACTTTTAATCTTAAGTAATTTTAACACATTTTATTTTATAATTTATAAAAATATATGTATATAATATTTATTATGTTAACCATATAATATATTTGTAATTTTATATATGTTTTAATATTTTCAATTGTATAATTATTTTACATATTATATAATTTTAAACTTTTATTTGAATTTCTATCATATGTAAATTTATTTTATTTGTTCTTTTATAAAATTAGAATATCATGAGAATGAAAGCCATTTTTTCAGATGTTTTTGACATTTTTTTGCTACTTTCCCCGCCACTATTGGTTTCCCACTCCAAAATATTCCTTGTTGATATTGACCTTTCACTTCTCCAATTTGGCGAGCTTCAACCTGAAAATAAGGTTTTGACCAGGGTTTTAGTGTATGTATCATCAACATCTTTGACACCATGACACAATTTGCATAGAATTTTTAGGTAAGTTGCTTGCCAGGGTTTCAGTGAATTTTATTTTTTGAAATTTTTAGGTGTTTGTTGTGAGTGTTTTTTTTACCAACTGACCTGAAGCACTACTTGGTTTTCCTAAAAATGCTTTAGCACATCATTTTCTGTAAAGCCAACACAAAGAGACTTGAAAAACAGGAACAAGGAAGAATAATGCCCACAAATAGCTTTAGGAGGTAGGGTATGAGCATAGGAAAGAGTCTTGTTATTTTTCATGGCTTAGTAGGGAAGGAACCACTTATCACATGGACTAAAGAGTGATTTCTATGCATGGGAACATGGTGGAAGTTCTCTGAGTGAGTGATAAATAGGGTCAAACAAAGATTTGTTTGATGTAACAAGCCAAGGACATGTTAATGAGAGATGGAGATATATGCCTCACATAATAGAATGACTTCTAAAACCTCCTAGGTTGACAGGTCATGGCCTATATTTAATTTTAAGCAATCTATCCCATGATTGGATGGACAATCTTCTACCTTGTTTCCTTCACATTAGCAGTGCTTGCATTTGATATCATGACACCATATTCCCCGTACACAACTTTTTCTTCATGAAGTATACTTTCAAAGATCAATAAATGTTGTTACAAGTAGTCACTTCATTGAGAGAAATTATTCATATTTGTTGCAAGAGGGTTCTTTTCCTTGGATTCAAAACTGTATTAAAAAATGAACATTGAAAATAAAATTTTTAGTTCACACTTCTATACCCATAATCAAGATGAATGATTCATTGGATTGTAAATAACTAAACAAGATCGCCATATATATACAAATATTTATAAGTATATATTTCTTTTGTATCATGCTCTTTATCTTTAAATCCTATTTGTTGTCTCAGTTACAAGAGTTGTAGATTTGATCCCTACTGATCTATCTATAAGCCTCTCTTTTCAAGCAGTGCCTCACTTTAGCTCCTTTTTGGAGATATTTCAAGCAGGGCTGCATTTTGGGCACTTTTTGGAGATATTTGTTTCTTTTCAATGATTTTATTATTACAATTTATTTTTCTATAATATCAGGTTTATTTTCTTGTTTAGAATGTTATGAGTTGTGGCCTTTTTAATTTCTTAAATTGGCAATATTCGCCTTGCCACTAGACAATGTCCCCCTTTCTTTTTGGATAGGAGAAAGGAAAGAATTTAATAATTCATCATAGAAGTGGATTGCATTCAAGTTATCATAATTATTATTTCTCTACCTTTCCACTAGATGATATCCCATATGGCTAAAAAAATAGCTTACTTTATATTTCCATAGGTACATGGAAGGGTCATTCTGCTATGGGGCAAAATAATATGAGCATGAATCTTGTAGCAGATCTAACATAGAAAACATGGATTTCTTAGCAAGTTTATGAGGAATCAAAAGTTGGTTACTTGCATCAGCTATGTCCTTTACATATTTTTTCAAAACAACAACATTTTCCACACTCTCATTACTCTGGCTTTGTAAAGACTAAAAACTAAAGAATTATTAAATTCAACTCAATGAATAGAGGTCATTGATTTTTGGCATCCTAGTGGTAATCCTCCTAATTTTTAGGATTATCATTATGAGTGAACCATGATGATCTTTATTTCAATAGATTAAATTTTATCTTCTTTTTGAGTAGACATGGTAATCTCTTTGCATTTTTTTTACATTTCCCTAATTATTGTTTTCCATCCACTACTTGTCATTTAATTAGTTTGAAACCAAGGGTTATTATTTCAAACCATGTTATCAGAAATGTTGTACTTCACATAGTAGTAGTATACTTACATTGTGACTAAATGACAAACTGAAAGTGTAAATGGAATTGAATTACATTGGTTTCAAATGGGAAAAACATCTAGACCCTATTGACCTTGTCCAAGAATTAGAAAACATCAAATGGAAATAGGGAGAATCCAATATGGAGCTTAGCCATAAGTTGGCAGTTGCCTTAGCCCACATCCTAGAAGATTTCAGACCTGGTCTACCTTCTTGTATCAACATGTATCTTGGAGCCTAAAATTTTACCTTAGGCTCAAGTTCTATACGGGAGGATTTCAATCTTTTGAGCATGCAACAAGCATACTTGTTTATTGATAATGTTGAGAGATTTAAGAGGGATATGATTGCAAAATCATTATCCTTAGATGCAAAAGTGGTTGGTAATGAACAAGCTATTGTAGGTAGCAGGGACATAGATGCTACATGTGATTCAGGAACAATGTTTAGTGATGATTGTGTGTGTAGCAGGGTAGAGGAAGGTGTTGATGCAATGTATGATACTGATATAGATGAAAATAGTAGTGTTTACACGTACATTCAATTAGATTAGTTATCAACAAATGAGGAAAATGAGGAAATCCACGATTATTCCCAATTTAGTGAACAAAGGTATAACCTTGTTGTTTCTTGTAGTATTATGGACTGCCAGGAAGGTATGTATGCAAATAAAAAATTAAATAACTCATCTCATGTAGTTGATTATACATAGAATACATACATTGATGATACAAATAATGATGAAGGGATGAATAAAGGCACAATTTCCTCTACAAAGAGCATGCAAGTCCATTAGCTGGCATAATTCATGATTATCATTGGTGCATAGATAATCCTATTTTTGAAAGTGACTTAGATTTTAATGGGTTTGAAGAGCTATCAACTTGAAAAGGGAGAAGAAAATGCCATAATACCAATATGACCCTGCTGCCTGTGGCAACCAAGTGGACAAAGAGGGGTGTGTACACAATGGTGAAGAGCTCACTCATTCAGTTCTTAAGACTAGCTATGTAGAGTGTATGCATGTAAATGCTATTGAGAATGAGCAAGAGGCTTATCTCTTATTTGGTATATTTTCTTCTTTTATCCCTAATGATGACATTGAATCCATTAACATCTATTTGTATGAGGATGATGTAGATTTGGTTGTATTGGATGAGAGGGTTGCAAAGATAAATAATGGTGCAATCAATGAGGTTCAAATTGAAGACCTTTCCTATGAGATTTGTGATTATGAGGAGCATGTGGGGTGTGTGTGAGACCCTATCTCAACCATTCGAGAGTCACTTTCATTCTCATGTAGATTATGCTTCAACTAGACTTCATGGAGGCACTACTACAATTACCAGGGATGTTGAGGTAACAATTTCCAACTATGACTTGACTATGTCACATATACATTTTTAGAGATTTTTTGGGGACAATTATCTTTTATTTATGTGGATTGTGTTGAGAGAATATATTTGATTTCATTGGTTAGGCTTGATAACATTGAAGTTGGGTGTTCTCAAGTGGGTCAGGTTGTTGATCTGCAAAGTGAGGAGGAGCAGATCATGAGTTATTTTCTTAATGGCTACAAGAAATCCATTAATGGAATTATATTCATTTATTTATTCATGTTCAAGATTGCTTTCTTTCCAATCTTAGGAAAAGAACAAAGATTTTTTTTTAGTTTTTAACTAATGTGAAATGTTTACACTATCAATTGGCTATGTTTGAAGGACTTTGACTGAGTATGTTGCAATGTTTTATTCTTTGGTATTATTTTCAAGTATTGATGAGTTTGCCATTTATTTTTTGGGGCATGTTATTGGAGGATCAATTGTATAGCATGCCAGGGTACCATATTGAGGATAATGATATGGAATTTTTTTGAAGTTTTATTGATGTGGTCAATTGTAATATTTCACATTGCTACTCTGTTCACTTTTGATATTTATACTAAAATTTTGGTATTGTAATGGTCATTTGTGTTGTTGTAAGCTACAACTATTTATGTGATAATATTTTCTTGCTATGAATGTTTTCAATGATTAAATCCATCCCTTATTCTTTGTCTCTAATGCAAAAGGAAGTTGAGTCTTTGTTAATGGTATTCAGGGCTCTTTGTTTTCTTCTGCTATTTGCACCATCCATTGTTATTGCAATATTTTTAGATGAGTCAAATATTCAAATTCGCTCTTTTTGGCTGGGTATACTTTTGAAAACAATTGAAAATGCAAGTAAGCTATTTCTAACTTTGAACTGTTTATGTCTTCTATTATCAAGGGATTTCTATTTATTGCTTGTTTCAATCTTAAGTTCCCTTTGGTGATGTTATAGGTCCAACCTTCATTAAATTGGGACAATGGGATACAACTCGCCCAAATATTTTTCCATCTAATGTCTATAATGAACTTTCCAAGCTACATTTTTAGGTAGTTTGAAAATAAATATGTAATGAGCCCTTATGTTGAATGCTTCAAGTACATTACTAAGGGAAATTATATAGATTATCTGCTCTAGTTAGTTGTTAAGGATGCTTCTGATATATTTTTGTTATCTCATAGAAATGGAATATGTGTAAAGGTTATTATGTTAAACCATACTTGATCATAAGAAGTTTTTTTTTCATGATAGTCATGCAGCTATCTAGTTGTTATTACATTACCATGCCAATTTTTTACAAGCACCAACACACAGTTTTGCAGAGACAAGAAAAATTGTGAATAAGGCATTTGGTTTACCAATTCAAGATAAATTTGAGGAGTTTTCAGATAAGCTAGTTGCATTTGGTAGCATTGCACAGGTATTCCCTAGCTTCTTATCTGAGGACCCAAGACAATTGAAGCTAATTCGTTGCAAATGTGTTCTTTAAAGCTTTTGTCAACACATGCTACTTTAAGGTTTGGGCATGTAAGTCTATCAAGAAAAGTTTCCTTTTCTTCCTTTAGGTTTGTCGGGTAGTGTTAAAATAGGAAATATCCCTAGAAGGAAAGGCTATCACTGTAGCTATTAAGGTAGGAAATAAAGAGGGGGAAAGATTTGCAATATTTCTATTTTGGGTTTAAGATTTTTTGTACCTTTTAGTTTTTCCATATATTTTTCATTTGTGAATATGTAATAATTTATAGTTTGTGTAAATATTTTTATCATAGGTATGTCATCCACATGTTTGCAAAACTATTGCCAGGGATTTTGAAATAATTCAATTTTTAGCAAAGAATTCCATGATTATGCTTGGTTTGAAGCATTTGCAGCTTGACAAGACTATGCATCACTTTGCAACATACATGACAAAGAAGGTACCTTTTGGTCAGGGATCATTTTAAAAAATACATTGAAATGCTTGGTGATCTTTTTTTTTAAAGGGGTAATTGCTTTTGACCCGGAGCTATAATCGGTGAGGTCACAAATGAGGGACCACATCCCTAATTTAAACATTCAAAAATAACACCACAATGGGGTTTGAACCTCAATGACAAGAACAACACAACAATTTAACCATCACACTATGCTACTATTGGAAATGCTTGGTCATCTTTTACAATCTTTATCCTAGTGCTTTAATTTTTCGTTTGCAAGCTGATAGAGAACATACAATGAGATTTAAGCTAACCTAAACCTAATATAAAGTAACCCTAGATAAAAATTGTAGACTGTATATATCATTCAAAAACCTCCATGTGGGGAGGAGTTTGAATGATATATACATTACATGCCTATGTTTATTCTTCAAATACATACACTAGATTGTTAACAACAATGCCTTGCAAATGGGATTTTCAAATATTGAAGGATAAAACAGATAATCTAAACACATACACAAATGATATCTTCCACTTGGCTAAACAAAGGCCAGCTATTTAGTTCAAATAAGGTTTTGAAAGAAACAACATAAAGGTGACATGTGATTCCATTAATTAAATAGTTAGGTCATACATAAAGCCAAAATACATGTAGACAAATAACCTCAAATCAAAGCTTGATGATAAAATCTACTTAAAATTTTATTAACAAAATTACAAACATGCATTCAAGTTAACAACAATTTTTACATAGAAAAGTGTGTCAAGGAATACAAAATAGAGAGGCAACTTGAAGAATGTGAGTCTTCATAGAAAATTCCTTAGAGTTCTAATTTGCATGTTGATGGTGTCAAGTTAGATTTGGATCGGGTTTTTGATTCAATTATAAAAACTACATTAACATTGGTGGTACATTTGAGTTACCAGAATTTGAGAAATCATATGAGACAACCTAGGTTGGGGTCACATTAGAGCAAATCACACTCCATATTGATGCTCAAAAAAATTATTTTCTGCATATATATTTGTGTGCAGGTTTGAACATGTATCATTCTCCCAAAGAGCTTGAAGTTGAAAGTTTCCATATGAATGAGGATGACAATGGCTCTTATTATTTATGGCTGCCATGTTTTGGTGATAGTCATTCCCATTTTTAGCATAATGATATGGATAGTTGTAGTTTGCGTGTGCATGCATGCAAGGTGTTATTAGTGGTTACCCTATTTTCTCAAGAATATTGACCATTGCATCAATGAGAAAAAATCCATATTGGCCATCATTTGTGTGTTTCTTTTAATTGGCTAATGTTTTATTGAATATATGTGAGCACAAGTAATTATTTTAGACCTCATGATGTTGAATTTTTTTATGGTTCACTTCTGGGGTTACTGTGCTAGCTCAAAATTGTTGGTGTTTCTGAGTTCTCTCCCCTGAAGATCTATTTAGGAGTAGGATTCAAAATGTTAGGAATTTTAGAACATTGTAATCCCAGAAGCACACCATTAGAAAAGTGGGCACAATCTCACGAATAAAGATGTTTTTACAGCTTACATCTGCTCAATGCTAGCTCATTGCCCTCCCAAGTACTTTGTTTTTGGGGCAATTTATAAACACAAAACTACAACCTCATTTTCAATAGCAACATCCCATTAACTGGTTATAAGTCCAAGTTGTACCATTGCAAACAATTATTGTACCAACATAGTAAAACAAATTTGTTTAAAAAAATGCATAACAGAAGAATAATCAAAACTCTCAGCTGATTGCATTAGCAAGAAAATCACCATCCATCTAATTGAGCTGTCATACTCCTTTTATTTATTGCACTTAAAATATAAGTTGTTACAACAAATTTATTTTGCAAAAGAGAACATCAAAAATTCTACAATAAAGATTACTTTAATGGTATCTTTTGATGTTGCCAATAGATGCACACATTTGAATTGCCAAGTTAAGGTCATATGCTCTCTAATGATTTATGGTTTTAAATTATACTGGAGTATGTTTATGCAATTGCTTTTAACTTGATAGCAACATGTGTATTCCTAATATTTTTATTATTGGACTTCAAAAATGTGTCAAAAATTAGAATTCGTTTGATGCTTATGTAAACATGTTACGTTCTTGCAAAGACCAGCTTTGTTTCTTGGTGATTTTATGGATGTTGTCAGGTATATTTTACTTATCACCCTCACTATAGAGTTAGTTGCACTCTCATTATATAGTTTGAATATATGAGGCAATATAAAGATCATTTTGTTTTTGGTGTAAGCTTCACTTCAATAAATTTCATTGATTAGAAAGTATCTATTTGAGTTTATATTATTCAATTATAAAGCATTTAGCTACCATATGCTAAGCATCTCTTATAGAAAAATTCAAATATGACTAGGGTAGGTATCTTTTTTATGTTGGTAGCCATTTTCAATAGGTGAGCATGTTGGAATGTGGGTTTACCTATCTTCTATATCTATTTTAAGTAATTCAGATTTACAAAAAATTATACCAACAACAACATCAACAATTGGATGAAGTATGAATGAAAAATAGGGCTTGCAATAATAGGCAGACATTAAAAATTAAACAGACACTAAGGAATGGAAAATAAGCCAGATTATTGCAAAGAACTTGGCATGTCTACTCAACCTTTTATGGAGTTATATGGACTTAAAATTTTATGTAAAATTATTCTTTGAACAAATTCAAAAAAATTAAGGACCAAATGGCTACAAGGTTTACACTTCTCCCCATCAACCCTAACAAGATGCTTTAAATGCCACCTACACAAAATTGTACAGTATGAAAATCTTCAAAATGGGCCATCCTATAATGTATGATAGAATGGCTTAAAGTTGTTGGAATAAATGAACAATCTCTAATACAATTGTTAATCACCAAATCACCAAGATATGATACCAATTGGTGAGATACAAGGCTTTGACTACTACAATATGGAAATCTGAAAATTGTATGCAAATCTGTAAATAAATTTTCTTAAACCTTGAAATACCATGAAGAGATTCAACTTCTTTATGATGCTAAAAACAGACACTCTAACATGCCTGATAAAACCACCTTAGATTAACTTATAACAGCAATAACATCACCATAAGATAGCAGAAACAAAGAGGCACAAATCAGCAACATAAGAATGCAAGATTTCACAACACAAGGTAGCAATGGAACAAAAGAATAAACACATAACACAGTGTTTACGTGGAGAAACCCTTGCAGGAAAAAACTCCACC
The DNA here is from genome assembly GCA_007258455.2 of Sequoia sempervirens. Classification (NCBI taxonomy): domain Eukaryota; kingdom Viridiplantae; phylum Streptophyta; class Pinopsida; order Cupressales; family Cupressaceae; genus Sequoia; species Sequoia sempervirens. The sequence continues at coordinate 280,372,104 of VDFB02271358.1, forward strand.
AAGAAGAGAGGACCAAGTTGTATTATCTTCAAACAAGATTACAATACATCCACTTCCAATCTCCTCTTGAGTCTTCAATCCTGCAGCACCCTGTTACTCTTGTTACTCTCTCTCTCAAACTTCACTCTCAAGTCTCATATTTATACAAAATGAGTACCCACCAAAGGAATTCATGGGAGATGGAAAAAATCCAATAATTCTATCTTGGGATACACCAAAATTATCTTCTTACATATTCCCTTACACTTGTCATAGGCATCTTCCCAAAATAGGTGCCTAGAACCAAGAATAGGAACTTACAAGACAATAATAGCTGTCATATGTTGTCATAGAATCTCTTACACCTTATGACAGTTGTAAGTTGTCATAGATGCTCTTACAAACTTATGACATGCGTCATAATAGCCCAAAAATACATTTCCCAAAGATAGGCACCAAGATTCTCCACCTCACCTCATTTACTATTTACCAAGATTCCTTGAGCAGTAAAAGTAACTCTGTAATAAACTGCCAGTGAAACTTATTCATCCCTTATGGGTAATTACAAATTAAAAATAATAAATGGAATAAATACAATATTGGGATTTACAAGGTTAATGGCACCTTATCCCAACAAAAGTAAACCATTTGAGATGGCTAACAGATGGAAAGTTGTTAACCATGGAATGACTTTTAAAGGGAGGATGGACTGACCTTTTTATTTGAGCATAATCGTAGTTCCAATAGGATGCAAAAAATAGTTCATAATTCTATTTCTTCTTGTATATGTTCCAAGAATACACAGTCAAATTGGTGACAAATCAAGTATGAAGCACAAGGTGGATTTATGAACAAAATTTAATCAGTAAGATATCCAACCTGTTGGATCATATTGTTATCACCAATACACCCATTTTCTTATAAAACTTATGTAATGGCCCAATTCCTGAACTATGGGATTCTAGTCAAAATGCTATAGTTTCTTTGTTTTTTGTTTTACTTTCTATTCCCTATGCTTGACAAGTTTTTTAGGTGCCCTAGGATATATAGATTGATTGGGTACATGACATATATCTCATATTGTTTTTATCATAGAATTTGGTGTAGGTGCACCTTTTGAAGGAGCATGCCTCCAAGAGGCAAATTTGAGATGTTAAGATGAATATGCATTTCTATGTTGTAATAAGGCTTAAGTAGGCATTTTGATATTGTAGAGGTCCTAGGGAGCCATTTTAGTCCTAAAATGTAAAGTTGCAAGCCAATGACAAAAGTTGTGAAGAAAAATTGTAAAGATGCAAAAAGTTGTAAAGGCACGGAATGCCAAAAGTCAAGGTAGGTAAAGAGGTTGTTTAGGCGCTTGGGGGAGTTGGAAAGGTTGTAAAGGAGTTAAAAGGTGATGTGCACTCATTGTAAGTTGGGGTAGAAGGATTTTGAAAGAAGAATTCAATAGAACATCACTATTTTTTCATTCAAATTTTGTGTATTTTCTATAGATACAACGGTGTACAGCTCCGTATAGGTGATTGATCATCTGATATGAATATGATTTGTTTGTATTAGGAGTTGGCATCAACTTGAGGTTGGTTTGAGTGTTTGAAATTAAGTTTTGATCATTTAGTCGACTGATCTCTTTAGGCAGCTAGTAAAACAGGGGCAAGGGTTTGCTTGTTTAAATGAACTAAAAAGCCCATTCCACCTTTTTGTGGCCACCGTTCCTTGGTGGAATGGACCAATATGAAGTAGGTGTAGGTGTAGGATTCAAGAATTTGGTCTGGTGAAGGTTTTTGAGAGATTCTTCATGCTGCCCTGTGACAAAACTCAATTGGATAACTTAAGGTTTTGGAGGATGTCTTATGACTGTTTAGTGGTTTCAAGAGTTGGACTAGAGTTTGGAGGAAGGTTGCTTTGGAAAAGAATCCTAATTAAGGCCTATTTCAATGTAAATAGCTAGATTTGTGCTAATTGATCCAAAAGAGTGATAAGTGAGTTTCAGGTATTTGGAAGTAGGCCAAAATGGGTGTTTGATTTGGTGATTTTTTGATAAGGTTGTTTTAGAAAATTGGAAGTTGTGTGAGGGAAAAGTGGTTTGGTCGACCTATAAGGAAAACCTAGTGAATAGTTAGAAAAACAAAGAAAGAGTTGAATTGAGGGAGAAGAGTGATCTAAATCCCTTTGAATGGTGGAGATAAGCAAATTGAATTCCTTGCATTGTATCAAAATCATACATTAATGAATTAAATCAACCAATGACATCATTGTAAATCAACTTATACTCAACTCAGATTTTTAGATATTTATTTATGTAATCATCACATACATTACATTTTGTTCTTAAGTACAAAGAAACTAAAGAAATCTGAATCCACATATAATTTACTAATCTGAGAATTTAAAAATCTGAAGCAACTAATGTTATCCGATAACCAAACTTGTAAATTTTTGTTTTACATGTCTTCATAACTTTAAATTGTTGTTTTAATGTTACAAAAAATATAATATTACTGATATAAAATCAATCATAAATTTGACTACAATACTCTAAAATATTTCTAACAATTTTACATAGTCATCAACAAATCCAATTTTGTTTCCATTACTCAATAAACCATATTGTGTTGTAAATTTTCACACATATCTTGCATATATTACATGAGGAGAGTATGCATTTTTATCAATATAAATAATTTCAACCAAATAAATTGTATTCCAATATACCTGACAAATTTTAGGAAAGAAGTAAAGTTCATAAAGTAGCATCACCTACAAGTTCTTGGGAGAAAGGGCATCATTGAGTCGACCATATTATTTTCAGAAAGTGCCTACTGATCTTGGTGAGTGTTGTTTTACCAAGTTGCTAAATACCAAGGAACTTATAAGGTAATTTACTTGTGGAAATTTTATCAAAATTATATAATAATTAGATAAGAACCCTTTGCTATTGAATAATTGACTAAAAATTTAAAAATTTGAGATATTTGCATTTGATATACTTATATTCATGTTTCTTTACAGGTTTCTAAAGGCCTTCCACAAAATTTTGGACCTGATAGGGTTCTTGATGCCCCAATCACTGAGGTTTGCAAGTTTTTGAAGCTAAAATGTACTAATTGAAATCCTGTCAAAAGAATTTTTTCCTTTATATCTTTTATTATTCAAATATATAGCCAATTTATGTTTGCATGTATTCTGCCATTGTAGGGTGGTTTTACCGACAATGGTGTCGGTGTAGCATATTATAGACTGAAACCTATTGCAGAATTCATGAAATTCAATTTTGCCATGCAGGTTGGTGTTTTTACTACTCTTTAAGTGTTTGTCTTTTGGTTTTGAATGCTATTTTGTTTGTCACATAATTTTGTACTCTGGTTTTGTTTATTCAAGTTTCATTTATAATATTTTGTTCACTAGGTAGAGTAATGATGTGATCTACATCACTGATGTGCCCTTCCTATTGTGTCCATGTTACCATGGCAGTAAGTACACAAATAGAAAATTGGTTGCATGCCTTTATCCATAGGAGTTATTATTTACCACCTTATAATATTGAATATCCTTATATTGAATTACATTAGCAATATAAGAAAATTATGGAAATTATCTTTGAACAGCTTGGATGAGATTCAACTGTTCCACCTAGTACCTCAGTGACTTGTTTTCAATTTATTTTCTCTTTGGAGAATGAATACATCTAATTGAATCCTTTTCTATATTCCTAATTTTGAAATGTTTATCCTGGACTAAGACAATAAATGTGAATAAAATTTTGCAGTTTGATCTTATTAATCCTATCATTATACAGTCACCTTGGAGTTTGGATGCACAATTCCATAGATATTATATATATGCATTTCAGACATGTCCATTTTTTGTCTAGCCAATTTCAAACTTGTTACTCATAAATATACTATGTATCATGTTTTTAATTTATGTCCCCTTGTCCATGTTTCTCACTTAGGTTAAAGGCATTCATATTCATTTTATCCCTTTATCACAGTTTTCTCTAAGTTTCTAACTTTTTGTTGCTTGCTCTCCAACTTGCGAAACTTAGTTCTTTGGCGCTCCTTGTTTGTTGTTTGTGTTGTCAGGTTTGTGTTTTTCTTAACTTTCTAATAGCCTGACTTATTATCCTTTGTAGCATCAAGTGTGCAGTCAGTGAGTCGTAGGTTCTCAAAACTTCATAACTCCTGACTTTAGGTTGTTAAGTTTCAAGTTACCATGACAAAGGGAGTTTGTTGATTGTTCTGCAGGTTTCGAGACACCATCCTTACATTTAATAAGGTGTACGGTATGGTTGGGAGATGTCTTATCAATATTTTTACAAGGTATGCAAATCTTAGGGTTTTCATTACTGCAAAATAAAATAAAGTGTCGTATTCATTCAACACCAAATACAAGTCTTGTCATTTTACATGGCTTAAGGTGGTGAGAACTTATTTGTTAAAGCCTCGACTGTACTTCTACCTATTGCTATTATTTCCTAAGGAATTCAAGTGTTTCCTTAAGCATGGTGAGCTCATACAGTCTGAAATAGAAAATCGTTGGCTCGGTGTGAGAGATACAGAGCTAGGAATTTTTTAATTGGAAGAATTCTGGGCACATTTGGATAGTAAAGAAAAGTCTGTTGTAGAAACAAAGGTGCTCGAAAGTGGATTAGCTCACACCAAGGGTTTTCCAGAAGCTGTGTTGAGCATAGACCTAATTGTTGTATGTGCAAGAAGGTACATTCCTGAAACCTGAGAAATCAAGGCTATGGACTAGACCATTGTTGCTAAAATTTTCCCTAAAGTCGTTTCTCAAGCATTGAGAATTCTAGAGAAGACACCTGTAAAAGATATGTTTGTTGTAGCATCTAACGAATTTTTCAAGGTTAATGAAGCTTGGTGTAAAAATTCTATGGCCAAAGGGTGGTTAAAATCAAAGAAAAGAGGTAAGTCCCAGTTACCCAGTAAACTTAAAAGGGTGCATTTTAAAGCGGAAATTACTGATGCCATTGCTTTGCTTCACTGTATTGTCGGGAATGCACAAATTGAATTATTTGAAGACTAGATGTGTTAGTTTATTTTGGTTATCTATGATTATGATGTGTTTATCGATTGGGATAAGATAATTTTCTTCCATTTGCATGAACAATTAGTCAAATTTCAAAAGACTGCTACTTTTCATCTATGTTCTTGTTTGATATATATCATTGCTAGTCATAGATCTTTCTAGCCAGGGTTGAAACCACAGGTGTCACCAAATTCTGGCATGCTCGTATATAAATGTTATCCATAGTTTACTAGGAAGGTTGGAATGGGAGAATATTGTCTTGTTAATGATGCATTTTTAATGGAAGCTATGAGAAAGTTGGATGGAAACCCTGAAATGTGATTTTCCCCTAAGTCAAAATATCTGGTGTTGAAGTTTGGAAGTTTTTATATCTAGTTTGATAGATTTTCTTATTTGAGGATAGGAGGTTATGAAAAGGCCCCACTTAAATTGCCCAAATATCCTGAAGATTTGTTGGTATTTTTGGAGGTTTGTAGGCAAATGGCCATAGTGAATATAAAATACATGAATATGGGAAAACGGGGGTATGCCTTCCTATTAGTGACTCCTTCCTTCATGTGCAAAAAAAATCAGATGGCTAAAGGTGTTGAGAATATTCTGAAGGAATAAAATCTCTAGTACTTGTTTGTGAGAACCAATTTTGACAGCAAGGGCTATGTAAAATAAAACCTACATACGCTTCTGGCTCATATCAACATCAACCTTCAATTGAAGATTTCTGGGAGGATTGTGCTGATGAAAATGAAGTGTTTAGGAGAGATCATATGAGGTTAACCTTTGAATAGATACAAAATTTTGGTCTTTCTTTCCAAATTCCTGAAAATGTGACTGAAGATTTGGTGGTTCTTGATCCCGAATATGAGAATTTTCCTAAAAAATATCATCCTAGGGTTGACTAGGGTAAAGATAAAGTTTTATATATGAGTACACAGGCTGAGCTAGTATTCAAAAGGAATCAAGATTAGTTAGAGGGAAAATGGCGTAAGGCTGCTGGTTCTGTTCATTAAACAAAATTATCTCAAAAAAATGAACAAGGATCTAGTGTTGGTATGTGGCAACTAATCATGCTATACTGTATAGCCCATGGTATACTGTACACCCCGGCACGTATCCTTGCTGGGGTTCGGGGCTGGGTTGGGCCCCGGGCAAGGGTTCGGGGGTGGTAGCCCTCGAGAAAAATTTTCCTCCTACTTTTTCGCGTCATCACCGAAAAAGGGAAAAATCAACTAAAAAAGAAAAATCCAATTTTGTAGAACCCAAAATCTAGAAGCTTCTAAGCTTGTTAAAAAGGAGTTCAGATGGGTATTACAGTATGATGGAAAACACGATTATTCACAAGATTGTAATAAGTTTTGTACTGGATAATAAAATTATTGGATGCCTGCAGTTTGGTGGATGTAGCCCAGATTGGGTGAACCACGTTAAATTATCTATGTTATGATTTATTTTGTGTGTGTTTTAGTTTCTTTGTTTATTAATTAAATCTGCATTTAATTATTAGATATATGCCATCTCTAACCCTAACAAGTGGTATTAGAGCGGGTTGTGTTTTGATTATCGTCTGTAGGAAGGTCTCACGGCTGAGTGGGAGTCTCACAATTGAGTGAGAGAAATGGCAGACGAAGGTAAGAAGGTTGAGAAGTTTAATGGGAAGAACTATTAGTTATGGAAGATGTAGATAGAGGACTATCTCTATCAAAAGGATTTATGGCGGCCATTGGAAGGGAAAACTAAGAAACCCACAGCAATGTCTGATGAGGACTGAGAGATTTTGGATAGAAAGGCTCTTGGTAGTATTCGTTTATGCCTGGCACAATCAGTGGCATTCAATATTACAAAAGCAAAGACAACTCAAGAGTTGATGGAAACCCTTGCGAAGTTATATGAAAAGCCTTCCGCTTCAAATAAGGTATTTCTTATGAAGTGTTTATTTAATATGTAAATGGTAGAAGGTGGGTCAGTTACTGATCATTTAAATGAGTTTAATATGGTCACCAGTCAATTAACTTCTGTAAAAGTAAACTTTGATGAAGAAGTTAGGGATTTTTTCATTCTGTGTTCTTTGCCTGAAAGCTGGAATAGCTTGGTAATGGTTGTTAGCAATTCTATTTTTGGTTCGAATACATTAAAATTTGATGATGTTGTTAGTGTTATTTTGAGCGAGGAAATTCATAGGAAAAGGTCAGGTGGAACATCCACATCAGGCAGTGTTTTAAAACATAAAGTAGGGGCAGAACAAAGGAGAGAGGAAACAATTCTAGAAATCATGGGAAGTCATGAGGAAAATCAAAGGACAAAAGGTCCCAATCTAGAGACAAGAGGGATTGTTGGTACTATGGTAAGCCAGGTCATTTGAAGAAAGATTGCTGGTCTCGAAAAAATAAAGGAGAAAAAAAAGAAGGAAGTAAAGAGGCAATGTGGTAAGTAATAAATCTAATGAGGATGCTTTGATTCTTTCCCTTGATAATGCTGATGATTCTTGGGTGTTAGATTCAGGGGCTTCATTTCATGCTACCCCCCATAGAAGTTACTTTCTTGATTATGTCTAAGGGGATTTTGGGCTAGTTTATTTAGGAGATAATGAACCTTGTTAGATTGTTGGAAAGGGAAGAATCAAGATTAAGTTGCAGAATGGGAATCATTGGCTACTATGTGAAGTAAGGCATGTTCCAAAGTTAAGCAGAAATTTAATTTCAGCAGGGCAACTAGATGATGAAGGTTGTGTTGTTACATTTAGTGATAAAAATTGGAAAGTCACAAAGGGTGCCTTAGTGGTAGCAAAAGTTGTGAAAGTAGTCACCTTATATCTTTGTACAGGTCATACTGTTTCTTCTACTTTAATTGTTGTGAAAAAGGGTCAATGTTTAGGAACAGTTATTGTAGTTCAACAAGAAGATCATATAGTTGCTGTGGACTCTAAATCAACACTGTGGCATAATAGATTTGGGCATATGAGTGCAAAAGGTATGAAATTACTTCATTCAAATAATGTTTTACCAGGTCTAAAATGTGTTAATATGGATTTCTGTGAAATTTGTGTGTATGGAAAACAAAAGAGAGTAAGTTTTCTCAAGGATGGGAAGCAAAAGAAAGATAAGAAATTGGAGCTTGTGCATATAGATGTATGGGGACTAGCTTAGGTATCTTCTCTCAGTGGCTCTATATATTATGTTACATTCATTGATGATGCAACTAGGAAGGTATGGATTTGAAAAAAACTGATGTTTTTGAAACTTTTAAAAAATGGAGAAGCTTGGTTGAGAATGAGACGGGTAAAAAGATAAAATGTCTCAGATCTGATAATGGTGGTGAGTATTGCAGCAAAGAGTTTGAAGATTATTGTTCCTCTAATGGTATTCATAGGCAGAAAATGGTTCTAAGGACTCCATAGGAAAATGGAGTAGCTAAGCGCATGAATAGAACAATAATGGAGCGTGCACGAACTATGAGATTGCATGCTGGGCTGCCTTTAAAAATGTGGGTAGAGACTATAAACACTACTATTTATTTAATTAATAGAGGTCCCTCTAATCCTTTGGGTTGTGGTATTCTAGAGGAAGCATGGAAAGGTAAGAAGGTGAGTTATTCTTTTCTCAAAACCTTCGGTTGTGAAGCATTTGCACATGTAGATTATGAAAATAGAACCAAGCTTGATGCAAAATCAAAGAAATGTATATTTTTTGGATATGGCATTGATGAATTTGGTTATAGGCTTTGGGATTTTGAAAATAAAAAATTTGTGAGAAGCAGGGATGTCATATTCAATGAGAAAATTTTGTACAAAGATATGTTGCTACAACATAAGAAGAAAGAAAATGCTTATGCAGTGTTGGATGATATTCCAAACAATGATGTTTCAGTGGTTCCTCATGCTGGGCAACAACAGCAACGACAAATACCACAAACTCCTATTAAATGATCTTCAAGGATAAGTAGACCTCCAAAAAGATTCTCTCCCTCTTTGTATACTATTTTGTTAACTGATGTTGGTGAACCAAAATATTATGATGAAGCTATGCAGGTGGATACCAAGGTTTAGTGGGAGCATGGAATGGAAGAAGAAATGGACTTCTTGCTAAAAAACCAGACTTGGGAATTATGCAAGTTGCTTGTAGGTAAAAAGGCTTTACCAAACAAATGGGTTTATAGGCTAAAAGAGGATGATGGAGGTAATAAAAGATTTAAAGCCAGATTAGTTGTAAAGGGATTTGCACAGAAAAAGGGTATTTATTTTGATGAGATTTTTTCTCCACTTGTTAAAATGACTTCTATTTGTATTGTTTTAAGTATTGTGGTTGCTGAAGATTTGCATTTAGAATAGATTGACGTTAAAACAACCTTTCTCTATGGTGATTTGGAAGAGGAAATATATATGGACCAGCCACAAGGATTTGAGGTCAAAGGTAAGGATAAACTAGTGTGTAGATTGAAGAAAAGTTTATATGGCTTGAAGCAAGCACCTCGGCAATGGTACTTGAAATTTGATAGTTTTATGGCTGAGCAAGGCTATAGTCGGTGTAATTCTGACCATTGTGTTTATTTTAAGAGGTTGGATAATGACAGCTACATTATTTTATGTTTATATGTTGATGACATGCTTGTAGCAGGGTCTAATATGGATCACATAAGTGAGCTAAAACAACAGTTAGCAAAATCTTTTGCTATGAATGACTTAGGGGAAGCAAAGAAAATCCTTGGTATGAAAATTCATAGAGATAGGAAAAGCAGACAATTGTTTTTATCTCAGGCTAATTATGTTGAAAAGGTGTTGCAGAGATTTCATATAGAGAATGCAAAAGCTATTAGCACACCTTTTCCTAGTCATGTTAAATTGACTAAGGATATGTGTCCAAAGACACAAGAGGAGGAAGAAAAAATGTCCAAGGTACCATATGCTTCAGCTGTAGGCAATTTAATGTACACCATGGTATGCACAAGACCAGATATTGCACATGTCGTAGGAGTTGTTAGCAGGTATTTGAGTCATCTTGGAGTTGAGCATTGGAATGCGGTAAAATGGATTCTCAGGTATTTGAGAGGTACATCCAATAATTGTTTATGTTTTGGGGGCTCTAATACTAATTTAAAAGGCTATGTTGACTTAGATTTGGCAGGGGATATAGATACTAGGCAGAGTATCATAGGTTATGTTTTTACAGTTGGTGGGACAATAGTGAGTTGGATTTATTGATTGCAAAAGGTGGTTGCTTTATCCACCACAAAGGCAGAGTATGTTGCCGCAACAGAGGTGGCAAAGGAGATGATATGGCTGCAACTTTTCATGGATGAGTTGGGAAAACAACAGGATGGAAATTACTTGTTTACAGATAGCCAGAGTACTATACTTCTTGCAAAAATTTTTGTCTTGCATTCTAAAACAAAACACATACAGTTGAGATATCATTTCATTCGGTCTGTGTTGGAGGATGGATAGGTCAAGCTGGGCAAAATACATACAGATGTCAATCCAGCATATATGTTTACAAAGGCGGTGACAAGGCAGAAGCTGAGCTCCTCTTTAGCTTTAGTTGGCCTTCAAGGTTGAATTCACGTATAATAGAGTAGCAGGGTCCAAGGTACTTATTTCCAGTGGGAGCTGTAATTGCAGCAATGTCATCTAGGATCAGTCTCCAAGTGGGAGATTGTTGGTATGTTGATCATGCTATACTGTATAGCCCATGGTATACTGTATACCCTGAAATGTATCCTTATCGGGGGAGCTGGGCCCTGGGTGGGGTTCGGGGGTGGCAACCCCGAGAAAAATTTTCCTCCTACTTTTTTGCGTCATCACAGAAAAAGGGAAAATCAACGAAAAAAGAAAAATCCGATTTTGTAGAACCCAAAATCTAGAAGCTTCTAAGCTTGTTAAAAAAGTTTTGGATGGGTATTTCAGTATGATGAAAAATGCAATTATTCACAAGATTGTAATAAGTTTTGTACTGGATAATAAAAGTATTGGATGAATGCGGTTTGGTGGATGTAGCTCGGATTGGGTGAACCATGTTAAATTATTTGTGTTATGATTTATTCTATGTGTGTTTTAGTTTCTCTGTTTATTAATTAAATATGCATTTAATTGTTAGATATCTGCCATCTCTAACCCTAACATCTAGCCATGTAGTTGTAGGAAGTACATCATCAATAAGAATAGCTACTAGGTCTTCTAGTGCCAATTTGCAATTTGGGGGTGATGGTGAAAAACCTAAAGAATTAGTCAAGTAGAAGTTAGTATGTGAACAAGATAACCCATCTACCCCTGCTCTTAAAAAGAAGACTATCCAAACAAAACGTACGCCATAAGATTCAGATAACATTTATAGGAAAATTGTTGAAGATAATACTTTCTTGCCCTTGTCTGAAGAACCTTCTCCTCCTATAGAAAATATATCAATTATTCTTAGTGAGTCCAAGGAAATTGTTCAAAGTGATAAAGGTTCTACCTTGATAGAAAGCTCTCCAATATGGCTGAAGAAGGCAATAGAAAAGAAGAGAAAATACACTCCTACAACATCTACTGGAGTAGAAACGATGGAAAATTACTCCAATCTTTTTCAGGGCCAAATAAATCTTAGAAAATGTCAAGAATATTGGATGATTCTGTCTCTAGTAATCAAATACTAGAGATTGCAGAACCTTTAAAAGATTTGGACGATGATAAGATAACCGCCATTGATTATAAAATTATACATGTTGACATGGGTCCCCGGACACTTGAGGGTGATGTATATCACGCCAGTTATTCAGTCAATGCCTTAGCCAAGTGGGTAAAAGAAGAGAGGAAGGAAAGGGTAAAATTGCAATCTCAGGTTTTGGATTTCAAAAACTTTATTTCTTCGATAGTTTTTCATTTTTTGTCTACTGAAGCCTCTAGTTCTCAAGAGAGTCATTGATGAGTCTGCATTGTAGTTGATTAGAAAGAACCTAAGTTACTTCAAGGCTGCCAATGAATGGAATGAAGAATTGTCTCAGGAAATTGTATTTTTCATTGGTAAATTTGTGATTTCCTACACTCATATTGTCGATAAGAGAAAAGGATTGATAACAGAACTGCAACAAATTAGGAAATATCAGACCAGTCTTTATGCGCTTTTAGAAGAATGAAATAATTAATTTCCATGGATTGATTGAAGTTGATCAATGAATAGATTGTTAGTGATCCAAAAGAGTTAGAACCATCATGGCCTAACTCACTTGATTGGAAACTAAACATATATGATAACTTGGTAAAAGAAATTACTGAAGTACTAGAAAAGCATCTGGATATGCTAGGAGAAATCAAAGGAAATTTTCATCATTTGTAAGTGAAAATAATGGATGAGTTCAATGAGAAGATTCTAGACATAAAGGAAATTTTCTCAAAATTCAAAGAAGTATTCAACAGGGAAATAGAAGATCCTACTACAATGACTAAGAATCTTTCTCTAAGCTTGGGAGGTTTGAACTCTATCTTAAAACTTTTAAAATTGAAGCAGAAAGAAGATCTAACATTCTAAATGAGTCTAAAGTTTCCCTCAGAAAATGGATAACTGAGCTTCAAATCACACTAACACCAGGCAACAAAGATATTTCTGCGATCATTACTAGGTGCAGGGAATCAAGTCCAAAATGAAAGCATGGGAAATGCTATTGCAACAAGAAGAGGTCGAGGAACCAGAAGATGAAGAGTTTGAAGCGGGTGGGACAGATGCATAGTTTATTTTTAGTATTTTAAATACTTTCTTTTAAGCTGGATCTTTTAAGTTAAGACTTCTTTTAATTTTTGGTACAGTTACTTTCAAGAAACTGTTACCAAAGACATTTGATATGTTTAAATATGGGTTCGACTGATGTGATTCAGATCTTTTGGGAAAATTTTGATTTACTCATTAGAACAAACTCTACTATTTTGGCTATTATCTGTTATTCTCATATAGAAGACATTGGTGAAGTTTATGCATGCGTAATCTTTGAATTATGGTGTATGGATTCATTTTGCTTATACTGAATATTTTCTAGTCTGCTATCTATTATTAGGATGATAGATGCTATATTTTCCTATATTGTTGTGGTGTTACTATCTGTGAATAAGAATTATGTGGTAATATGGGTTTAGTCATTGTCTTTTCTTAAGAAGTTTCATTCCTTACTGTATGAAGTTGATAAATACCATTGAATATTTCTGGTTAAAAGCCCCTTCCTTTATTTGCTTTCTGGTTAAAAGCAACATTAGTTGGAAAATCATTCATTGAATATCTAATAAAGGTAGCTGCCACCTTTTAAAACAAGCAGAGAATCGGTTTTATAATTGTATTATTGCCAATTCAATTGTAGTTACATTTATCACCTTTGTGGGCATAAGAATATAGAGTTAGGTGATAAATCTGTTAACTAACAGATTTTTGGTGACTCTACTGGGGAGTAATTCAGAAAAGAAATTTTATATGATTAGTTGCTCTATAGTTAATAATAATGGTTCTTCCAGGGCGTAATGGTCCTTTCCTTCAACCTAATGTAGATTGGTTAGTTGGGGATCAAGAAGATATATTTATCAGTCTCAGGTTACTCACTTGGCAATAAATAAGAACCAATTATCAATATCACCAAGTTAACAAAGTATTAGAAGAAGAGGAAGAACTTGGAGATATTACTAGAGAAAATGCACTATGTTTTGAGAATGCACAAGAGATTGTGTTTGTAGAAAATCTCCCTCCTCCAGTCAGAAGAGTAAGAGCTCCTCTCGCACAAGTTCCTAGGAATCAAGCGAATAATAGGTGAAATCCCCCTTGAAATCATCAATAAATGAAAGTTGGTGACTTTGTTGGCATATCAATATCCTATCTGAAATCTGGCTTAAAAAAGATATACTAGGGGTGATAAGAAAAAGGAGATTATAGATGACCATTTTGAGTTCCTAGAAACTATTGATTTCCCATATTTCCCGCCTACCTGAAAGGCCAAGACTATCAGTAGACCATCTTCTCCTCCTCTTCTGAAATGTATTGTATCTAGAGTTTAGAAGATATATTTCCAAAGTATTCTTTTGTACAATACTACTCTTCCTACACAAGTAAATTTTCCTTTAGTTCCTCTAGTGATGGCTCAACCAGTTCCATGAGGAGCCACGATAGGTCCCTTAGCTTTTGGAGTGGGTGCACAACTACATGATTTTCCTAGAGGTTTAGGAAAAGTCATACCTAAGTTTACTAGAGATGGGAAAGTCTCTCCTGATGAGCACATAAGGGCTTTCTTTGTGGCTTCTTCCATTCTTGCAATACAACACGAGGATGTTGCAATGAGGCTCTTTGTAGAGTCTTTGATAGATGATGCTAACTGGTTTTATTCCCTCCCAAATGGTGCTATCAATAGTTGGGTTTCCTTGAGAACAAGGTTGGAGGACAGATTTAAGTCTATAGGAGATGATTGAGTTTTGGTTGCTCAAATAGGTTTAATGAAAAAGGAAGTTCATGAGTCAATGAGAGATTTTGTAGCCAAATTTGATAAGTTATATAACATAATTTATGCTAATATGAGACTTGGCGCAAAACTGCTGAAAGCAATGTTCATAAACACTCTTCCACCAAATATCAATTTCATTATCAAAAGGGAAGGTGCCACTGATGTAGCAGTTGCCCAAACTAGGGCCATATCAATAAAGTATGATTTGATTATTTTAGGAAAATGGAAGAAACAATTACAAAATGGGAGACCATCACCAGTAAATTCTACTGACCCAGTCATTCAGAGAATGACCAATGATATAATCACTCTCAAGAGATAGATACCTAAGGGTTCTTTGCAAACACCCTATCAAGATATGTTAAGGAATTATCAAGCAGTTCCTAACAAAATCCCATTATTGGCTACTCCTCATCAAAGGTTGGCAATTGAAGGTCCTCCTCCTCCTCTAAATAAAGGAAATCACTGTAATTTTCACTTAACTTCGGACCATGATGGAGCTACCTGCCTAGATGATTAGGAACATGCAAATGCTTTTGAACAATGAACATATTGTGGAACCATATGTAGAGGAACTTGGTTCATCCAATGATGTTGACATGAATTTCTTTGAATTTGTATCAGAAATAGAAGATGGAGAAGATGTTTATGTCAGAGTTGATGATCCTAATTGTGCTATTATCACTAGAGCACAACATACCAAATTTGATCAGAGTGCTTCATCTTCAACTTCAAATTATATTTTTACCAAGCAGAAGAGAGAAGAACAAACGACTCCTAAGAGTACGCCTAAAGAGGTACTATCTCCTTCATTCTATGATAATCTGCCTTCTAGTACTTTTGATATAGTTGAGTCTTGTAAGAATACCAAAATCCAAATTTCACAGGCTAAATATTGAGACTCAATCCCTCAAAATTGGATAGGTTGGTCAGATATGTTAAGCGAGAGTCCTCACCACCTCAGTGTAATGCTCAAACCTCTAGTAAAATGAACTTTTCCTTGAGAATCATTTTTTTTCCAATACTATGGATAAACCTTCAAGTTCACAAAACCCATTCATGAAACTAAAACCTTTTTATATATCATTGTACATTGCTGCTTTCAGGTTAAGTAATTGTATTATTGATTTTGGAGCTTTTGAAAATGTAATGCCTGCTCAGATAGCTAAAGCTTTAGGTATGTATTATACCTCCTCCCAAGGAAAATGTTATTCCATGGATGGGTCACCTGTCCTTATCATAGGCCAAATCAAAGATGCCCAAGTAGCCCTAGTTGCTTTTCCCAAGAAGAGATTAAAATTGACCATATTGGTTGTTGATATTCTAGTGAGTTATGGCATTCTTTTGAGTAGGAGTTTTTGTAAGGACTTAGGTGGAGAAAAACAAATGGATTGGTCTCATGCTTTAATACCTCTAGGGGGAAATAAAATACACTTGAATCTTGAACCTAAAGAAACATTCACTGTCCTAAAGTCAAGAGATTTGAGAGAAGACATATTTTTTGTTGAAATAGGACCAAGAAATTACATGTGCACTTCTAATCATGGAGAAATTACAAACCCTATCAGCCCTGATTTAATCAATGAATTGGGGACACTAGAGTTTGATGGAAGTTGCACTAATATAGGGTCAGGTGTTGGTGTAGTTCTGATTTCTCCTGATGGTTATAAATTTCCTTTTTCCTTCAAACTAGAGTTTGCTAATACTAATAACACGGTCGAGTATGAAGCTCTATTTCTTTGTCTAAGTGTGGCTAAGGAGAAAGGTATCAAATAGTTGAGGGTTATAGGAGATGCAGAACTGGTGGTGAAACAGGTGAGGAAAATTTATAATGTGAAGAATAGTCAACTTAAACACTATAGGAATAGAGTTTGGGATTGTATAGAAGATTTTGATTCTTTTTCTATAGAGTTTGTTCCAAGGGAGCAAAATACTAGGGCTAATTCATTAGTAGTCTCAATGTCATTACTTTTTCCTCCTCTAGATTTTAAAGACGAGTCATATAGAATTGAAATTGTGTACAGACCTAGTGTTCTTGATAATGTCAATCATTAGCAAGTGTTCAATAATGATTAGAAAATTATTGAGTTTTTGGAGAAGGCTGAAGCTTTTTCTCACATTTATTTTGAAGGTAGTGATGATAAAGGTGGAGATGTTTTGGAAGGCGATATCACTACCCCTGATGAGAAAGAGACAAAGATTATCCAGTTAAAGGGGAACAAAATTTCAAAAGGATTAATGTACCTAGAGCATTTATTTGGTAGAAATGACCAATACTTGAAATAGAAAAATAAAGTATTAGTTGAAGCATCTGCCAAATATGACAAGGTGAATATCAGTATAGATGATGATCCTAAGATCATATGTATTGGAAAGTGTTGTTCCTAGGAGGAAAGAGAGAGATTGATTTCCCTATTGGCACGCTATAAGGATGTATTTGCATGGTGTTATGCAAATTTAAAGAAGTTTAGAAATGGAGAATTTGAACATAATATTCCGCTAAAACTTGGTGTCACACCTTACCGATAGAAACAACAAACTTATAATCCCAAAGTTGCAGAAGCTATTTTTAATGAGATTAATAAAATACTTAAAGAAAAAATTATCTACCCCATCCATCATTCCACATAGGTAGCTAATATAGTCTCGATAAGGAAGAAAAATGGAGAAATAAGAATATGTGTTGATTTTAGGAACCTAAATCAGGCATCCCTGAAAGATAATTATCCATTACCTATGATGGATCATATTCTACAAACAATTGCTGGCTCTGAAATGATGTCTATGCTTGATGGCTTCTCAAGATATAATTAGGTGGAAGTAGCTCTAGAAGATCAACATAAAACAGATTTCACCACAACTATTAGTGTTTTTTCTTATAACAGAATGCCATTCAGACTTATCAATGCTGGGGAACTTTTCAAAGGGCTATGGACCTATCTTTTGGAGAACTCAAAAATAAAATTATAGTGATCTATCTAGATGACTTAAAAAAAATTTCTAAGAAAAGATCCAATCATTTACATGACTTGGAAATTGTATTATAGTGTTGCAGAGAGGAGGGTATATCTTTAAATCCTAAGAAGTCTATCTTTGTTGTAACTGAGGGAAAAATTTTAGATCACATTGTTTCGAAAGATGGAATTAAAATAGATCTAGAAAGAGTGAAATCAATCATGCAACTTGGGCTACCTGCTAACAAAGATGGTATTAGGTATTTCTTTGGTCAAGTGAATTTTTTGAGGAGGTTTGTTCCTGATTTTGTTGAACTGACTAAGCCCACTTCTGATATGATGAAGGATCAACCTGTATTTAAGTGGAGCAATGAAGGAAATCAATCTTTTATAGATATCAAAACAAAAATCACAAACACTCCTACCTCGGTACATCCCGATTTCACTAAAAATTTCATATTATATAGTTATGCCTCTGAGCACACTTTGTCAACTATTTTGTTGCAAAAGAATGAGCAAGGTATTGAAGCTCCTATCTCATTTGTGAGTACTCCTCTGAAGAAATATGAACTCAAATGTTCACCATTTGAAAGAAATGCATATGCTGTTGTGAAGGCACTTAAGAGCTTCAAGTTCTATATTCTTCATTCTCATACTACTATTTTGTTCCCAAAACTGCTGTGAAGAGCATTCTTACTTGATAGGATATTGGATTTAACAAGAGAGGATCTTGGATAGCTTAGATTCAAGAATATGATCTAGATATTAAGCCCACTAATTTGATGAAAGGAAAGGGTCTGGCTAAAATGATTGCTGAAAACAAATATGATGAAGCAGAAGATTTACCATTGGTGTTATTCACAAGTACAATAGATAGCTGGTTTTTTGATATTTCTTACTTTTTAACTTATGGTGATTGTCCATTACACCTGTCAACAAAAGAGAAAAGAAATATGAAGCTTAATGCAAAAAAGTATGTGTTATGGGAAGGGAAACTATATAAAATAGGTGTGGATGGAACTTTTTTGAGATGTGTTGATAAAGAGCAGTAGGAAAGATTGTTGGAAGTCTTTCACGGTGAAGCATGCAGGGGGCACTTTTCGGCTTCTATGACAACTTTTAAAATCTTGTGTCATAGATTTTATTGGCCAAAAATATTTAAGGATGCATATAATTGGGTGTCAAAATGTGAAAAGTGTTTAAAATTTACTGGTAGGCCCCAACTTACTACTCTACCTTTGAGGCCTGTTGTAATTGGTGAACCTTTTCAATAGTGGGGTCTGGATTTTATTGGGCCAATCAATCTTAGTTCTAGCGTAGGAAATACACACATACTGACCGCTACAGATTATTTCACCAAGTGGGTGGAAGCTATCCCAGTGAAAACCACTGCCATTGAAGTTGTGTGTAACTTTCTGAAGGAGAATATTTTGGTAAGATTTGGAGTTCCAAAGAAGATTGTTGCTGATAATGCTAGTTCATTCTCTTCTGCCGAGATCACTCTTTTCTATTATGATTATGGTATTATCCTTGCTCATTCATCTGATTATTATCCACAAGGCAATGGGCAAGCCGAGTCAAGATATAAAAACCTAATCTCCATCATTAAGAAATTGGTCGATGAAAATCAAAGAGGGTGGCATAAGAAGTTATATGATGCATTATGGGCTAATAGAATTACATGCAAAAGAGCTATTGGAATGTCTCCTTTCCAATTAATATATGGCATCAATAATACTTTACCCACACCATTGGATATTTCAAGGCTTTATTTGCAGAAGGTTATTGAAGATGGGCAATTTCAAGATGCCTTAGAAAAAGGAATCATGTGTTTGAATAAACTAATAGAAGAGAGAGAGATGGCGGTAGATAGAATTACTAAACATCAGCATATGGTAAAAAAAAATTTGACAAAAGAGCTAGAAAAAGAGGCTTTGTTGTTGGTGATTTAGTTCTTCTTTTTGATAGGAGAAGAGAGCCAAAGGGAGCACATAAAAAATTTGATTCTCTATGGAGAGGACCTTTCCTGATCAAGGAGCTCGTTGGTGATCATGCTTTCTGATTGGTTTATCCTGATGGTACTATTCTACCTCTTGCCTATAATGGGAAAAATTTGGAACTACTTGATTAAATATTTTGTTGGGTTTCTCCCTGTACATAGTTCTTTTCTTATTTTGTTTGTTGGTTCGGTTTTGGCTTGTCTGGTTTTTGACTCCGTTGCCCAATGAATAAGGCTTTATGTAATGTTTTTGGATTCTCTGCGTCTTGTTAGTCCTAGTCCCCATCTAGAGCCAATGTTCCTCATAAATATACTATGTATCATGTTTTTAATTTATGTCCCCTTGTCCACATTTCTCACTTAGGTTAAAGGCCTTCATATTCATTTTATCCCTTTGTTGTGGTTTTCTCTAAGTTTCTAACTTTTTGTCGTGTGTTCTCCAATTTGAGAAACTTAGTTCTTTGGCATTCATTGTTTGTCATCCATGTTGTCAGGTTTGTGTTTTTCTTAACTTTCTGATAGCTTGACTTATTATCCTTTGTAGCATCAAGTGTGCAGTCGGTGAATCATAGGTTCTCAAAACTTCATAACTCCCAAATTTAGGTTGTTAAGTTTCAAGTCGTTGCGACAAAGGGAGTTTGTTGATTGCTCCCTAGGTTTTGAGATACCATCCTTGCATTTAATAAGGTGTATGGTATGGTTAGGAGATGTCTTATCAAGATTTTTACAAGGCACACAAACCTTAGGGTTTTCATTACTGCAAAATAAAATAAAGTGTCATATTCATTCAACGCCAAATGCATGTCTTGTAATTTTACACGGTTTAAGGTGATGGGAACTTATTTGTTAAAGCCTCAACTGTACTTCTACATGTTGCTATTATTTCTTTAGGAATTCAAGTGTTTCCTTAAGCATGGTGAGCTCATGCAGTCTGAAATAGAAAATCGTTGCCTCGGTGTGAGAGATACAAAGCTAGTAATTTTTAAATTGGAAGAATTCTGGGCACGTTTGGATAGTAAAGAAAAGTCTGTTGTAGACGCAAAGGTGCTCGAAATTGGATTAGCTCATGTTGGGGATTTTCCAAAAGTTGTGTTGAGTGTAGACCTAATTGCTACATGTGCAAGAAGGTACATTCCTAAAACCTGAGAAATCAAGGTTGTGGACAGGACCATTGTTGCTAAAATTTCCCCCGAAGTCGTTTCTCAAGCATTGAGAATTCTAGAGAAGGCACCTATAAAAGAGATGTATGTTGTAGCAGCTAACAAAATTTTTAGGGTTAATGAAGCTTGGCGTAAAAATTCTATGGCCAAAGAGTGGTTAAAAGCAGAGAAAAGAGGTAAGTCTCAGTTACCCAGTAAACTTAAAGGGGTGCATTTTAAATCAGAAATTGTTGATGCCATTGCTTTGCTTCACCGTATTGTTGGGAATGCACAAATTGAATTATTTGAAGACTAGATGTGTCAGTTTATTTTGGTTATCTTTGATGATGATGTGTTTATTGATTGGGCTAAGATAATTTTCTTCCATTTGCATGAACAATTAGTAAATTTTCAAAAGACTGCTACTTTTCATCTATGTTCTTGTATGATATATATCATTGCTTGTCATAGATCTTTCTAGCCAGGGTTGAAACCACAGGTGTCACCAAATTTTGGCATGCCCGTATATAAATTTTATCCACAGTTTACCAGGCAGGTTGGAATGGGAAAATATTGTCTTGTTAATGATGCATTTTTAATGGAAGCTGTGGGAAAATAGGATGAAAACCTTGAAATGCGATTTTCCCTTGAGTCAAAATCTCTGGTGTTGAAGTTTGGAAGTTTTTATATCTAGTTTGATAGATTTTCTTATTTGAGGATAGGAGGTTATGAAAAGGCCCCACTTAAATTTCCCAAGTATCCTGAAGATTTGCTAGTATTTATGGAGGTTTGTAGGCAAATGGCCATAGTGAATATAAAATACATGAATATGGGAAAACGGGGTTATACCTTCCTATTAGTGACTCCTTCCTTCACATGAAAAAACAATCAGATGGCTAAAGGTATTGAGAAGATTCTTAAGGAATATAATCTACAGTACTTGTTTGTGAGAATCAATTTTGACAGCAAGGGCTATGTAAAATGAAACCTATATGCTTTTGGCTCATATCAACATCAACCTTCAATTGAGGATTTTTGGGAGGATTGTGCTAATGAAAATGAAGTGTTTAGGAGAGATCATATGAGGTTAACCCTTGAACAGATACAAAATTTTGGTCTTTCTTGCCAAATTCTTGAAAATGTGACTGAAGATTCGGTGGTTCTTGATCCCAAATATGAGAATTTTCCAAACAAATCTCATCCTAGGTTTGATTGGGGTAAAGATGAAGTTTTATATATGAGTACATGGGCTGAGCCAGTATTAAAAAAGACTCAAGATCAGTTAGAGGGAAAATGGCGTAAGGCTGCTGGTTTTGTTCATTAACAAAAATCATCTCAGAAAAATGAACAGGGATCTAGTGAGGTAGTCACAGGAAGTACATCATCATCAATAATAGCTACTAGGTCTTCTAGTGCTAATTCTCAATCTGGGGGTGATGGTGAAAGTCCTGAAGAATTAGTCAAGTTGAAGTCAGCATGTGAATAAGATAGCCCATCTACCCCAACTCTTAAAAAGAAGACTATCCAAACAAAACCTATGCCAAAAGATTCAGATAACATTTTTTGGAAAATTGTTGAAGATAATGCTTTCCCGTCCTTGTCTGAAGAACCTTCTCCTCCTATAGAAAATATATCAATTATTCCTAGTGAGTCCAGGGATATTGTTCAAAGTGATAAAAGGTTCTACCTTGATAGAAAACTCTCTAGTATGGCTAAAGAAGGCTGTAGAAAAGAAAAGGAAATATACTCCCACAACATCTACTGGAGTAGACATAGTGGAAAAATTACTCCAATCTTCATCAAGGCCAAAGAAAGCTCAGAAAATGTCAAGAATATTGGATGATTTTGTCTCTAGTAATCAAATACTAGAGATTGCAGAACCTTTAAAAGAGTTGGATGATGATAAGATAACCGTGGTTGATTATAAAATTATACATGTTGACATGGGTCCCTAGACACTTGAGGGTGATGTATATCACGCCAGTTATTCAGTTAATTTCTTAGCCAAGTAGGTAAAAGAAGAGAGAAAGGAAAGGGTAAAATTGCAATCTTAGGTTTTGGATTTCAAAATTTTTATTTCTTCTATAGTTTCTCCTTTTTTGTTTGTTGAAGCCACTAGTTCTCAAGAGAGAGTCATTGATGAGTCAGCAATGCAGTTGATTAGAAAGAACCTAATTTACTTCAAGGCTGTCAATGAATAGATTGAAGAATTGTCTCGGGAAACTGCATTTTTCATTGGTAAATTTGTGATTTCCTACACTCATATTGTTGATAAGAGAAAAGGATTGATAGAAGAAATGCAATAGATTAAGAAAGATCATACCAGTCTTTATGTGCTTTTAGAAGAAATGAAATAATTAATTTCCATGGATCGATTGAAGTTGATCAATGAACAAATTGTTAGTGATCCAGAAGAGTTAGAACCATCATGGGTTGACTCACTTGATTGGAAACTAAACATATATGATAACTTGGTAAAATAAATTAGTGAAATACTGGAAAATTATCTGGATATGCTAGGAGAAATCAAAGTAAATTTTCATGATCTACAAGTGAAAATAACAGATGATTTCAAAGAGAAGATTCCAAACACAAAGGAAATTTTCTCAAAATTCAAAGAAGTATTACACAAGGAAATAGAAAATCCTGCTACAATGACTAAACAATATTTCTCTAAGCTTCGGAGGCTAGAAATCTATCTTAAAACTTTTAAAATTGAAGCAGAAAGAAGATCTAACATTTTGAATAAGTCTGAAGTTTCCCTTAGAAAATGAAGAAGCATGCTTCAGATCACACTGACACCAGGTAGCAGAGAGATTTTTGCAATCATTACCAGGTATAGGGAATACAAGTCCAAAATGAAAGCATGGGAAAGGTTGTTGCAACAAGAAGAGGTCGAGGAACCAAAAGCTGAAGAGGTTGAAGTGAGTGGGACCAATGCATAGTTTATTTTTAGTATTTTAAATACTTTCTTTTCTGCTGGCTCTTTTAAGTTAAGACTTCTTTTAATTTTTGGTACAGTTACTTTCAAGAAACTGTTACCAAAGACATTTGTTATGTTTAAATATGGGTTCGACTGACGTGATTCAGATCTTTTGGGAAAACTTTTATTTACTCATTAGAACAAACTCTATTATTTTGGCTATTATCTGTTATTTTGATATAGAAGACATTGGTGAAGTTTATGCATGCGTAATATTTGAATTATGGTGTATGGATTCATTCTATTTATACTGAATATTTGCTAGTGTGCTATCTATTATTGGGATGATAGACGAAATATTTTTTTGTATTGTTGTGGTGTTATTATCCGTGAATAAGAATTCTGTGGTGAAATGGGTTTAGTCATTATCTTTTCTTAAGAAGTTTCATTCCTTAATGTATGAAGTTGATAAATACCTTTGAAGCTTTCTAGTTAAAAGCCCCTTCCTTTATTTGCTTTTTGGTTAAAAGCAACATTAGTTGGAAAATCATTCAGTGAATATCTAATAAAGGTAGTTGCCACCTTTTAAAACAAGTAGGGAATTGGTTTAAAAATTGTATTATTGTCGATTCAACTGTAGTTATATTTATCACTTTTGTGGGCATAAGAATATAGAGTTAGGTGATAAATCTGTTAGCTAAGAAAACTTTCAAGTTTGTATAACATTGTATTTCAGTATTTTGTAATAGATGGTAAACACTTATCCTGTTCAATCATGGTCCATCAATGGGTGTCACTTCCTCTGATGCCTTTATCCTTTTATCATTGCATCAAGGGAACCGGGTTTTATGTTGGTCTGATATCCTTCTATTATGTCAATATTTGTGTTGTGAGCTACTTTCATCTGTCTATCGGTGGAGCTATGAGGGGATTTCCCTTGATGTAGTAATGTTAGGCCGATAGTGTTATTGAAATGAACAAGTGAGCTACTTTCACCAGTCTATCGGTGGAGATATGAGGGGAGTTCCCTTGATGTAGTAATGTTAGGCCGATAGTGTCACTATCGGCCTAACATTACTACATCAAGGGAACTCCCCTCATAGCTCCATTGATAGACCAATGAATGCGTATCAACAACACTAGAACATATCGGCGAAAGATAACACAACATCCCACCGATGGGGCGATAGCATGCTTAACCATGATAGCAATATAATAATCCAAAAGAGTAGTCTCTTTTGAGCTCATGCTATAGGGCTCTTAAGGTGCAAATAAAAGCTAGACTTGGTAGCTAATTTTTTTCCTCTCAAAAAATTATAAAAAAGATGTGCACCATGGAGTTTTGTATGGTTTCAGACCCTGTGAGGGGCACTGCCCCTTGACCCCGCTGGGGGCACTGCCCCTAGACCCCCATGAGGGGCACTGACCCTAGACCCCCATGAGGGGCGCTGCCCCTTGACCCTATTGGGGGCATTGCCCCTAGACCCTCGTGATGGGCGCTACCCCTCGACCCCACTGGGGGGGTTCCCCTAGACCCCCACGAGGGGTGCTACCCCTCAACCCCACTGGGGGTGTTGCCCTAGACCCCCATGAGGGGTGTTGCCCCTCAATCCCGCTAGGGGTGTTTACCCCAGACCCCCACAAGGGGCCCTGTCCCTCAACCCATTTATTTCATTGGTCAGTGATTAATATATCAAATGACCGTGGCTATTAGTGGTAACTTATTTCTGGTTGATTCTGGAAAATTGGTACAACATAAAACTTGACTTAGAACATTATTATGTTGCATAGACCACACTATTAAGGTCTAGATTTGCAGCCACTTCCTATATCCACATTAAGAAATCCTTATATGAAGCTTTGTATCAAAAGTTCAAGCACTTCAATCCTATTCAAACCTAGGTAATTACAATCCTTTTTAATCAATTTGTCACAAGCTTATGAATGAGTTGCCCAATCTCCTAGGTTGAAAGATCATAATACCGATCCCAAACTAAATATTTCTTCTTAATTTTGGTCAATATGTCATTTGGAATGCCTTTAAATTGTCAGAGTGGAGTTTGGACACTCCACATGTGCTATCCTACCATCTTGCACAAGTTAAGTGCCTTCTTTGTTAATTGAGCCCATCCTCTTTTTAGGACAATCTCAAAAAGTGCTCTTAGGAGGTGACCTACACTTTGCAACGCATAACCAAAGAAAAAAAAATGTGTTTAGAACTACATAGCGTGCATCATCCAACTTCCATAACAAATTGTAAATTCCTTCTGTCTAGAAAAGGTGAATGATTGGAGAAGATAGGACTTAAGGATGGGTTGTATGGTTAGAAATAGAAGTAGGAGGGTGGACATGCACAACATCCTCAGGGATGAATTTAGATTTTTTTGGACAACACAAAATTCTTAGGTCACCCACTTATAAAAGGTAGAAAATAGTTATCATTTGCATTACAAAGGATACAAAATTCAAGTCACCCACTTATAAATTGATAAAATAGTTATGATTTGTGCTACAAATGTTTTCAATATAAATACATACCTGAGTACCATATCAGATGTGAGGGAGACCTTCAAGCTTAAGTTGTGAAATGTAAGCCTAGAACAAAACATTGATCTTGGCACTTGGCTCCTCCAAACTATCCTTCACTAGAATAGGAACACAGTATAAGAGATTTGCAAGTTCCTTCTTCTCTTATTTTCACATATTTAAACTCTTCAATTAATAAAAAAAATCAACATAGCTCAATATCACCCATTGTTGGCTTCATGTGCTCATTATAAGTAGCCATTGTCCCATGAGTGATGTAGTAATAACTGGCTATCTGTCCTAGATCATTAACCTGGAAATATCCACTTTTCCAATCATATTTCACCAAATTACTTTTGTCCAAGATAGTTGCAGTTGAATGTATTTATTAACATAAAGAGTTCAATTATCAAAAGAACTAATAAGTACCATTAAAGTAAAATGAAAGTCATACTTATCTAACAATACCATAGTAAAATTACTATGTACTAAATTGAAAATCACAGCTATGCTTACCAAGTCTTCCCTTCTCTCTTCTAAGGTATTGTCTTTCTGTAAAGCATCAGTAGATAGACCATATAGAACTGGGTTTCATAGCATGCAAATGTAAAGATAAGTGTATCCCAACCATGTGCATGCCTCCCTTGCATTTTGAACTATACCTAGGACAATTTCTGCATTTAAATGATTTGCTAATTTTGAGATAAACTGGCTCTCAATTGGTAATTGTTGATTCATAAGGGACAGATAATATTGCAGCTCACTGTGACATGTTAATATTATTCCTTCTCCATTGGAATAATACTATGGCCTTCCATATATTGATCTACCAAAAAGGTCTCTATTGTTAGCATGGGAATCTCGAACATGGAGCCTTTTTCAAAGGGATGTTGAGGTGTATGATCCTTATTGGGATAGAGGTGCAACAAGTCTATTTTAGGGTCCCTATTTGGAAATGGACATCATGGCTACTTGGCACAATATAGTGTATTGTAGCATATTAGTGGATCAATCTACCAATCTCCTCAACCATCTATTGAAGGTGTTAATCTTGAGAGGAGCAAATTGTGGCCATTGATGGAAAGTAGGAGGCTAGGTGCATATGATATGTCCACGTGGAATTGTCTCTCTTTTTTGGATGGAGTTGTTCATTTTAGGAGATATTTTTTTATCTTTTGAGTTTGGTTTTAGGATCTTGTATAGGTTTTGAGAATATTGTTTTGGTATTTATTTTTTAAAATACTTTAGATCATCTGGACAGAAAAGGGATGTGTTAGCAGCTTTAGGGGGGATAATGCTTTCTACTTTTGTGTCTTTCAGAAGAATGCAAAAGGCCATTTGAAGATAGATTTTTAGAAATGTAGCTTGGGAAAATGTAGCTAATGTGCATGGATGACCAAAGTAGGTCAATGGGACAATAAACAGGAAAATCGTCCACTGCATCTACTGAAATAAACAATTGCAAATGTGCCCTTTGTAATCTTGGATTGCCACTACTATTAAGGTCATACATGTTACCATTATAACATTAAATTTTGTGGAAATTTGTGAGTTGGTTAAATTTCCATAACCATATATGATGTTGTAAACATGTATATTCAAAATGTATAATACTATGTTATTTTGTCTCAAACATTGTCATATCATTGATATAAGGTCACTCTAAATATTGAATCAATCTTCTTATTCTACAGGCTTCTTTTGCATCCTTGTTATAATTTTATCAATATAAGCCCAGTAGCACTTTTGACAATGAATAGCTTGTTGCTTGAAGTTGTACCTAACTTCTAGGCATTCAAGGTCTATGGTTTTGGGGGAATTAAAATGTGTGGAGTGCCAAAAATAATATGTCAACACACTCTAGATTAAAATTAAATGCATGTTAAAATTGATAAAATTTAAGATTCTTCATAAATCTGAAAGAGAAGCTAAAGATATATTACATGCAAGTTCAGTTCCTATTTTGGAGCTAAATATATACAAGAAATAAATTAAATTTAGTGCAATACAATTTTTCCAATATGCCGATTATTTGTCATGCTTTCTTTGTTGATGTATATTTCATTTTTAAAAATATATCAGGTTTTCCAACTTGAGCATCAACTTTTCGATCATTTTTTCCCTTCATCTTCTCCAGAGACATCAAGTCTGGCTCCCTTGATGGATCCATTGTAAGTTTACTAAATTACCTTCTTGATGGATCCATTGTAAGTTTACTAAATTACATTTATTTTTTAACTTCTGAATGAAGTCAACTCTCTAATTTCTTGTCCTATTCATTTATTGGATAATAAATGTGTAGGCTACTATTAATTTATTAAACATTAGCATCATATGAAATTCTAAAGAATGTAGCATTATGTTAGCTCAATGTACAAATGTTGTTTGTTTCAAGTTTCATTAGAAAATGTAAATTTTTTATTTTTCCTTTTCTACTATGATTTTTTGCAGGTGCACATTGTTGTATGATACATTATGCCCAAAGTTAATTCATGAAGCAAACTTATATTTGCTTTGTGAGCTTGTTGACATTCTTAAGTCAGAAGTTCTAGAACAATAACTAGTAAGGCAAGGAGAATTTGTAGATGGTTTGCAACCAATAGTCTTGTGTATTTTGGAAGATGTGCATGAGAGATTAACATTTCATGCCCAAACTCATGTGCGTGATGAGGTATTTTAATACTGTACAAACTTATTACCACATTTATGTTTTTTCAAAGGCTAATACCATCTCTTACAATTTATTTTGATTATTCCATGTCTTTCAAAATTTTAATATTAGGGTGTATTTCTTAAGTTTTTGCTTTAGTGCTTGTTCCAATTCTATTGGTTAGCAAGAGAATAACATATTATTTATTATGTATGAAATCCTATTTTGAGAACTTGAGTAATAGTTGTAAGACAATATGATGGCATGAATACCGGCTCCATGGAGATGCATGAGAATGCTTTTTTTTTTTCTTAGATCTGAGTTGAATTCTATTAGCAATGAATAACATTTAATTTCTAATTTGTGGAAACTTTTCTAGATTTACCTAGCCACTTTGAATGGAGAAATTATTTGTTAGGTAGCTTTTATTTATGATCTGACAGCAAGTTGATCCTAAGTTGGATATTTTGTGGATTCAGTTTAGGTTGTTATGCTTGTTTTTTGAAACTGAATTTGTGTAATCATCACTACAACTAGATGCATTCATTTGCTCACATAATGATGTGATAGTAACAACTATGGTTAGTAGGAGATCTCGTCTTGGGATATTTGGTGGTGAGGTAATCCAGTGCTGATTATTCACACTCATGCATTATATGTCATGACTAATTTTCCTATATTGATTTCTTCTTAGAGATTTGAACTTTCAAACTATTATTTTTGTATGTTGCTAAACAATGATTTTGTAATGCCAGGGAATTTTGAGGAAGAAGTTAGTTGGGCGTGGCCTTGTATTTATAGCTACTGGAGGATCTAGTAGGTTATGATCTCTTGTTATAATAAGAGTTGCAAAATGCTTCATTATCTCTCTGCTTAGTGGTTGTGATACATGCAATTATGTTGTACAAAGTTTATTTTAATATTTTTCTTGTGAATATATTGAAAAACCATATGAATTTATACTGTATTAAAGGATTATATGTTTATGGTGCATAATCTATTGTCTGATATTGTTTGTTGTTGTATATGATGCCCAATTTAAGGAAGCAAAAAGAATCTAAAATATAGGAAGAAGTCACCAGCTGATCTTTTTTTTTTTCAATTCTTAGGCCACTTGAATGTTTGTTGTATTTTCTTTTAAAGGGTTGTTTGTACTTTGTAGTATCTAGAGGTTTAGGTAAAAACTAAAAAAAATAGAAAAACTATAACATGGTGGGCATGAAAGAGAAGATGTAGAGTTATGATATTTTTTATTTTGTTTTCTATTCTTATATGGCCATGCCAAAGTCTTATATGAGTTTTGTCTTTTGGTACAAGAATATCAATTAAAGTTACAAATAGATTGAGTGCTCAAGAAGGGTGTTAACTGTTATCAGATACTTGTAGTAGTTGTACCATCCATTGTAATTTGTACCTACTATTTTTTTCATAGAAATATTAATGAGTTACACCATGCTATTCTAGGTAACATTTGTTGGAAATAGGATGCCATTTAATTGCAATCCTAAACATTATTTATTTTATGTGTCTCCTAAGTCCTTGGAAAGTGTTCTCAAACACTAAGATTAGAGAATAGATTAATTTTGGATGAAATAATCATGTTAATTGACATTTGTAATTAATTCTAAATAATAGGAGCATGTGAGGGAATCATATATGAGTTCCTAAATAATAGGAGCACATGGGGCACCCACATGGAAGGTGGCACTAGCCTTGAGTTCAGTTAACTATTTAGAGTAAGAGATAACACTTTTGTAATGCATGTAAAGATCCTAGGAGTTAGGGTTTGATGATTACATGCATGAAGTTCAATTCAATTTAGAATCAGTTTAGTTTAGATTGGTTCAATTTAGTTTAGTTTAGTTTAGTTTAGTTTAGTTTAGTTCAGTACAGTTATGGTTCAATTATCTTTAGTTAGTTTTAGTTGAATGCTAGTTGACTTTAGTTAACTTGGAATGCATGTCTAATGACTTGAGTTGCATGACAGATAAAAGGGACTACCTTTAGTTAATAGGGGATGACCATTCTTGCATGAATGGTGTTGAGAAATGTTTCAATTAACAAGAAATGACTTGGACCCAACTTGGGCACCCAAGTTGGCTTCTTGGAATTAACTCCTTTGCATGTTGAGATATTTTAGAAGGCTCAGTTAAGTGGGACCACTTTTGGGTGCCAAGTTTGAGGAAGAGATTTGGAATTATCAACAGATTAAAGGTTGGGTTGTGACTTTAGTTTGGGATGCCAAAATGGATGAAGCACATGTTTTAGCATTGTTCTTCACAACATAACTCTACTTGCAGAGATAGGTGTATCTTTTGGGGATAGGGCTTGAGCATTGTAATTGTAACTCATGTTGGAGTTTACAAGGTTGTTTATTGCCTATTTATCTCAAGTAAGTTGAAGAGAGTTATTATCAGTTTTATTGTAGGTTGTGAAGAAGATTTGTTGAAGGTAGAAGAAGTATCTCAAGGAAGAATTGGAATTATTTTAATATACTTTAGAGATTAAATAATGCATTGATTCTTGGTGGAATTTTTTCCCAAAAGGGTTTCTCCATGGTATATGATGTGTATCTTCTAATATCCCGCCTAATTCTTCTACAACTTTTGTCTATATTCTACAAAGTGATAAAATGAATTAATTAGATAATCACCCACAAAGAATCTGTAACAAAGGAAAGCATATTGAGATTAACAATATTAAAGTTTTACAAAGTATTAAGCTACATAAACACCTCAATTTTCAACAACATTCTTATTTCCTTTGCATTTTGTCTTTATGGTTTTCTATTTCAGTTGATTTACGATAGCTACTGATAAATTGAAATTCTTGATCTGAGTCTATGAAAGGGATTTTTTTCTCAGTACTTGTAACTATTGGAGTGAAAATGACACTGAGAGGGGGGGTGAATCAGTGTCTTAACATATTTGACCAATTTTCAAAAATTTAAACCATAGCACAGATTTGATCTCAATATTACTTTGATTAATGCATTCATGAGTTGAATGTAATCATTCATCAACAGATTTGAGAAAAGTATTAACCAAACAATGAACAAAAACAATAACAACTCAGTAAAGTAGTGAGACCACAAAAGAACAAAGAGACACAATATTTTGTCGAGTGGAAAACCCTCCTGGGGTATAAAAACCACTCCTGAAATGCCTTGTAGGCTTAATCTTTTAATCAATTGTTCACAATGCCTTATAGGCTAATTTTTGAGCACCTATTCAAGGAGCACCAACCCCTCAAATTATTTTCTGAACAATAATAATATCAGAGGATCTCTTTGTTTTCAAATAAGCTCATAAAACTTAGTTTTCTCATCTACCTAATACCCTAAGAATCCAAATGTTGAATCCTTAAAATATTACATACAAAAGAATCACAATACTGTTCTGCATCATGTTTTCCAGATTTTGTATTACAAAGTTTTTCAATACATCTCTTGATATAGCCAAATAACTATGTCTCAGAATGATAACCAGAAGAATCATAATTTTCACAACACTATTTTTATATACATTTCAAGTATGTCTGTCAGAAGAATCTTCAAAGAAATTTGAGGTCAAAGGAGAGCTGAAACCTCCTTTCTAAATTCAGGAAAAAGATGCTAGAGAATAAAAATCTGCTAGAGTAATGCCTGTGCAATAGGCTGTAAAAAATTTGACAAGTTATATCAATGCTTTGACAAGAGTAAATCAAGAATCTTTATCAAATTTGCTTTTGCTTTAACAAAAGCCCTAATCAAATGCAATTAATCTGAAGATGAACATCATTTTGAAGCTATTTTTAGATAACCCAAATGCTCAAATGTTTATTTCTAAATACCCACATTATCAAACTTTTATTTTTGAAAACCCATGAACTAAAAATAATAATTTCTACAATGAATGAAGAGATTTCAAATGAAACTGACAAATTTTTCAAAAAGAACGACTACCCTTTGTCTAGAACTCATAAATCTCCAAAAATAATGTAAACCCATGAACTATTCCAACTGTAACTTCAATATAATAATTTATGATAGTCAAAAGATTCTAATACTTGTTGATTCATGTTGTTAATTAGATTTACACCCTGTTGAATACAAGATTCAACAATCTACTGAAACATGGAAACCTTCTTCAGATGTGGGTGATCTGAACAAAGAAGGAATCTCCAGAGTGAGCTGGTTCTCCGAATGATGAATATTATTCTAAGTATTTTCTGGGAAAAGGGATAAAAGGATAAATTGAAAATAAAGCCTATGACTAATAGATGATTCACCAAACTTATGAAAATTCAGACCTAACCACTCATAATAGTTTCTCTATTATAGTAATCCTCACAATCTCATTAGCACATGATTCATCAGTGATTTGCATGAAGATCTGGAAAACTAAACACAACATGCAACCTGAAACATATAATTCTGAATGCAGATTTACAATAGCAAGACATATAAGGATTCAATTTTAAAAACAAAAATACATCAGATTGCCATTACAAAATTTGAGATAGAAAATAAGAAGGAGAAATATGTTCTATTAAAACTGAAAAAGTATTTGTCTGAACTGAGTACACCGAGTTTACAAGCTCAAGAATGCTAAGAGCCAGAAACTGTATTCTGCATTGGGAAGAGAAAAAAAGACTAAGTCTGTTCAAAAAATATCTCTCAAGAAACCCTAATCCGAGCTCACAAAGAAGCTCAAGGAAAAAATCTTCAAACTATCTCAAAAGATTGCATAAAAGCATAAAAAAGCACACTATTTTTATGATCAAACTATAAAGCCTCTAAAAATAGGTTGAATCTTCTTTAAAAGCTAGAAAAACACCTTATCTCTCCAAGATAAAGCTCAAACTCGACCAAGAGGAAAAAGTCAATATAATCTGCTAAAAATAGCAAGAAATCATAAAACAATTTATAAAAGATTGCTTTATGCTTCTGCTTTACATGATTGCAGATCTTACAATTTGTCTATTTTTGCAATTAAAGATTGCAAAATCTTTTACAAAAAGAATTACATTCTTCTTTCACCAATACAATGCTTTGATTTTTCGTTTAAAAAATCATAAAAATATCAAAGTATATTATTCTAACATCAATATCCTGATTTCTCTAAAATCAATTGTAAACAAAAAAAAACTAAGTGCCAAATTTCTCACCCCCTAGGTCATAAGATATTTACCATTCTATTTTAATTGACCTCCTTCACAATCCATAACATAACCCTAAAGCATTGATACTCTACATTTTCAGTTAGGCTTCAAATTTTAAGTTCATAATGCATTTAGAGCTTGACTATTAGGCTTCAGATTTTAAATTCATAAGGCAACAGAGTCATGAGCTCAGGCTTTGTCTGGAAGCTTCCATGAGAGAGCTTGCTTGAGGGTTTTTGTTCTTTATTATACACAAGGTAAGCTATTACTTAGAGCTTTTATGGCTTCACTTCTTAGGCTTCTTGGTCTTGTGGCCGCAGCTAACACAGTCTCTAATGCATTTGTTTATATTTTTTGTGCTTATCTTGCAATTTGGGCTTCCTTGGGTGCCATACATGAGCTCGCCTTGGCATCTTACTTGGGGTTTTGAAACTTTAGTATATCTTTGGTCGTGGCTATAAGCATTCTCTATAGGCTCGAACTAGTAAGTTACTTCACAGCCACATATTCCTTTCCTATTGGTATTTCTCTTCAAACAAAAAGCTTGTAAAAGCTTCATTTCTCTATGGATAATCAACCTTTACTTGTAATTTTTTGGCCATTACACAGGCCACACCATATGTATCTATTTACCATGAACTTTGAAAGCATTTAGAGCTTGACCCATCAAAAGATTTAAATATATTTGCATTCTGAAACACAAGATTGATGTGGGTATTCGTTGCTTTGATAAAAATGCATTTTCCTTGTCATTTAGTTAAAACCCTCACATGGGTATCACAGCAAAATGGAAAATCTACCCTTCCCCAAACCAAAATGTGGGTAATCAAAAGATTTGTATACTTTATGCTCATGTAAAATCTAGAATCAACCCATGATGATTTTTATCTGTATTTTGTTGCTTGTCTTGTAGATATGATAAAACATTTATCCTACTATTCTGATAAAATACCCACACGGGTAAGCTGGAAACAATAAAATTCTGTACACTTAACTTGGAACCCCAATGCGGGTATTTGCTGTCTATGAAGAAAATGCACTCCTTTTTGTATTCCAATTTTGATTCATGATAATTTTACTTCTTTTGCACTTACAGTTGCAAAACTTAGGCATGTCATTCATTACTAAAATTGTAAAAATATGCCTTTAAAACAAAACTCCAATATGGGTGTTCTTAAAATGAAGAAAAATTGTTCATTTTGATTACTTGAAAAACTGGGCTCGACCCTCCCCTTATTTCTGCATTTTGTTTTTTGTGAAATCCGGAATTGACCCATGATGATTTTTATCTATATTATGTAGAATTTTGTGTTATGAATTCAAACCCCAATGTGGGTGTATGAAAACAAATAAAACTGCATATTTGATTACTGTTTACAACCCTGGCTCCTTTTGGCATTCAAATTCTTCAATATCTAGCATATAGGTGTTTAGAAACTTAGAGAAATTTGTGTCATTCTGTTACACAGGTATACCACCATATGACAAAACTGAAAGTTCATTTAAAACCTTCTTATATCTACACTTTTCTTACATCTCGTAGAGTCATTTCCATACTTTTGTATTTGTCTCTTTATGAAGAAAAGTACCTTTGAATGCATTACTGCTTAACACCCTCCACAGGTTCATGAATGCTGGAAATGTATCTATTGTTTACATTGCTTAAATGTCAACTTCATGTTGTTTCCTTCTTGCACACATAATTCCTTTTGATTGAATTTATAGATGAGTTGGTATCTTGATTCCTATGCACTCACAGTTGGATTCACTTCAAACTTTTATCCATACCATTTCCTTATAAACATGTCATCCAGTCTGGAAATAACTTTATGTATTTAAACCTTCATCAACACCGTGCACACTTCCTGTTTGATACTCAAAATTTTGAAAATAAAGTTTGGAATTTAGTTAGTGTATCTCAATTGTTTACTTTCATTACTTTCAAATAACAACAATACAATAGCTCTATTTAAAGCAATCATTTGCACTTTTCAGCCATAATGAAATTAGTTGTTTCGTCAATCATTTCAATGCATTGCCAAAACTTTCATATTCTTGGTCCTCAACTTGGCACTCTTCATGCATTTTTATGCTCCTCTTAACAAATCTATTCAGTGAATCTAAAAAAATTATATTCCATGTTAAAGCGTTATGTATGCCTGCTCACTATTCTTAATTGTGAGAAAGAACACTGTTGAACTGAACCTCGCATTACATATGATCATGATGAAAAAATAACACTATAGAAAAAGAACGTGAACCATATAACAATGTTTAAGATAAATGTACTCAATTAAGTGATTGAGCATATTAAACTCACTGTTCACCTGTAGCTTTCAGAAAGCATTTACCTGATTGTTATGATTGCACAGTTGGTTTAATAGCTTGATAGATACCTATGCTTTACTCTTTCAGTTGTATATCACTTCTTTTCTTGATGAATATGATGATGTAATCTCTTATCAACCCACTTGTAATGAATAAGGGCAGCATGCTGAGCTCTACCCTTGTGGGAGCCCATTTTTCTCCACATGCTTGGTCTTTAAATAATAATCAGCTTCGTGATTTTCCCTATACCTGCACAAGAAAACAAACAATGTTAGCATAAAAAAAAGATATGATGATCATACTGATGTTTCTCCCTTAGCTTATGTCTTTGTACTTTAATTGATTGTTTCAGTGTATGATTAGTAGAAGACTACATTATTGTTGGTGATTAATATAGGTATCTTCATAATCAGAGCCTCTGACATCCCTCTCTTCTTTCTTATAGGTCAACGGAGCTCGAGAAGACAAAAGGTGCACCATTTCAGCATTGACCATCCGCCAATCAGGCAATGATGATTATGTTCTTACTTATGTGATTTCTTCTTTTGCATGTTCCATAGTGTAGTGAGCTATTAATGATGCACTGTGATAGTCCCATCCACAACTTGTGTGGATATTTGATTTCATCTTATGCTTGTCATTTTGAAAAGAAAATGCATTTCAATGCAATGTTGTAATATCATTTGAATTCTTGCACTCAAATGAAACTATGTAAATATTAATCACTTTATGAAATGAATGAAAGCATTTGAAATTCTTTGTTGATTATATGCTCAATTTTGTACTTCATTTAATTGTAAGACATTGAATTAGCACTTCTGAAACTCAGTTTCCTCATTTAAATGCACAACTGTCACTTGAAGAATAATGAACAAAGTGCAAACAACACTTAAGCATAATGAAGAAATAATTGTAATTTCAACTTAAGATATAAAAATGTTTAATCCAGCTCCACCAATTGAGCTATGGCAAAAAATTGGTAACAATTCACACTTGAAAAGACCAGAGACTTATCATTTTCTGAGAGCAGCCATTTAAAGATAAAAGACTTACCTGATAGAGATGAAAGTAACTAAAAAATGTGACCATTAGTGAAGCATTTACCAACCAGTAAGTAGAGCCAACAAATCTCTTCCTCCTTCGTGTTGTTGACCAATCATACTCAGCCATCAAGTAGAAATTTCTTCCTCTTACAACCGTTACAACCAACTGGATCAAAGAATGATAACTATTATGACATTCATGGAGGCAGACAAGCTAGGGTTCCATACCCAACCAAAAAGATAACAAAAAGGAAACACATTCTACCCTAAGATGCCTTCATTCGAATCAAATCCTTTTTAATATATTTTTCAAAGTTTGATAATACTTTGAAGTCCATAAAAAAACATCATTAATAATAAGAATCAGCTGTTTAAAAGAAATGCCAACCAAATAGTTATAAATTATCTCAAAACTGACTTTGTGAAATATTTCACATGTTGTCCAAGATGTCGCTGCCAAGGGTCAAATAAGAATGCCTTTTCACAAAGTCAAAACATAGTAATTGATGCACAAATCAAATAATAAACATAGTGCCAAGGTAGAAATTTCAAAAAGTCCGACCACTTCATTATCTATTAATCATGTTATCAACACATGATAAATAATAATCAAGCTGAGCCAATGTGAAATGCCTTTGATATTTGCTAAGACGTCGACCAAGACTTTGCTAACTTGAAGACATTCCAAAAATTTGACCACTATGTAACCATCAAGTGGAGCTTCCAACATAATTCGCACCAAGACAAAGCCATGTCATTTTTCTTAAAAGACCTTTAAAGTAAGAATGATACTCATTAAGCATGAATCAAAATATGACTTTTAAGAAAAATCATTTACCAAGGTATGTTAACCAAATAATTCCCAAAACTGATCATTAAAAGAATTGCCATAGATATGACTTTTACAAAGTCATATTTAATGTAAAATGAATCTTCAAAATACCAACCAAAACCAAGTGAAAGCTATGAATTGTGATTTCTCCATGAAGAGTAATATGAAACTTATGCCAAGATTAATTTGAATATGAAGGCATTGATGTAATAAACAAACTGTCAGAAATGAAGCAGAGTATCGAAGTATTGAACAACATGTTCCATGATCATCAATGAAATACCAATTCAAATACTACTGAGTAAACCATGAAATCTTATACCTAAACGAGTGAAGACCAAGACAATAATTCTGATACTGAAAAGAGTCCTAAAACTGAAAACCAATACCTCAATCCAATTTCTTGTACTAATAAGATAACCTATATCTGCAAGAAGCTCAAACTGATCAAAACAAGAAGATATGAAAATTCTGAAAGTAAACTGAATCTGAATGAAACCCAAAGCCATAAAACTGTCCACTGTCCACTATCCAAAACATGAAATAGACCAAGAACAAGCTAGAACAGAGCCATATTATCAAATTTTTCATCAAATTTGAACCATGATCATCTGAAGGGATTTTGTCCTCAAGGACAAACTATTTGACACAACTGAGATCCAAAAAACTACCCCTTTGTCCTTGATGGAAAAACACAAATGACTCTCCCCCTTTTTGCCTCAATGACAAAGGATAGAAGAGAAGAATGTGCATTGCCATGAAACACAACTAAGAAGCCAACCAAAATATCATAAGAAACAGCTGCAAAAAGAGTAACAGTGCAACAACCAAGATTGTAGGAGAGTTGTAAGTGAATCAAAATGTATAACATGCTCCCCCTAAGCTAAAGCTTAGTGAATTAGAGAAGTAATGATTGAGAAATAACTCCCAATCAAAGTCTCAGCCTTTCAAATAACTCTTTAGCTAAGGGCTTAGTAAAAATATCAGCCACCTAATCTTGTGAGCCCACAAATTGTAAACAAACTTCATTAGCCAGTACCTTTTCTCAAAGAAAATGAAACCTGATAGCAATATGTTTAGTGTGAGAGTGCATAACATGATTTTTGGAGATATTTATCGCACTTGTGTTGTCACATAGAATAGAAATAGGTTTAGGAACTTCAATACCCATATCTGATAGAGTTTGACTCATCCAAAGTACTTGAGTACAACATGAAGTGGCAGCAATGTATTCTACTTCAGTAGTGGAAAGAGAAACAAACTCTTGTTTCTTGTTGTGCCATGACACGAAACGATCACCAAGAAAGAATGCAACACCACTATTGCTTTTCCTATCATCCAAACAACCAGCCCAGTCAGCATCAGTATATGCAATCAATAAAAAATCATTGCTTCTAGGATACCAAAGACCATAATCAAGAGTGCCCTGAATATGTTTAAAGACCCTTTTAACAATAGTGACATGAGATTCTTTAGGTGATGCCTGAAACCATGCAACTATGAAAACACCTGCATTATGTCAGGTATAGAAGTAGTTAAATATAACAGATTGCCAATCATTGATCTATATTTAGTTTGATTTGTATCAAGAGAATCATCAACCTTAGTAAGTTTGCATCTAGTAACCATTGGAGTTCTAACTAGATGGAATTCATTCATTTGAAATTTCTTAAACATCTCTCTAGCATACTTGGTTTGAGAGAGAAATTTGCCATTTTCAAGTTGAGAAATTTGAAGACCCAAAAAGAAATTTAATTCTCCCAATAATGACACTTCAAACTCAAATTCCATAAGCTGAGAGAATTTTTTACTCAAAGCAACATTATTGCAGCCAAAGATAGTGTCATCAAAATAAATTTCAACAACCAGAATATTAGAACCTTCAAATTTAACATAAATATTGTTGTCAACACCTCCTCTAACAAAGCCATTAGAAATCAAATGACTGTCCAACCTAGAGTACCAAGCTCTAGGTGTTTGTTTTAAGCCATAGAGGGCCTTTTTCAACCTGTAAACATGATTAGGCTTATCTTTGCAAATAAATCCTTCAGGTTGTTCAACATAGACCTCTTCATCTAAGTAGCCATTTAAAAATGTAGTTTTTATGTCCATTTGATAAATAGTAAAGTTTTTATAAATAGAATAAGCCAAGAATATTCTAATAGATTCTAGTCGAGCAACAAGTGCAAAGGTTTCACCAAAATCAATACCTTCCTGTTGAGCATAGCCTTTGCAGACAAATCTTGCTTTGTTGCGAACAACATTGCCATTTTCATCAAGCTTGTTTTTGTATATCCATTTGCCTCTAATGACATTCTTGTCATCTGGTCTTGGGACTAACTCCCAAGTCTGATTTTTCTCAATTTGATCAATTTCTTCCTGCATAGCATTAACCCAATATAAATCTGTGAGAGCTTCATTAAAAATTTTAGGCTCAAACTGAGTAACTAAATAGAAAGCTATTTGAGCTTTTTCATCAGATTATGTAGCTTTTCTTCTAGTTTGAACTCCTGCATTTTTATCCCCAATAATCTGATCTTTGGGGTATTATTTAGTAAGAGATTTTAGAGTTTTTTATACACATTTTTTAGGACTTGCTTCTTCAATTTAAGAGCTTGTTAATTCAACATTAGGTTTTGCTATTTCAACTCCTTCTGAATTCATTTCAGGTTCAAGTTCTTCTTCCTCATTACCCTACATAGGTCCAACATTTAAATGCAGTATTTCATCAAATTTTACATTAACAACTTCAACAATCTTATTAAGCCTTTTGTTAAGACATTTATAAGATTTGCTGTGA
This sequence comes from Sequoia sempervirens, assembly GCA_007258455.2. Taxonomy (NCBI): domain Eukaryota; kingdom Viridiplantae; phylum Streptophyta; class Pinopsida; order Cupressales; family Cupressaceae; genus Sequoia; species Sequoia sempervirens. The sequence goes on from VDFB02271358.1 coordinate 280,412,903, forward strand.
GTTGAGTATCCCAAAAGGATACCCTCATCACTCTTTGATTGAAAAATTCCAAGGTTATCATCATCTTTCTTGATAAAACACTTGCTTCCAAAAATTTTAAAATACTTCATAGAAGTTGTTTTTCCATACCATAGTTTGTAAGGAGTGTGTTTAGATTTCACCCTAAGCTGCACTATATTCAAAATTTATATAGCTGTATGAATAGCTTCTTTCCAGTACATATTGGGCAACTTAGCTTCATCTAGCATTGTTCTAGCCATTTCTTTTATAGTTTTGTTCTTATGTTCAACTACCTCATTTTGTTGAGGTGTTTTAGTTGCAACATACTTCCTTTTAATGTCGTGTTGTTCATAGTAATCAATAAACTCTTGAGAGGTGAACTCACCTCCTTTGTTAGATCGAAGACATTTGAGTTTCAGATCTAATTCCTTTTCAACCATTTTATGAAAGATTTTGAACCTTTCAAAGGATTTTGATTTGTGCTTAAGAAATGTGACCCATACCATTCTAGTATAATCATCCACAAATAGAATAAAATATTTTTCACCATTAATAGACCTTGTTCTAGTTGGTCCACACAAGTCTGTATGCACTAGCTATAAAGGTTTTGATGAAGAATGTTCTTTTGTTTTGAAGCTGATTTTAGTTTGTTTACAGCTTAAACATTCTTTGCACACAGAATTTTCTAGCTTGTTAAGGATTGGTAAACCTCTAACATTCTAGTTTTTACTAATTCTAACTAGATTGTCAAAGTTTATGTGTCCTAATCTTTATGCCATAACCAACTCTCTTCAATTTGGCCCATTAGACACACACCTTAATTATTTTCATTATTTGATGTGTCAAGAAGATTGTAAACATTTCCTTTAGTCCTTCTTCTAGCTGTAACAACCTTTCCAAGCTTGTTTTTGATCTCACATCCCTACGAAGTGAACAAAACATGATAACCATTGTCACATATTTGACTAACACTTAGAAGATTGTGCTTAAGACCTTCCACATAGTACACATTATAGATAGGGGTGTCTTCATTAAGAAGAAGTGAACCTCTACCTTTAATTTGTATACCAGAATTATCACCAAACTTAACATAACCACCTACATAATCTTCAAGATTTATGAACTTATCTTTGTCGCCAGTCATGTGGCTAGAACATCCACTGTCCAGGACCCATAAGTCCTTTTTCTTGGAATGAAAGGTAGTTTGGACTAACATAGTTTTCTCAATGTTGTTAACATTCTTAGGCTTCCAGACCTTTTTGATTTTTTGTTGTTTAGATTGCAGATCAACTTTGCATTGTTTGACAGAGTGCCCCAAAGCATTGCATTTAAAACATTTGATTTTTTTAACAAAACCATAGTATTACCTAAGACCAAACCTAGGTATTCCAGGATTCATAAGCCTGCAAGAACTCCCTTTATGGCCAAATTTGTTGCAAAAAAAATAGTAACCATAGAAGAAGGGATTGAATTTGTATGATCTTCTATTACCTTTTAAGGACTTATCACGATTCTTACTAGATTCAGAGTGATTTGGACCTGAACCCTTGATTTCAGAAGAGGGGTTTTGTTTTGCATTATTAATTGAGCATTCACCCTTTTCAAAGCCAACACCGGTTTTATATTTATACAACTTCTGCTTGTTGAGCATCTCATTAAGTTTTAGAGTGCTTTCATATTTTTCAATTTCCTTTCTAAGATAAACTACCTCTTGTTCCAATTTTTGAATTTCTTGATCTTTGCAGCTTACAGTCTCTCGAAGACATTCCTCAACTCTCTTAGCTTCTTAAATATGAGTTTTCAGAGAATCTATTTCTTGATCAGGTTTATGTTCTTGTGCAAGAACTTGTTTTTTGAGTTTTCTGACCTCTTTTAAAGTACATTTCAGTTCACTTTCAAGATCTACTTCACCTTCTTCAATATCAATGGTGTTTGAATCTTCTTGCTGAGTAATTTTAGACATGAACAAAGTTTCATCTTCTTCTACTGATGAATCTTTGGATTCAATGTCATTTTAATCTTTACTAAACAGACTCTTCTTCTTTTTGAAGTTGAAATTTCATTTAGGTTTAAAGACCTTCTTCTTAGGCTATTTTCCATATTTCTCATTGTCACTAATTTGATCATCATAGGGGAATTCTGTAGCAAAGTGATCTATTTTACCATAGTTAAAGCATTTAAAGGGAAGTTTTCCCTTATATTTTCCTGATCCCTTTTTAAGTTTTCTAACAAAATGGGATTCTTTAGAATCAGACAACTCTAACTCACTAACCTCATCTTTTTCTTTCTTTTCAATGTTAAAAGTGGTTTCTTTTCCTATTGAATTGTTTTTTCTAGTTCTCATTTCATAGGCAGTAATAATTCCCTAAAGACTATCTAAGGTAAGTTGATCAAAATGTTTCTTTTCTTCAAGAGTTGAAACCTTAGATTCAAATTTGGTTGGTAAGGTTCTAATGACTTTTGTAACCACATTGAACTCTTTAACCTCTTGTCCTAATCCTTTCATAGCATTGACAACATCATCAATTCTTAGAAAATATTCAACTACCTTTTCATCATCCTTCATTCTCATTTCCTCAAACTGATGTTTGAGAGTAATGATTTTTGATAGATTGAATTTTTCATTCCCGTGATATATGGTTTCAAGTTTATCCCAAATTTCTTTAGCAATATTGCAATGCATGACTTTAATGAACACATCTTTAGTTAAACCACACAAGATGCCATTCTTAGCTCTGGCATTAATTTCATACATCTTTTTCTCAATAGGATCTGTGGGTATTGTGGCTGGAACATTGTACCCATTTAACACAATGCTCCAAACATCAACATCATAAGAAACAAGAAATGCTTCCATTATGATTTTTTAGAATACATAATCCGTTCCATCAAATCATGGAGCTCTAGTTATAGAAGCTCCTTCTTGAGATTGTGCCATCAAAACAGACTCCAAGACCAGGATCAATCCTAGGTGGTAAGACCTATCAGAGGACCCTACACTCTAATGCCAATTGTTGGAGTGAAAATGACACTGAGAGGGGGAGTGAATCAGTGTCTTAATAGATTTGACCAATTTTCAAAAATTTAAACCATAGAATAGGTTTGATCTCAATATTACTCTGATTAATGCATTCATGAGTTGAATGTAATCATTCATAAACAAATTTGAGAAAAGTATTAACTAAACAATGAACATAAATAGTAAGAACTCAGTAAAGCAGTGAGACCACAAAAGAACAAAGAGACACAATATTTTCTCGAGTGGAAAAACCCTCCTAGGGTATAAAAACCACTCCCAAAATGCCTTGTAGTCTTAATCTTTTATTCAACCATTCACAATGCCTTATAGGCTAATTTTTGAGCACCTACTCAAGGAGCACCAACCCCTCATTTAGAGATATCAATCTCAAGGAGTACCAACCCCTCAAATTATTTTTTGAACAATAATAATATTATAGGATCTCTCTATTTTCAAGTAAGCTCATAAAACTCAGTTTTCTCATCTACCTAATACCCTAAGAATCTAAATGTTGAATCCTTAAAATATTACATAGAGAAGAATTACAATACTATTTTGCATCATGTTTTCTAGATTTTGTATTACAGAGTTTTTCAATACATCTCTTGATACAGCCAAATAACTATGTCTCAGAATGATAACCAAAAGAATCACAGTTTTCACAACACTATTTTTATATACATTTCAAGTATGTCTGTCAGAAGAATCTTCAAAGAAATTTGAGGTCAAAGTAGAGCTGAAACCTCCATTCTAAATTCAGGAAAAGATGCCAGAGAATAAAAATCTACCAGAGTAACGCATGTGCAATAGGTTGTAAAAACTTTGACAAGTTATATCAATGCTTTGACAAGAGTAAATCAAGAATCTTTATCAAATTTGCATTTGCTTTAACAAAAGCCCTAATCAAATGCAATTAATCTAAAGATGAACATAATTTTGAAGCTATTTTTAGATAACCCAAATGCTCAAACGTTTATTTCTGAATACCCACATTCTTAAAATTTTATTCCTAAAAACCCATGAGTTGAAAACAATAATTTATGTAATGAATGAAGAGATTTCAAATGAAACTGACAAATTTTTCAAAAAGCACGACTACCCTTTGTCTGGAACTCATAAATCTCCAAAAATTATGTCAACCCATGAACTATTCCAGCTGTAACTTCAATATAATAATTTCTAACAGTCAAAAGATTCTAATACTTGTTGATTGACACTTGAAAAGACCAGAGACTTATCATTTTCTAAGAGCAACCATTTAAAGATAAAAGAGCTACCTAATAGAGATTAAAGTAACTGAAAAATGCGACCATTAGTGAAGCATTTACCAACCAGTAAGTAGAGCCAATGAATCTCTTCCTCCTCTGTGCTCTTGACCAATCATACTCAGCCATCAAACATAAATTTCTTCCTCTTACAGCCGTTATAGCTAGCTGGATTAAAGAATGATAACTGTTATGAAATTCATGGAGGCAGCCAGGCTAGGGTTCCATACCCAGCCAAAAAGATAACAAAAAGGAAACACATTCTTCCCTAAGATGCCTTCATTCAAATCAAATCCTTTTTAATATATTTTTCAAAGTTTGATAATACTTTGAAGTCCAAAAAAAAACATCATTAATAATAAGACTCAACTGTCCAAAAGAAATGCCAACCAAATAATTACAAATTATCTCAAAACTAAATTTGTGAAATCTTTCACATGTTGTCCAAGATGTCGCTGCCAAGGGTCAAATAAGAATGCTTTTTCAAAAATTCAAAATGTAGTAATTGATGCACAAATCAAATAATAAACATAGTGCCAAGTCAGAAATTTCAAAAAGGTCAACCACTATCTCTTAATCATGTTATCAACACATGATAAATAATAATCAAGCTAAGCCAACATGAAATTCCTTTGATATTTGCTAAGATGTCAACCAAGACTTTACTGACTTGAAGATATTCCAAAAAGTTGACCATTATGTAACCATCAAGTGAAGCTTCCAACATAATTCTCACCAAGACAAATCCATGCCATTTTTTTTAAAAGACCTTTAAAGTAAAAATGATACTCATTAAGCACGAATCAAAATATGACTTTTAAACAAAATCATTTACCAAGGTATGTTCACCAAATAATGCCCAAAATTGATCATTAAAAGAATTGCCATAGATATGACGTTTACAAAGTCATATTTAGTGTAAAACGAATCTTCAGAATACCAACCAAAACCAAGTGAAAGCTGTGAATGGTGATTTCTCCATGAAGAGTAATATGAAACTTATGCCAAGATTAATTTGAATATGAAGGTATTGATGTAATAAACAAACTGTTAGAAATGAAGTAGAGTATCAAAGTATTGAACCACATGTGCCATGATCATCAATGAAATACCAATTCAAATACTACTGAGTAAACCATGAAATCTTATACCTGAATGAGTGAAGACCAAGATCATAATTTTGACACTGAAAAGAGTCCTGAAACTGAAAACCAATATCTCAATCCAATTTCTTGTACAAATAAGATAACCTGTATCTGCAAGAAGCTCATACTGATCAGAACAAGAAGATATGAAAATTTTGAAAGTAAACTAAATCTGAATGTAACCCAAAGCCATAAAATTGTCCATTGTCCACTGTCCAAAACATGAAATAGACCAACAAGCCAGAACAGAGCCATATTATCCAATTTGTCATCAAATCTAGACCATGATCATCTAAAAGGGATTTTTTCATCAAGGACAAACTATTTGAAACAACTGAGATCCAACAGTAACTGATATTGTGAAAGATGTAGTTGACCAACCTTGCCTGGACATTTTTTGGCAATGTTTTCCAGATGGCATATTAGTTGAGAACAACTTATCAACCTCTAGTACTAAACTTTAGTCTTAGCTTTTTTTCTCTTCTTGATTAATGATCATTTTGGTGGCAAGCTCTTTTTTTTATTGTTATTATTATTTTATCATTGATGATTCAAATTAGCCTTCTAACTGGTATGAGGTTGTTTTAGAAATTTGATAACATTATAGGGAGGTTTGAGTGTCATGGCAATGAACATGTCATAAGGGAAGGTCACAAAAGCTTTCAACCCAGTGGACATACTTCATGTAAGTGTAACATCCTATACTTTTTGTTAAAATCATCAGGGGAGGTTTCCCTTTATTTATAACTTGTGGAAAATTTATAAGGTGTGGAATATACAAGAATACTTGCATTCATATAGAAATCAACTATTAGATCAATTATTCAATAACATGCTATCTTAATAAAACAACACCATGTATAGAAATAATGACAAATTTTCCCTATATTTGACTTTTTTGAGTTTTTGATGTGCAAATTTCAAAACCTTATTTTTAGGTTGCAACTCAAAATTGGAGAAGTGAAAGGTGAATACCAATGAGGAAGAGTTTGGAGGAGCCAAAACCAATAGCAATGGGAAAGCTATGGATTTGCAAGGGGATTAAATGGGTCAAGCCCCTATATGAGGTCACTGCCCTTCCAAAAGGACTGTAGTTAAGGAAGGGGAAAATAGTATAAGTATATGAAAATATGAGTATTTTGTTTATATAGTGTCTGTAAGTTGTACAACATCACTAAGACATTGAATGTAACCAATGAGATTTTGATTTTCCAATGAGGCTTAATGAAGTAAATTTTTAGAGTGGTTTTTCCTCCACTCATAAATACTGTGTTGTGGCTCCTCTTGATTTTTAATCTATTTTTGTTTGTGTCTAATCAATCATATTTGTTCAAGCATTTTAGTCTTCATTTCATGGTGTTTTTTTAACATTTGAATATCTATGATACTTGAGGTTTATATGCATAAATTTGTGAGGATTAATTAAGTTAGATTTGATTTGTAATGACTAAATATATGACTAAAGTAATGAATAAATAAATGACTACCATGACTAAATAAATGAACAGTTAACAACAATCAATGACTAAATTAATGACTAAATATATGACTAAACAAATCATTACCATGACTAAATAAATGACTAAATTAACGACTAAATCAATGACCAGATTAATGACTAAATAAATGACTAAAATAGTTTAGTCATAAATTTGGTGGTGTTATAAATGACTACAAATAAACCACTAAAATAGTCATGTGACTAAAATTAATGACTAAATATATGAATAAATAAATGACTAAATCAATGACTAAGTCAATGACCAAATCAATGACCAAAATCAATGACTAAATAAATGACTAAAATTGTTTAGTCATAAATTTAGTGGTGTTATAAATGACTAAAAATAAACCACTAATAGTCACATGACTAAAGTTAGTCATTTATATGCAATTTTTAGTAGTTTATTTAGTCATATATTGTTGTTTGTGTACTAGTGTACCTTTGCTACAATGTTGTTATAGAGCTTGAAAACATCATCATTTCCCAAATACTCATAGAACTGGAAGAATGACACAAAGAGAGTGAAAACAAAGAAAAATCCTTTTGGGTCAACATGGAAGAGACCTAAATGTCTCAACACCATTTGTCATCCCCAAAAGGAAAACACAAGACAAATGAAAAGATAAATATTTATGACATATAGAAGAATGCAGATACATATAGAGGAATGTACAAGAAGAGATAAATACATCAAATAGGATAGTACGAGGGATCACATTACACACATACAATCACATAAAGAAACATGAAAAATGAAAAAAAATCAAAATACTAGTAAGGCACATGTGATTCAACCTATAGTAGGTCGTCTGCATCCCAATCTCGATCAATATATATGGAAGGAAGACAACTAGCCAAAGGGACAAGGATAAGTGTCGAGTTAGGACAAGCACCAAGTTCAACACCCTTATCATCATTTAAGTTCATGGAAGAAGAGAACAATGAATTCAACTCATTATGCACTTGTTCATCAATCTTTGCAATATCAATGTCATCATCTAAATTAATCATAACAGGAGGTCAAATGATAATATCTCTAGAAGGTTCTTGTTTATGTTGCGGTGAAGGTATAGAGTCATCATGCATTGCTTCGAGAAATTTTGGATTTTTATTTTCTATGTTTCTCTTTTCTTCTTTAGTTTGTAACATATGAGCAATAACCTAATGTCTACACCTATGCTCTCTAGCATTTCAATTTCATATCAATTTGTGATTATGTAGGAGCGAGTTTTCCAACCATAGGTTTATTTTCTTCCCTTAGGGGAGGAATGGAAGGAACCATGGGAGGTTGTTCAACCACTTTCTCTTTGTCTTTGTAAACTTGTTTGATTTTAGGAGGCACAACAAGATTATTTTGATTGTCTCACAATCTCTTATATGAAATGGTAGGATTCTTTTGGATGTTTGGAAGGGATTTTGATTCAATCATGGTTTTGTCAAGGATGGGTGGCTCAATCACGGGTTGAGGCATGTTTCTAAGGGATAATTCTACTATGAACTTCACCTTAAATTTTTATATGATTTGAAAAAGAATTCCTCATGATGTCTAATAGGTTCAATAGGCTCAGGCCAAAATAAATCCAATGAAAAGTTCCCATGGGAAGATATGAGATTAAAGCCACTATGATGTAGAGTAAATAATTCATTACCAAAGGGAAACTTCAAACATTTATGCACAATCGATGAGACATCATTCATGGAGCAAAGCCATGGATAGCCTAAATTCACACAAAATTGGTTTGATGACTGGATGATGGTGAATGAGACATTTAATGTTTTCGACGTAACTTAAATTAGAGGGAGATTTATCATGCCAATCATAGGGCAAGAAAAACCATTATGCGTGTTGATCTATGATTTTGGTCTTTCATATGTATCTTGATAAAGTTCATGCACAAATAGGAATTCTTCAATTATCATGTTCTCTACATAGACGTGATCAATTAATATCCCATTGGTATGCTTTTCATTGATTCTTCCAACTATGTAAAGAGGACCATCAGGTGCGTGTTTTATTTTTTCATTTTGTGAGAAATAAATATCAAGGGGAATTTTGGTTTGTTCCGTACGAGGTTTAGCTTCAATAAACGACACCATTCTAATCATTTCTTCCTCATTGTTGTCTTTTGTGTTTTTATCATCCATGTCAACATTCATCACATCTTTCTTTGTTTCACTAGATTTGACAAATTAAATAGTATATTTTTGCATGCAATTTGTAAATATTTGTAAGTTTTGGTTAGGAGGAGCTACAAATATATTACCTTTATCATGTAGACCTCCAATTAGAAGATGATTAGAATCAGTGAGTCTTCCACAAGATGTTTAAGACACTTACAATATTTTGTATCATGTCCATTTTTTTGGTTGTAATGGCAATAAGAATTTTATCTATAGTTTATGGGTAATGGTTTATTAGGATCAAGATCTCTAACATGAGGTAAGGAAATCATATTCTTTTTCACAAGCTACAACATGATATTATGAAGGGTGTCAAGTAGACGAGTAAATTTTCTTTTTTTATCCCCAAAGGCAAAAGGATTTGTTTTCTTTATAGCAACCAATTGGTTATTAACTTGTTGATTTAGTTGAGGGGAATTAAGTTTTAAAAATCCCCTATTCTATTTCTTGAAAGGTTGGTAACTATTTTGAGGCATAGATTCAGACTTTTTAGGACGACTAGGAGGGTTTTTCACGTCATGACTACAAACCAAATTCGGATAGTCATGAAGGGTTTTACATAACTATGTGAAGGATAGGAATTTCAACATCTCAAGTTTGGTTTGAATTTTGTTTTGTAAATTGGAAATAAACATTCATTGAAGATAAACATCAAGAATCTTAATGTTTATTTATGAATAAATAATTTGATAGCATGTTATGAAATCAATGACTTTCTCATCATCCTTTTGTTTACATTCCATTAAATCAGCTAGGGTCATCTTGGGACCCATGTGAATGTGGAAGTGGTTGTAAAATGCATCAATAAGCTCAATGAATGAACCAATTGAATTATTTAGTAAAGAGCAAAGCCACTCTAAAGTAGTATCCTTCAAGGATCTAGGGAATAATTTAGCCAAGAGTTTATCCTAAAAAATGAAGTCACTCCATAGGCTTGTGTAAGTGGAAACATGGCTAATAGGATCTCCTTTCCCACTATATTTCTTGAATCTAGGAACTTCTATACCTTTTGGAATTTGTGTTCTCAATATCTCCAAGGATAATGGGTTGGTTTTGGTGTATTGTGAAGGTTGGCCATTGTTTTTTATATTTAGGATGGTGATTTATTGTTTAAGGGATGATATGTTTTGCAAAAGTGTGTTAATCATGGGATCATTGTTGGTATTGTAAGATCGAGGTGAATAAGGTGGAGTGGTTTACATATGTGGAGGGAAAATGAATTATAAATTTGTGAGGGAGGATGGTTGAGGAGATATGGTATTTGAATGCACAAAGATAGAAGGATTCCCAGTGGAAATTCCTAAGTGTTGACATTGCTAGTAGGTTGAATGGTTCTGGTGACATGAGTACTAGTGTATGTAGGAATAGAGATGGCTATTGTAGAAGGAGGAATTGAAGTTCCGCCTTGGATTTGAGTATACCCCAAAGCTTGAGTACAAATAGTCAAGGTAGGGATGGTATTGTTAACATCATGTACATTGGTTGTAGGTAAGGAAGTCATGGGAAATAAGGTATGCATACTATGATCGATAGGGGGTTGATTATAAACACTATTAGAAAGATAGTTATAAAACCAAAGATCCACAAAAAATGGTGTATCACAGGATGACATGAGTCTCAAACTGTGTCTCACAATAATATTGTAAATAGGACACCAAGTTGTAAAGCTCATACAAGTTTCAAAAACTCAATGCCAACCCAAAATGGAAAGAGGATAAAGTGCAATGCAATGACCTAGAATGCAATGTGTAAATGCAATTTTCAAATTCTAAACAATGTAATTTACTGATTACACTATGCAAAAATCTGAAAATGAATTCTTGTAAAGGTAACTTTGAAAGTAGCACACAAAAATGCAGAAATAAATATTTTAATACCCAAAAAATCAGAATTTGACCTAATCAGGGACTCATTCACCCTAGGGTGAATCAGTTCTAGATGAGGGTTTTGAAACAATTTTTTTACATATTTTTTAGTTCTTTTTAGTAGTTTTCAGATTTTGTTTTGTTACAACAAGTTTAAATTTCAAATTTCTATAAATTCAATGTGGAATGCAAGTGAAAATTATGAAAAAATGACATCCATATGCAATTTTTGTTTCAATTTTCAAGTGCAAGTTAATATGATGTAAATGATATGCAAGATGCCTACTTTTTTGTATTTTTTTAGATTTAAAGAATGAAAAATATGAAATCCTAAAACACTTTAAGTGCAATGCAAAGTTGAATGCAAACTAGACACCCTAAATGAGACCTAATTCAATGGAAAGAGGTGCAAAAGAATGCAAGGTCTAAATCTAGGATGAAATAAGACTCCAAAAATCAGAAAATGAAATGATCAAACTTAGGTTCACCAAAATAAAACATTAAAAAATAGGCGGGGGGTGTGGTTCAAAATGAGATTGATGATAAAGGGAGTATGATGCACCTATTTCTCTAATTTCATTCAAAATGTATGCTATAGAGGATAGATCTAAAAACTAACATAACTAACTATCAAAATGTAGATCTAGAAAGGTGAGAATGATGTGCATCTACCACCAAAGATGCTTTTTCAAACCTCACTAAGGACTCATTCACCCTATGGAAAATGGGTCCTGGCTAGGGCTCCTTGAAAATGATTTCTAGGTTCTCTTTTACCAGGTTTGTACTCCCATATTCCAAGTTTTCACTGTCGAAAAGCCATAAATAAAATTTATAGAGGAGTTTCTGTGATTTGACAACTTTTCTTGCAACTTTGAAAACTTTACAACTTTCTTCAATTTTTCTCTTCAAATGATCTTCAACCTAAAATCTACAATCACACATCAAAGAGAGAAAAGCTTTGTTTGTTAGGTGAATGGGGGTTTTCCTTGGTCAAACCCTGTTTTGGTAATTGGACCTTCTAATGAAATGAAACATGGAAGAAGGAATGATGTGTTGAACAACCAAAATACTAAGAGGGGGGTGAATCAGTATTCTACTAAACCATTTAATTTCTAACCATTCAATAATTAAAACATATGTAGCTACAACTGTAAGAAAGATTTTTACGTGGAAAACCCAAAATGGGAAAAACCATAGTGAGGATTAGCTCACAATATGTTGTAACTAGTTATAAGATATTACAGGGCACACTGTCAGCATTCACTATCCTTGAAAGGATCACAACCTAAGACAATTATAAAAATGAGTGTCGCTCACTACCAAAATGATGAACTGATTAAATCCAAAATAAAAAATCTTGCACCTGTTTGGAAGTACACAACAACTACCTCAACTAAATACAACTTCACACAATATTACATATTCATACATCACTACTAATTTCTTTTCACATGTCACAAACTAAACACATACATACATCTATATCTCTTTCAATACAAAAAGATGTTTCATATATATACACTATTACAACTTCATACATTAATTAGGTTAGCCTAATTAGATGTACACATACTTAATTAAAATTTAGCTTATTGGCTCAACCTGGAACACCTTTTCATCAAAAAAACATGTGAAAAGAATAAATTAGGTAAAGGCAGACCTAATAAGGAACTCTTTAAATCACCAACGAAGTGCACACCCCATATCTATGCCATTGAGAAAAAAACTCATACCATTTGTACAATTATTGAGCATAATACTGTAAGTCATACTCTATCATTAATATCTTTCATTCCTTTCAAAAAATCCTTTGAAAACTTATGCAGAGATGCAACTAATAGTACTAATCATCATATTAAAATATCATGTAGCGATCTTTTACTGAGAGCATTTCTGGATCAAAATAACAGAAACATAGTTTTTCCAGATTGACAAAACTGTTACCAACCAATGTTGGCATCAATGACAATACATCAGAGGGATTCTTCTTCATTCTTCCAATTTTCTCCCCCTTTGTCATTGATGGCAACATGTGCCAAAAATGAGACTTAAAAAAACTTCACTCTTGGGCCTTTCAACTGTATAGACTAAGCAGAACTTCTCCATGACAAAAACCAAAATTTTCACATATACTTTCCACACTAAACTCTCCACACTTACCACACTTATTCCCCCCCTTTGAAATCAAGGAAAAAGGGCATCCTGATAATGACCTCAAAAACAAACAAAAGAAAATGTAGAAAACTTTTAATTGGAACTAGAGGCATTGTGTAATTCCTTGAGAATAGCTTCCCAAGCTAGTTTTCCTTCATCCTAGATCCCTTTTTCTCTAACAAGTGTTTTGTGTAGTGATTATAGTTCAACCAAACATTATTATCCTTCTTCTAGAGTGGATGGGTTAAGTTTTATCTTATCAAGTTTTTTTGCATCCACTAGAGCATATGATACATGAATATGTTTGGACATAACCAGATCTCTGACCTGACCAAACTGCCTTATTGCATCCTCTTTCACTTTTTTAAAGTGAAGAAATTGTTTTGTAAGTATGCAATAGAAGTCCAAGTAGTATAACTTCCATCATTTGAAATTTTGTATGCTTTAGAGGCATGCTTAAGTTGAGAATCTATTGAGTCCATTAAATCTTTGATGCCTCGAATGGCATCAAGCCACCACATGGAATATACAAACAATATTTGGGATTTCCCTCCATAGTCCTTTACCTCTTTTAGACTTTGCACCACTTTTATATGTGGAATTGCACATCTATCCTATAGTTCAAATATCCTTTTCTCTAGAATTCTTGTTTTTTCCTCTTTATCAGTTTGTAGCTTAAGATCGGAGGAGTGTTCTTTGATTGAATCAATTAGAATCTTTAGGTTCTGAACAAGGGGTAAGGATTTATCAATAGTAGCACTGGGAACTAACTCTTGTAAAGCCTTAATAGAATCATTTATTAATTCAGTCCCTTTATGATAAGTTTCAATCATTTCTTCTATATCAGAGTTAAGAAAAGTACCACATATTTTTACTATTTCAACCAGTGAGATCTTTCTCAGATCCACATACCCAAGATGTGAAGGAAGTTGGATCAGTTAGGGTGGAAACACAGGTTGTATCTATGATTTACTTGTCAACAAGCCCTTAAGAATATTTCCATATGATTCTTCGGGAGGCTTTGATGGCTCAACAGTCTTTGACAACTCTTCTTCATTTCTTCCAACCTCCATATCTTCCTTATTACTTCTTTCTTTTCCTCCTCTTCCTCTTCTTTTCCAAAGGATTTTCTTAAAGTCCTATCTTTATTTTCTTCTTCCTTTTTGTCTTCATCACCTTTGTTTCCTTCATTTTCATTCTTGTCTTCTTCTTCTCTATTTTCGGTATCCTCATTACGTTCGCTTGGATTATTACCAGTGTCACCTTTTTGCTGATATTAAGTATGTTTACTGGTTATTTCTTCTGTATCATTCAGAGGAACAAATGTCTTTGAAGCAATATGTATTTCACCAAAATTTTCTATAACATGATGGTCCTATATTTTTGTAATATTTACAAGCTCCCGTGCTTGAGCTGTATGAGATGAAGAACTAGTTTTCATCCCATAATTCTTTGCCATTTTTTTAACTGTATCAAGTGTTTCTTTCCTCAATATTTCAGTACTTTCCTTCTCTTTAGTAATTAAGGTAGTGATTCTCTGTTTGACCCTAAACAACTAGAAACATTATTGTAGCAGTGAAGCAACATCTCCCTCGGACAAGGAGGATCCATATGTGCTTAAGGCATCAAATTTGAATTTGTCTTCATAGGTTATAGCTTCATGACTTCTATGAACTAATGCTTCCCACACATTGTCAGTCACCTTCTTCCTTATAGATTCCATAGACTCATTGAAGATAACCATGTATTGAAAAAAAAATCTATAATTGCTTCCTTATCCTTTTTATCAACTTCATCAAATAACCTAGCAGTAGCTAACAAATCCTCAGACTCTACCATATTATTCACTAAAGCTTCCATATTTATAGGTGGGAAATCAATTACTGGAGGAGAGCTGGGCATGTCCTCCATAGGTCTCGATGTGCCTTCATCTTTATTCTTCTCATGCACATGATTTTTGAAAGCTTCCATTTCATCTTTTATCTCTTCATCATTAGATAAGATTTCAACCTTATCTTTGGTTTCATCTTCTTCATTCCTAGCAGGGGTTTCAAAGGAGGAAACTATGTTAACTACTATAGGGGAACTGTGCACTACCCACTTTCCTTTTATTGTAACATTTGTACCAAGAATTGTTGGTAATGTAGAAGAAGTGGTGGAAGATGCTCTTTCTAATCTCCTAGGCCCAGAGGGGACATCAACTGATCCATACCTTTTCCTCTTTTGCAAGTTCTCTTAGCCTCTCCACATCATCCTTAGACATTGAATGCCTTTGAAAGAATTTATCAACTGTTTTATTTACTCTTTTAGTCCTTTGAGGTGTCGAAGTCTCCAGATGCACTTCAAAAAAATTATCTTCATAAGTACCATGCCAGGGCTAAGTAGGATCCTTAGGACTATTCAATAATATTTCAATCAGTCCTTCAGCTACTTGTTCCTCAATTTCATATCCAAGAGGATCTATCAACAAAGCCCTCGGTTCCAGTACCTCAATAATACATTCATCAATAGATACAAGAAAAGTTATATCCTTTGCATACTTCTTTACTAAAATTCTAGGGACTCTATCTCTCTCATACATGTTGTTTTAAAAAACTGCAATGAATGTAGTGAGAGCTTCCTTTTGTTCCTTATAGTCTCCAATACTATGTAAATGTTCAAAAATATGATGTGCTAGCAGTCTATTGTGATCCCATATAATATTTTTCCTTCCAAGTAGCTCCCTCAAGAAGTAAAATAACAAACAAACCACCAATGAGCCAAACTTGAAAGGAAATTTCTTTGTTTTAGTTTGGTTTAGGTTATCTATAAGTTTTTTTCTGGAGCAACTGGCACAAATCATAATCCCTTCCATTAACCACCATCTCATGTGCAACATGAATTTTTGTAGCATACACTGAATTACCTCGGTTGGTAAAGTATATTTTTTGACCAATCATAATTGCAACATACCTCACAGTTAGGTTTGTAATGGGACTTGTTTTTAGTGCTCTTCCATCATATGTGGCACCAATTAGCTTCATGAACACATCATTTTTTACATATTTTAGCATTGGTATAGGTCCAGTATCATAGAGAATTTTTACAAATTTAATTACTTCCTTGGTAATTACTCCACCTAAGCTTGTCCATACAAATTTGTCGTGCACTTTGCTAAGTGCCATTCTCACAAATTTTGCAAACATCTCACCACAAAAGTTTGGGAACTGATTCCATACATCTAGTTTCTTCTATACTAGGTTTTCATATTCTAGCTTCATGGAGTAATCATCTCCACTCAATTCTTTTACCCATTTATCCATGATTTCTTGATGGTCAAACTCTTCCAATTTTGTGTGAATGTAGGTCCTAGTATCCTTTGTAGGAAAGAAACTACTTGGGATTCATGAAAATTCACCCATGGGGTCCATTTCATAAAATTTCCATGAAAATATCCTAAACTTAGTTTAGGGTTTCTCATAGGTCTCAACAATAGTTGGTGTGGCCATCTTTCCTTAATTCTTTTGAATATTCTTATTATAATTGTTGCTAATTCAAACCAACTGAGTACTAGGGTTTGATGCCAAGTACTCTGAATGGCCTTCACCTTGCTTCAACTCACTCTTCTTTCTTTTGAGTGCATAAAAGTGATTTAATTCAACTTGAGCTTTCACTTTATTTTTTACCAATTTTCCCTAATTCACATTAAATGCATTCCACCTTCAAAAAGTTGATAGACACTTTGTGAAATACACTATAAACCCTAAAAAGCTCCACAAATCTCTAAATTTGCACCTTTTATGTTAGAATCTTTTTCAACATCTTTAGAATGTCATTCTACACTACATATCTTCATGTTATTGCTTGACACCTCTTATATCGGGGGTTTGTTAGATATCTCTATAACTGCTCCCCCTAAAACCACTACTGGGTTTAGTTTTTAGAGGAAATATCTACACTAGTTGCGGGTACAGATGCATTTGATTCATCCCTATTCTTAGGTTCTTTCTTTTTCTTCCAAATTTTCTCCATTTCCATTCTCACTTCAGTAGGATCCACTTTATTCACAGATTCATTTTTTTTTGTTCTGGATCAAGTTTCTTCCCATTTTTGCTTCCGCAAAATTTTGAGATATGCCCTAGTTTGTTGCAAGTGTAGCACATAATATTTTTCTGACCAAACTAATTTTAACTTATCCTTGATCTACACTAGCTAGCTTTATGCCCAAAAGCATAACATGTATAGCAATAGCCTTGAAAAGATTGAGTCATTCTACCAGTATTGAATCTATTCATCATTATTTGAATTCTGCACTCAATAGCTCTTCATCCAAACTTTTTGCAAGAAAAACATTGTCCAACAAAGAATCCATCATTCTGATTCATTCTACTTCTACATTTTGTGGCTCTATGACCAATTTTATTGCATGAAAAAGAAACACCATTAAAAGATGGGTACCTACCTTTGTGCATTTGGTTGGTGGATGGGAGTTCTTCCAGTATTGCTTCTTTGGTTGTTGAATTGTCTATTATTTCCTTGAGTCTTCCTTTGATTGTCAACTTTGTTGGCAGTCTAATTTTCCTTTAAACTTTGTGCTTCTTCAAGTCTTAAACCACATTTATCCTTAGCTAGTTTCTGAAATGTGATCAACTCATCAAGCATTGTAGTAATTGCTTTGAATTTGTCTTCATGGACTCTTGCTTTCTCCAAGTTGGATCTTAGGGTTACCACTTCTTGTTCAAGCTTTGTATTTCAAATTTCTGGCATTCTTCAATTATTTTATTTTCTTCCACTTGCACCTTTAGTTTAGTGATGTCTTCATTAGCTTTCTCCAATTGATCACTGACTTCTCTATGCCTTTCTTTGAAATTCTTGATTTTCTCTCTTAACTTTCTAATGCATTCATTTGCTTATTTCAAGTTCTCCCTCAGAGTTTCTTTCTCATTTTCACTTTTGTCCAGGTCTTTAAGAGAAACATGGAGTTCTTTAGTTGTAGTGATCTCTTCCAGAGGAACATGATACTTTTTACTAGCCATGTTTTCAAACTTCAATATCTTCTTTAAGCTATTCAAATTTTCCAAAGGAATCAAGCTCTTATACCAATTGTTGAACACCCAAAATATTGAGAGGGGGGGCGAATCATTATTCTACCGAACCATTTAATTGCTAACCATTCAATAATTAAAATATATCTAGCTACAATTGTAAACAAGAACATGAAAAGAAGCATAACACCATATAACAAATGAACACCGAGATTTTTACGTGGAAAACCAAAAATGGGAAAAACCATGGTGAGTATTCACTCACAATATGTTATAACTAGTTATAAGATATTGTAGGGCACACTGTCAGGACTCACTATCCTTGAAAGGTTCATAGCTTGAGATAATTACAAAAATGAGTGTGTCTCACTGCCAAAATGATGAACTGATGAAATACACCTTATGTGTGCTGAGTTCAGTTCCAATTAAGCTTTGAAATATAAAATCCTGCACTAGTTTGTAGGTACACAAAAACTACCTCAATTGAATACAATTTCACACAATATTACAATGTCACACATCACTACTTATTGCTTTTCACATGTCACACACTAAACACATACATACATCTATATCTCTTTCATTACGAAAAGATGTTTCATATATATACACTATTACAACTTCATACATCAATTAGGATGAACTAATTAGATGTACACATAATTAAAATGTAGCTTTTCGGCTCAACCCAAAACACCTTTTCATCAAAACAAAATGTGCAAAGCATAAATTAGGTTAGACTGGACCTAATAAGGAAATCTTTAAATCACCAACGAAGTGCACACCACTTATCTGTGTCGGCTAAAAGAAAACTCATACCATTTGCACAATTACTCAAAAGAATATTATAAGTCAAACTCTTTCATTCATATCTTTTATTCCTTTCAACAAAATCTTTTGAAAACTTATACAGAGATGCAACTAATAGTCTTTATCATATATTAAAATCTCATGGAGCGATATTTTATTGGGAGCATTTTTAGACCAAATTATTGGATCAAAATAATAGAAGCAATTTTTTTTTGGATTGACAAAACTATTACCAACCAATGTTGGCATCAATGAAAACACACTAAAGGGTTTCTTCTTCATTCTTCCAACATGATGAATGAACAACACTATGTAACAACTCGCCAAACCTTATTTGAACATTGAATAACAAATCTGCAAACTAGGATGAACTGGCCTTAATGGTTATAGATCTTGATCATGAAACTTGATTAGAGATAATTCCTTCAAGATGATTGATTGATCTTGAACACTACATCACCATATTAGCTCAAACAACATGCATGATACAATATCACTTTGACATGATGAAAGGAATCTTTATTGCTGCAATAATATTCTATAAATCTGCCTTTGAATGCCTTGAAAATTCTCTTGAATGCTCTCTTGATCATAAGTTTTCTATTAAAATGCTTGAATAAAAAATCTAGGTTGCATGAAATATTCTAGGTGAAACTTAATGAAATAACCTTGTATTTATATGTATCTTAAGATTAATTCCTGAAATTCAAATATCACAAGCTGACATTGAACTATAAATTTGAAATCATTAAAATACCACCAAAAACATATTCCAAAAGGGGGTACCAGGTCTAAGTGAGGATCCATTTTCCATAGGGTGAATGGGTCATAGGCCACTTACCTAGGACACACATCCGGCAATGTTAAACATTATGTAAAAATAGGGTTCTAGGTCTAAGTGAGGACCCATTCGCCCTGTAGCGAATGGGTCTTAGTTCACTTACCTAGGACACGCATCTTCCAAAGTTAAGTGTTGTGAAATGGAATTTATGAATGTCAGGTTTTATCCCTCAAAAATTGCATTTAATTAGGCTTGGATTTGAATTAAAGGGTCCAATTAAAAAAAATAACCTCAATCAATTAATAAGGCACTAGATTAATGTGAAAGTTTAAAGATACACCTTACAACATAAAAAATAAGCACAATTAAGTCAATTTAATTAAACAGGTCCCTAAACTTAATGTGAACATGAAAAACATATTATAACACTAAATTAAGGCAACATTGGGTTCATTTTAATACTAATTATTTCCAAATTAAGTGTGAAAAAGGGATACTTGTTATGCCTTGCATAACCACCCCCATTTTAAATTTGATTAAAATGGGATCCTCTTTTTCTTTCGCTCTTTGTGTTTTGCCCCCTTCAATTTTGAGGTTTTTCTTTGCCTTGGCATGTGCTTAATATGTTTATCTTGCTTGCCCAAGTGGATTTTTTTCCAGGTTGAGTATTAAAAATCTTATATTTTGGGTGGTGTTCATATTTTTACCTTGATTCAGGATTTTTCAATCCGTCTGGATTTTCCTAGTTCTCTTTCAAACTCTAGTCACAACACTGCTGTTCGGGTTTTTGAGCCAGTTCAGGATTGTTCGCCCCGGTCATATTTTCCTGATTTTTCCTACTTCCCTCCATTTTCCTAGACTGCGCTCAAAGTTCGGCTCAGCCTTTTTTTACATTGCAGTTTGGAGATTTCTGGAGAAATCCACGGAATTCCACTTGGTCCAGATTTTTCCAAATTCTGTTTTGCCATTAGGTTCCCAAATTTCTCCATTTCGTCTTGTTTGCACCATTAGTGCAACTAGGTAAGATTTATGAGGTCAAATTTAAAGGGATTTGGGATATCTTGTTCTCATCTTTGTTGTGCATTTGTTCTTACATATGGGATTGCATGAGTTGAAGCTTGAATTTCTTGAATTTCTTGTTGGTGCATGGATTTCTGGTGTTTCAAGTTTATTTGGTCACTAGGACATCCGAGTTAGCAGCTCATTACATTTGTGGTTGAATTTGATATATTCATGGTATGTGGTTTCGGTCCTAACTCTCAAGTTGCTATTGAATTTTGATGCTTTATGGTTTAAATCCTTTTGGGAGCTAGACTCTATGTGATTAACAATTGAATATGTTAAACTAGGGTTGCGTTTAGGGTTCGAGGATTCTCAATGCAACAACATACTATGTAGTCATTAATGAATATCAATCCAACAAGAATTTGGGACAATACAATGGGACATATCTAAAGAATGATATTAATGCTATTGAATGGTGAACTAGGGTTTCACCTATGCCACTTGTGAATTTCTTGCAGAGGACGTTCTTGATGATGAAGGCCATAATGGAGCAAGGTATGGATGATGTGGGGGAAGCAGTTAATGCAAATTTGCATCGAAAGTCGTGCTTCCTCATTGTTTCACTTTGCCTCTTCTTCACACATTTTGGTTTGAGTTATGAGGTAGATCCTAGGCTGATTTGGTCGGTGCCCTTGCATTTAATGTGTGTTTGACTTTGTTTCAAACTCTTCTAGGGCCAACATGTTCTGTGACTGACTTATTTTGTAAACCCTAACTGGACCGACACATCTCATGTGTTTTATAAATATGGCACTAGAAGGAGGGCCAGAAGAGAAAAATGGATAAGGAAGCACAGGTCAAATGCATCGGCCCACTTAGGGTTTAAAAAATAAGTCAGTCACAAAACACATTGGCCCTAGACGAGTTTGAAACAAATTCAAATGTGCATTAAATGGAAGGGCACCAACTAGATCAGCTTGGGATCTACCTCATAACTCGAACCAAAACACATGAAGAAGAGGCAAAGCAAAACAATGAGGAAGCACAACTTTCAACACAACTTTGCATTAACTGTTTCCCCCACGTTGCCCATACCTTGCTCCATTCTGGCCTTCATCATCAAGAACATCCTATGCAAGCAATTCGCAAGTGGCATAGGTGAAACCCTAGTTAGCCATTCAATAGCATTAATATCATTCTTTATATCTATCCCATCGTATTGACCTAGTTTCTTGTTGGATTGATGCTCATTAATGACTGCATAGTAGGTTGCTGCATCACCCAACTGATGCCCAGCTATTGTAGCCCATGATAGCCTTAGTCCTTCTGTAGCAAGGTGTTCATACTCGTATATGAAACCTTGACCCAGACTGATGCTATCCTTCCCTCAGGAATTCTACACTTTTCATCCAGCTTCATTCTTTTTTCTACTTCAGAGATGGAGGATACCTCTGCATCCCTCTTAGCCTCTCTAATCGCTTCCTTGCTAGACTCGACCTGCATTCATCAAACACCAATGTGAGAATCCAAATATTGAGGACATTTTCTTCCAAGTGTTAGCTTAAAATCATGATAAAACCATTAAATTAGCCATTAAGCATCAACACTGAGAAGTTCTGGATTTCAAGTTAATGGGGGGAAACCACCCTGGGAGGAATTTCAAAAAATTTTGAACCAGGAGGATTCTCCCAATGAGGCACCAATATCAACAATAGATTTATTAAAATGAGCACAAAGCAGCATAATCACTATGCAATTTACCAAATTAAATCATGGAAACATAAGAATTCATCACTAGAATCATCCATTTCACCAAATTTTCCCGTTCCACAACGCCTCCCAGAAAATCTAAAAAAATTCAGTCAGACTTGATTTCTGTGAAGAGGGGTAAATTTCTGAAGTTTCAGCACATTTCCAGGGAACTAAAGGAATCTAGAAAAATTCAGCCAAAAAGGAAAGTCTCTAAATTAGGCAAAAACCCAGAGATCGACGTGACCTTTGGTCTATTGGAATGAAACCTATATCTCACGGCGACGGTAGATGTCTCGTTGATGGAGTTGTTCCATATGCATATCGTTGTGACTCCCGCCGATGGAACGTTTGGAAGTCATTGGTGAGATGAGTGAGTTTGGAGTGATCCTTGCCGATAGTGTTTGTCTTGCTGACGGGTTTGTGATCAGACACCTTGGCATCAGGGAGACACGATTTAGTGTCTCACTGACATGTGATATAGCTAAACATTTTGACCATATGAACTAGGGTGAAATACCAAGTAAGCATTGAGAATCCTCAAACCATAAACGCAACCCTAGTTTAACATATTCAATCATTAATCATGCAGAGTCTAGCTCCCAGATGGATTTAAACCATAAAGCATCAAAATTCAATAGCAACTTGAGAGTCAAGACCAAAACCACATACCATGAATATATCAAATTCAACTACAAATGTAATGAGCAACTAACTTGGATGCCCTAGCGACCAAATCAACTTGAAACACCAGAAATCCATGCACTAACAAGCAAATCAAGAAATTCAAGCTTCAACTCATGCAATCCTAGATGTAAGAACAAATGCACAACAAAGATGAGAGCAAGATATCCCAAATCCCTTTAAATTCGACCTCAGAAATCTTACCCAGGTGCATTAATGGTATAGACAAGACAAAATAGAGAAATTTGGGAACTTGACAGTGAAACGAAATCTAGAAAAATTTGGACCAGGCGGAATTCAACGGATTTCTCCAGAAATCTCTGAACTACAATGTAAAAAAAGACCGAGTTGGACTTCGAGCGCAATTCAGGAAAACGGAGGAAAGGAGGAAAAATTTTGAAAATCCGACTAGGGCGGAGAATCCAGAACTAGCTCAAAAACCCGAACAGCGGCATTGTGACCAGAGTTTGAAAGAAAACTAGGAAAATCTGGACAAACCGAAAAATCCTAAATCAGGGTAAAAACCCGAACACCGCCCAAAATACAAGATTTTCAATATTCAATTTGGGAAAAAAAAACACTTGGGAAAGCAAGATAAACATATTAAGCACATGCCAAGGCAAAGTAAAACCTCAAAATCGAAGAGGAAAAAACACAAACAACGAAAGCAAAAGAGGGTCCCATTTTAATCAAATTTAAAATGGGGGTGGTTATGCAAGGCATAACAATACTTTTTCTTACACTACATAATTCTTTACCAAATTCTTTGGAATTATACCTCATATCTGATTCTTGGGTTCAATAGCTAGACTATGAAACTCTTTCATTTAGATGTTGACTATCATGAGTATGGGCACCTACAAAGGAATTGTCCATGGTTAAATTGGGTGGTTGGTGTAGCTAGCTCAATTCCTAGCTCAGATCCTAAGAAAGAAAAAGGGAAGGCTCATTTGGTTGTTGATGTGGTGAATAAGGAGATCTTCATCTTGGTCAAGCCTCACAATAAAGGGAGAGGTCCGAAGAGAACCCTAAATGATAGGAAATATGATGAAGTTTTTAATTGGTTTGATTCTTTAGAGGAATTGGCTCAAGAGAGGGAATTTTGGTTGAATTATCAACTAGTGTTGGGTCTTTGGGAGTGAATTTTTCAAGGGATAAAGGGAATTAATTACCTTTTGAACTTACCTTTGGTGGAAACATAGGTTGAGCATATGCTTACAGATGTGCCATCCAAGATTCCTATTGAGCTTGACCCAAGTAGGAATTTGGTCTTGTAGGGGTGGCTACCTTGTTGGACTCAATTCCTTCTGAGGCAAGGGAGACTCTGGATGTTGGTGAGAATAGTGGGACCCTAAAAGTATTGGGTTTGCAATCAAAACCTCTTTTAAAGGGGGCTCTTGAGAAGGCTTCTAAGGTGGGTTGCAAGAAGGACCTCAAAAAGTTTAAATCAACTGGTGAGAATTTGGTGGAATCGAGGTTAGAGAAGACCATTGAACCCCAATTTTTCCACTCTCAGAAATGATTGTTACTTCATGGAATGTGAGGGGTATAAATAGAATCCCTCAACAAAAGGATGTTTGTAAAATGATTAGTTCTCATTGTCTTGATATTGTCTTTCTTGGGGAAACTAATTTATATGTGGATTGTATGTTAAATAGACCCCCTTACATTTGGTCTCGTATTTCATGTCAATTTATTAGGGGTCATGGAAATTATTGTGGCGTGCCTTGTTTTTTGAATCCAAGGAAGATTGTTCCTCTCTAGTGGATTTTGAGTCACTCTTCTATGTTTGTGATTGCTTCTAATCTAGATTTGGGTGAAAGCTACCTATTTACTAATGTTTATGCTCACTTTTATCTTATTGGTAAAGCTCAATTGTGGTCTCATCTTAGATATATTAAGTCTCTGGCTCCCTTTCTCTCATGGGTCATAGCCAGGGACTTTAAAGTGGTTGTTTTCCTTGATGAAAAACTTGGTAGGAATGCCAATTTTAATTCATCTGCTAGCTTGCTAAGGGATAATATAAAGCTCCTAAATTTAGTAGATGTGAAGCCGAGTAATGGTATTTTCACCTAGAATAAAAATAGGTGTAGTGATAATGCTATATCTGAGAGGATTAGAAAGGGTTTGATCATAGGATGATTAAGCTTTTTGTTGTTTCTTTGAGAGATTTTGGTTGGAAGGTGGCACCCTTCATCCCCTTGGTTGTTTAGTTTTGATGCTTAGGATTCACAACATGTCTTAACCACCTCTCATGGATTCATTATATTGGTATTAGAGCCTAGGTCATGGGTTTGAATCCATCGCTCACACTGGGGGAGAGTTTTGGAAGGTGTCACCCTTCATCCCCTTGGTTGTTTAGTGTTGATGCTCAAGATTTGCTACATGGCTTAACTACTTCCCATGGATTCATTATCTCTGGCAGTTGTATCAAGCATTAAAAGGTTTATCTTTTGGTACAATGACAGCTGTGCTTCCAAAAAAATTAGGAGACCATCCTTTAAGTTTCAACTAATGTGGTTCCAAGACCTCTCTCTTTATGATATTATGAGTGGTTGGTGGCTTCAAGGGAAGCCTGATCATGGTAGAGCTATGTACTCTTTTGCCAAGAGACTACAATATGTTAAGTATAGACTCAAGAAGTGGAACAAGAAATGTTTTGGCAACCTTCACTTCAAAAAAATGTTAGTTCAAGATGGGTTAGACACTATCACTCGCCGGATTTGGGATCATGGGACCTTATAAATGATTTTCTTGAGATGGAAGTTATATCTATTTAGGAACTCAAGGAATGGGAGTTGTGTGAGGAGGTCTTTTGGAAGAAAAATTCTCAAGTGGATTGGCTCTAGAAAGGGGATTGTAATAATTTTTTCTTCCATATCTTTGTTAAAGCTAGAAGGATTGGGAATATTGTTCCCTCTCTAGTGTTTCTAGAGGGAGTGCAACTAGCTTCTAGGGGTGAGATCTATAGCAAAGCCTATAGTTTCTTTTTAGAGCTATTTACTGAGGATGCCCTCTTTGATTGGGGTGAGGAGAACCTTATTTTTGGATTGCATTCCCTTCTTAGTTTCTAATGAGATGAATGTGGATCTCATGTTCCCTATCTTACTATTAGAAATGGAAGAGGTTGTGTTCCAAATGAAATGAGGTAAAGCCCCTAGTTCGAATGGCTTTCCTATTGAATTCTTCTAAATTTTTTGGGAAATTATCAATTTGGATCTCCTTGAGGAGGTTTAGGAGTCACACAATAATAATCAAATATTACATGCTTTGAATTCTATGTTTTTGGATTTGAACACAAGGGAAATAGGGTTACATCAGTATTAGGATATGGAACAACTTAAGGACCTATTTCACTCTTAGTTCATTAGGAAACCAAGGTCCCTCAACCAAGTAACTCAATTGAGGGAAGAACAACTACTAATAGGACTAACAGGAAGTTTCCTTAGGTGTGATTAAACGGGGGGTTCACCATTAAAATGAAGCTTCAAAAGGAGAAATGAAAACTCTAATGCACTAAACCCTATAAAATTAAAGACATGAAAGCACTAAATCAAATTGAAAAATAAGAATGAAACATAAAAGAACCTAGAAAAATGGAGAGGTCAAAAAAAGGTCTGCAACCTTGAAAATCTGCTATTTGAAGCCCATCGAGACTTATACGCCAGGTTGGGTGCAGTCTAGGGTTTTTGGATAGAATCTAGAATCAACTAGTGACTGATTTGGATATGCAAAAATATGGAAAAAAGGTTGTTTTGGGACTCATATGCTCAGTCTAATGTGTACAGTAATCGGTTGTCATCAAAATAAATTTGTGACCTATAGAAAAAATTAGATTAATTACCTCGACAAAATCTAATGCCCATTGGGAAAAAGGTCTTACCTCTGTTGGAAATAGGATGCCATTTAATTGCAAGTCCTAAACATTAATTATTTCATGTATCTCCTAGATTCTTGGAATGTGTTCAACAACACTAAGATTAGGATGAGATTAATATTTGATGAAATAATCATGATTATTGACATTTGTAATTAATTATAAATGTAAGAAGCATGTGAGGGCTTCCATAGTGAGTTCCTAAATAATAGGGACACATGGGACACTCACATGGTAAGGTGAAACTCACCTCGTGTCCAGTTAACTATATGGAGTAATAGTTAACACTTATGAATGCATGTAAAGATCCTAGAAGTTAGGATTTGATGTTTGCATGCTTGAAGTTCAAGTTCAGTTCAGATCAGTTAAGTTAAGTTAAGTTAAGTTTAGAAATAGTTTTCAGTTCAGTTCAGTTCGGTTCAGTTATCTTCAGTTGCATGCAAGTGCATGTTGCATGCATGTTGGTTATTTTGAGTTGCATGTAGTTAGCTTCAGTTAACTTGTAATGCATGGCTAATAACATTGAGTTGTATGACAGATAACAGGGACTACCTCCAATTAACAAGGAATGACCATTCTTTGGAAATGGTGTTGAGTAAATGTTTTAGTTAACTATAAAGCACTTGGAGACAATTTGGGTGCCCAAGATGCTTTATTGGATTAACTCCAATGTATGATAAGATATTTTTGAATGCTTAGTTAAGTAGCTTTCCTTAAGGGCGCCAACTTTGAGGAATAACTTTGGAATGATCACCGAAGTGAAGGAGAAGTTGTAGCTTCAGTTTGGGACACCCAAATGCATGATGCACATGTTGTAAGCTTTAGTCTTCACCGAATAACTCTACTTGAAGGAATATGGTGTATCTTTTCAAGGGCTTGAGCTTGTGCATTGGAATTATCACCATTTGGAGATTACAAGGTTGCATATTGTCTCTATATCTCATTCAAGTTGAATAGAGTTTTCATAATTGGTTATTGCAGGTGTGAAGAAGATTGGTAAAGACAAAAGAAGCATTCTCAAGCAAGAATTGGAGCTATTGTAATTCAAAGATTGAATAATAGAATAATTCTTGGCGGATTTTTTTCCCGAAAGGGTTTCTTCACTGTACATCTTGTGTAATATTTCTAATATCCTGTCTAGTTCTTCTATCAACTTCTCTCTACATTCTACAATAGTAAAATGGATTAATCAAGATAATCACCACAAAGAATATATGTAACAAAGAAAAGACTTACTTAGATCAGCATTATTAAAGTTTTAGAGAGTATTAAGCTAAGAAAACACCTCATTTTTCAACATTTGGTATCAGAGTTGAGGTTGGGTAGAGTATTGGGACGCCTTTCTCTTAAAATATTGGAGGTTTTTTAGCTTAGTGGGAGCTCATATTATTTTTGTTATTTGCTGATTTTGGAATTAAGTTTTGTTACAATGAATTCAAGGTTAGAGATTGAAAGGTTCAATGGTTCTAACTATGAAATGTGGAAATTAAAAATGGAAGATCTTCTTAAAGAAAGAGATCAGTGGTTAGAGGTTAATAATGAGACAAAGACACCTACAACTATTTCAGATGAAGATTGGGCTAAGTTAGATAAAAAGGCAAGAGGAATAATAAGGTTATGTCTTTCTGATGCTGTTCTTTTGAATGTTTCAATGGAAACTAGTGCATATAAATTATGGAAAAGAATAGGGGATATTTATCAAAATAAGAGTCTCACCAATAAGTTGTATTTGAAAAGGAAATTATATTCATTGAAAATGAAAGATGGTGATTCAGTAGCACAACATTTACATGCTTTCAATTTAATTCTTAGTCAGTTAGCATCCATAGATGTAAAGCTTGAGGATGAGGACAAGTGCATTTTATTACTTTGTTCATTACCAAATTCTTGGGAAAATCTAATTGTTGCAATTAGTGGAAATGGTGCAGATCCAAAGATGGACAACATTATTCCTACTCTCCTATCAGAGGAGATGAGGAGGAAATCTAAGGAGGAAATCCAAGATGCCTTGTTTGTAAAAGGTAGGCCTAAGAAAAAGGAGCCTAAGGGAAACAAGGAAGGGAAGGGTAAGTCAGAAGGACAAAGTAAGGTAAAGTGTTGGAACTGTGGGAAACCAAGACATGTGAAGAAGGATTGTATGAGCAAGAAAGAGAGTTCTGATTCTTCTACAGAGGAGTCCTCGGATAATAATAATGATGCATTGGTTATTTCAGCTAATATTGTTTGTGATAACTCTTTGCTTCATGTTTCAAAGTAATCTTCGTAGAGAGGATGATAGTCACGATGCCATGTGTGACTCGGTATCATGGTTCAGTGGGAGTTATTGGTAGTGACTTGGATGCATCATTGGTAAGGTTATCTTCATGTGATTGGGGATATGGTTCGTTCTTGGTTTAGAGTGGTTGCTATTATGTCATGGTTTAACTCTTGACTCTAGATTAGAGTTTTGGCATATTACATGGTTCTCTTGAGACTAGGATGTATAAGTATGTTATGATGCATGTGATCTCCCAAGAGGAGATGGTTAGATCATGGATATCATGTTTATGTTCCTGATTCATGATTGGAGCTTTAACAATGATCTTGTGTAGTTCTCTTAAGTTTTGGGTACATTAATCATTTGCTTGATTACTTCATGAAAGTGTTGTGTTGCATTTGGAGTTTGGCATGGATTGGTTGGTTATAGGTCCTCATGGATACTTGGAGAAATAGGTGAGGCTGGAGTTCTCTTATGGTAAGAAACATTATGTTGGAATGGTTACTTGTAAGAAAATTTTTTCAATAGAAAAGACCGAGGAGCCTACACCTTGGTTGAATGTGAATTCAACACACTCAGTGGTTTAGAATGCCTCTAAAGAGGTGGTTTGGTTACAGAGGCTTGGGAAAGGTAATGGTTTGGTTGATAATGGGAAGGTATTAATTGAGAAATTTAACACTTTAATTAATGTTACAGATTATCTTATGAAACCATACAGATAAGTTCTCTTGGTTTTAATCATTTGCTTGGAAGCTTCATGATTATGCAGGTTGCATTTGAAGTTAGCATGGATTGATTAGTTGGTGCAAGAAGGCCATTGGCCTTGAGACTTGTACTTGTTTTATTATTCCTTGTTTAGAATAATTGCAATGTATAATGTCAAGTGGGAGAATGTTGGAAATAGGATGCCATTTAATTGCAAATCCTAAACATTAATTATTTCATGTATCTCCTAGATTCTTGGAATGTGTTCAACAACACTAAGATTAGGATGAGATTAATATTTGATGAAATAATCATGATTATTGACATTTGTAATTAATTCTAAATGTAAGAAGCATGTGAGGGCATCCATATTGAGTTCCTAAATAATAGGGACACATGGGACACTCACATGGTAAGGTGAAACTCACCTTGTGTCCAGTTAACTATACAGAGTAATAATTAACACTTTTGAATGCATGTAAAGATCCTAGAAGTTAGGATTTGATGTTTGCATGCTTGAAGTTCAGTTAAGTTTAGTTCAATTCAGTTCAATTTAGAATTAGTTTAGTTCAGTTCCGTTTAGTTCAGTTCAGTTCGGTTTAGTTATCTTCAGTTGTATGCAAGTGCATGTTGCATGCATGTTGGTTATTTTGAGTTGCATGTAGTTAGCTTTAGTTAACTTGTAATGCATGGCTAATAACATTGAGTTGTATGATAGATAACAGGGACTACCTCCAGTTAACAAGGAATGACCATTCTTTGGAAATGGTGTTGAGTAAATGTTTCAGTTAACTATAAAGCACTTGGAGAAAACTTGGGTGCCCAAGATGCTTTATTGGATTAACTCCAATGCATGATAAGATATTTTTGAAGGCTCAATTAAGTAGCTTTACTTAAGGGCGCCAACTTCGAGGAATAGCTTTGGAATTATCACTGAAGTGAAGGAGAAGTTGTAGCTTCAGTTTGGGACACCCAAATGCATAATGCACATGTTGTAAGCTTTAGTCTTCACTGAATAACTCTACTTGAAGGAATATGGTGTACCTTTTCAAGGGCTTGAGCTTGTGCATTGTAATTATCACCATTTGGAGATTACAAGGTTGCATATTGTCTCTATATCTCATTCAAGTTGAATAGAGTTTTCATAATTGGTTATTACAGGTGTGAAGAAGATTGGTAAAGATAGAAGAAGCATTCTCAAGCAAGAATTGGAGCTATTGTAATTCAGAGATTGAATAATAGAATAATTCTTGGTGGAGTTTTTTCTTGAAATGGTTTCTCCACAGTACATCTTGTGTAATCTTTCTAATATCCTGTCTAGTTCTTCTATCAACTTCTCTCTACATTCTACAACAGTAAAATGGATTAATCAAGATAATCACCCACAAAGAATATATGTAACAAAGAAAAGACTTACTTAGATCAGCAATATTAAAGTTTTAGAGAGTATTAAGCTAAGAAAACACCTCATTTGACTTATACGCTAGGTTGGGTGCAGTCTAGGGTTTTTGGATAGAATCTAGAATCAACTGGTGACTGATCTGGATATGCAAAAATATGGAAAAAAGGTTTTTTTGGGACTCATATGCTCACCCTAATGTGTACAGTAATCGGTTGTCACCAAAATAAATTTGTGTCCTGTAGAAAAAATTAGATTAATTACATCGACAAAATATAATGCCCATTGGGAAAAAGGTCTTACCTCATATACCAGTTGTAGGGGCATTATTGGGTTGTGTTCCCTGGATACGAAAGTATGACATGTATGACATGTCCTCACATGTTGGTGAGCATCATGGAACACATGGGGCCAGTAGTAACTCGATCTCAAAATTTGGTGTGCCATGGAATCAACAGAACCATGTCCAGTACCATGTCTTCCATGAAATTCTACTATGGCCTATTTCGCTTGTTGTTGA
Source organism: Sequoia sempervirens (assembly GCA_007258455.2). Classification (NCBI taxonomy): domain Eukaryota; kingdom Viridiplantae; phylum Streptophyta; class Pinopsida; order Cupressales; family Cupressaceae; genus Sequoia; species Sequoia sempervirens. The sequence continues at coordinate 280,444,847 of VDFB02271358.1, forward strand.
TCAAGGCAGAGTATATAGACTCCCTCAAAGTTTCTTCGGTACAAAGCTCCCCCTTTGAGCATGTAATGGGAACTCTTCAACCTCAGTGCTCTCCTTTGAATGGTGTTTATTCCATCTAGGCACTTGTTATTTAGCAACAAAAAGACCAGATCTGCATACAAAGGATCACCTATAAATGATTGCATGGTGTATTGTTGACAAGTAATTTTGGTATCAACATCTGCCATAGCTTTAGATAAACCTTATCCTCTAACTAGCTTCATTTGATGGATTTCAAGTTCAATTTCTTGTAAGATTTCCATCCATTTTCCTCATCTCTCCCCCAATTCACTCTACATAAGAAGGGACTTTATAGTAGGGTCAGGAACTATGGCAGTGATTTGACTGCGGAGGATATAGTGTTAGAACTTCTTGAATACTCGTACCAATGCAAAATCATGTTTTTCTAGAGGTGGATATCTAACTTTAGCGTTCTTAAATGGAGAACTCATAAAATCAATCAGCCTTTCATCCCCCTCACCTTTTTGTTGTCACTACAACAACACAAGAATGATCAGATGCAAATGAATATATATAAAAAGGCTTCAAATAATCAGGGCTAGTTAGAACCAGTACCTCTAAAATAGACTGTTTAATCTACGAGAATGAAAATTTAGCTTCATTGCTCCACTCAAAAATAGCATCCTTCATCATTTCGTTGAGGGGTTTGACGATCTTTGCAAACCTAGTTATGAATTTTTGCACAAAATTTATCTTCCCGAAAAGGACCTCATCTCCTTTTTGCTACTGGGCATAGTCAATTTCAAAATGGATTCCACTCTGTTTGGGTCAATTAAAATTCCCCTCTCTGATATTATGTGGCCCAGTAATTTCCCTTCCAACACTTTGAACACACACTTCTTCGGATTAAGGGAGACACCATAACTCATACATTTTCTAAGGACTTTTTATAGATCGATAGTGTGGTCTTCTCTATTCTTGAAAAACACAGTCAAATCATCCATATATATGATAATACACTTACCTACCAAATCCTTAAATTCCACATCCATTGTGCGTTGAAAGATGTCTCCAGTGTTGATAAGACCAAATGGCATCCTCCGGTAAGAAAATGTCCCCCACTTGGTAGTGAAGGCGGTCTTCATCCTATCCTTGTAGTTAACCATCACCTAATTGTACCCTGAATATCCATCCACTATTTGTAGCACCTCATCAAGGAGAGGAAGAGGATAATTGTCTTTCTCTGAAGATTTGTTAAGGTTTGTAAAGTCAATGCATAACCTGATTTCTACACTCTTTTTATGAACAAGGACCAGATTAGTGACCCAAGTCGAATGCCTTACTGGAAAGATCATTCTCACTGACAATAACTTCTACACTTCCTTTTGAATTAAGGGCTCAATCAGGGCATTCACCGGGCACTACTTTTGATGGAAAGGCTTTGCTTCAGGTTTCAAGGGGATAGTGTGTGTTATTACCAACGTATCAAAGGTTTTCAAGTTTTCGTACCCCCAAGCAATTGTTGCTATGTCTTCTTTCAGCACCATCAGGATTTCATCTCGGATGTGTTTGGGGAAATTTTTGCCAATAAATACATTTCTCTCAAGGCTTGAATCTACCAAGTTAGCTAAATCGTACTTTCCTCCATCAGTATCAGTAGGAATTTTTTCATGGGCTTGGGGATCAAAGTCAGAGATCCCCTTTAACAATGCCATTCTCTTAGGAATGTTATTTGTTATTAGGTTCATGGTCAAAAATAACATAGCAACGTTAAAATAGAATATTGCTACTATACTTCTCCTCAAAAAGACAAATAATATAAACTACCCATCTTCCAAGGTCTATGTCCGATTCATCCATAATCTATCCTTCAAAGACATCTGAACTCGCCAAGAAGGCTAATATATGTTAGTCATCATCAAAGACTTGGAAATTCCTAACATTGTCTAAAATGGATGGGATCGAGACTAGCTCCACTAAGAATATTTTCAACTTAGAATCTTGCATTGGTTCCAAGGTACTAGTAGCAACAAGTGTATCTGCAATCTGGTTATCTTCTCTAGGAATCAATTTGATCCTGAAAGCATCAAAATCTTCTATCAGATTCCATATTTTGTTCCTATATGTAGCCAACTTCTTGTTATGGCATGTGTATTGACTGCGAACCTGCTTGACAATGACTTCAGAATCTCCCATGACTATCAGAGTTGTAGCCTTTTTTTGATGCACAAACATCAGCCCTCTGGCTAGTGTTTCATACTCTGCCACATTATTGGTATAGCCGAACTGCAACCTATAAGAAGAAAAGTATGTTTTCCCTTTCAGGTTTTTAGTTCAACTCCAACTCCACTCCCTATTTTAGATTTGGAACCATCAAATTTGAGGACCCAAAATTGATCCTGGGCTAGGGTTTCTTTCTTAGGGTGAGCCAGAGGTAATTGTTCACAAGAAATAGGTGGCGACTTAGACTAGTTTAGGACTTCTACACATGGGGAGTGATCTAAAAATTTCACTCAAATTTAGGACCTGTACATACACTTCTTCTTGGATTTGATCTTGATCAAAATTTTTACAATTGGTTATTGGTTTTAGCAATCCCTTGGGAATTGGAAGGTTTGTAGGGGTGAGTGTATCAGACAGTTCCTAAGATTTTGTGATCTCATTCCTCAAGGAGGAACATGAAACTTGAGTCTGTTCGGTTGGGGGAAGGAATTCTTCTTGTGTACTATTGGTCTGTGTCAAAATAGTGGCATCTCTTGCCTCAAAGGAAAACTGATTCAAAGGTGTTTCAAGGTGACACTCACAGGTTTCCACTGACTAATAGACATGGTTCAAAATGTCTACACAAGGTTGACATGTCAGTTTGGAATGACTCTGGTAATGGATTCTGCACCAGTTAGGGAGTAGAAAACTCCATAGACCAACCTCTTCTCCTAGAACCAACCTATCATGTTGCAATTTTCTAATTAAAATCTGTTGGTTGGAAATGGTCATCAAGTCACTATGCTCTATAGGTTGTAGGCCATTAGGATTGAACATTGAAAAGGTCATGATTTCCTCTCTCCTATATTCTCCTATCTCGGTCTCACAGTAGGCTACCTCATTAGGAAAATCATACTCAATGATCATATGTTTGAGACAGAGCTCACTTTCAATCCTAATCTGGTTTGCTACCCCTTTCCATGGTAGCCACATGTGTGAAAATTCCAAAGATAGATAACCTTCAATACTTTTCATCAAGACCGAGCTTAAAAGCATGACGTATGTCTCAGGGATATTAGCTACCTGGATATCCATATAAGTCTAGATCCATGGGTCTAATCCAATTTGCACATGTATGTTTTTTAGTTTTCCTACCATAGTAACCTCAGTTTTTTCCAATTGTATTACTTTCTTATGAGTCTAAAGTGGATTTAGACCTAACTTTTTGTAAATTGAGAAAGGCATAATGTAACCTGAGGCCCCAAAATCCAAAAGATAGTTATGTAGATTCTTCCCAAAAATTCTTAGGCTTAAAAGGAATGGATGGGTTCTTGTCTTACACTTGTACATGATCACGTTCATTTCGTTAGTTGGATTAGCCTTATTCTTCCCTTTTGACCGATTTACCTCTTCCAAATCTCTTAACAGAATGTTTTTTTAGGCAGGGCACCACTTCAAGATGTCAAAGAATGACAATGAGGTCTTTTGTTTCTACATTTCCAAAATAAAATTGAATTCTATGTCATTTTTCATCTGATATTTAGGAACAAAAGATGAGTTACCTTTATTTTGAAATTCAGGTGGGCCTTTCGATGGAGGCAGGTTGTCAGCATTCTGGTTAGGTGGAGCCATAGTTTTTGGAGGGGAAAATGTGGTGAACGGGCCTTTACTTTGATTCCTCAAGAAATGATTCCCTTTGGATTGGAAGGCTTGAGTGTCATATACATCCTCCTCTAGCTCATTTTCCTCTTGTCTGGGGAAAGGAGATCCTTTGTCAAAGAGTTCATAAGCCATGGTTGTATCTATGGATCCACCATTCTTGTTAGGAGCACCTTGTAGTGGGGCATTAAATTGTGCAATCTTAACCATCTTCTCCATCTCGAGGCAGTTAACCTCAGAATGTGTTGCAATGTTGTGCAACCTACACCAGTTTATCATGAAATTAAGATCTACAACATTTGCAGTGTGTGGCTTATCCTCACTGGTTTGATAGTTATGGGGAACTCCCCCATTGTCTGGTCCAATGTTCCATTGCCTGTTGTTATTGGATCTCTAGCTATATCCCCTATTTTGGTTTTGTTAATTTTGATTGGGGGAATTCTGGTTTCAAAAATTCCTTTGATTTTGATTAGCATTTTGGTTGGAATAATTACCCTTATTGGAATACCCTCCTTGATTTTGGTAATTTTGATTTTGATTTTGAGGGGGGTTGTACTTGAGTTGTGCCATCTCATTAGTCACCTATGACAATGTTTTCTTAAGAGTCTCCAACTTTGTTGTCAGGTAAGCAGTATGTTCACTTTCTACAGTGGTTACAGCTTATGTATGTGTCACAGGGTTGGACCCTCCAGCATGATTATGGGAATTTTGAGCTTGCCACGAAGAGTAAGAAGTTGGGCTACCAAAGAATAATTGTTGAGATGGAGCCTGTAGCTTGGCTAAGGGTCTGTATGTAGAGTGAGACATCCCCAGGACTGTATTAAACAATGGGATAGGATTAGGCACCTAAGAATATCCTAGAGGAGGGAAAACTCCTCCTAGACCTCCTGATTGTGAACTAATCTACTATTGCAGTTTAATAGATAGGTAATATATCTTGGAAAATGAATCAATGTCATTTGCAAGGTATGTTCTTTGGAAAAACTAGCCAATCAAGGGGTCTATGGACTTTAGGTAAGCTTGGATAGCTAAATTTTTAGCCACCAAGTATGGGTATTGTAACCTCATGTACATCCTCTGAAATCCTGTATTAAACAAGGGCAACAGTTCATGTGGCTCCTTCCTAATAGTGGCGAATTGATGATATAAGATTGCAGGATCGACATAAACTCAAAACTGGTTAATGAATGTATCTTCTAAGTTTATCCAACTCAAGATTGATCCGGTGGGCAGATTCAAATACCAATTGTAAGCCATATCTCCCAATGAATAGCTAAACAGTCTACATGCAACATCATGGTGAGCAATTTGAGCGTGGGTACAGGAATCTTTGAATGCCTGTATGTGCTCTTCAACACTTTGTGACTCTCCATTAGCATACCTAGGGTAGAATTTCTCTAGATTCTTAGGAATTCTGTGTATGCCAATAGGAATGACTCCCAGTGGCGAAGGATTATTGGCAAAGAATGCCATAGGTGGTGGTGGAATTGGATGTGCCACTTACAGTATTGGTGGAAACTTGGGTGGAGTAAGTGGTGGTGTTAATGGTGGTGGGATCAAAACCCTATGGGCTTTGGGCCTAACAGGGGTCTAGAGTTTAACTACCAGTTCTGGATTTGTAGCAGATTTGAGAACTCTTTCAAACCTTTCTGGTGAAAAGGACCCGATTTGAGCCAGTTTCTTCCTCTAGGCCCTCCTTCTAGCGCTGGTTCTGTTAATGGTAAAAAATAACGCAACAATGTTAAAATAGAATATTTCTACTCTACTTCTCTTGAAAAACACAAATAATATAAACTACCCATCTTCCAAGGTCTCTATAGTTGGTTCTCAACTATGATGTTGTCGTTTAGTGGCCTATACAACTATAATATTCAAAGGACTTGTTGGTAAAGAGTACAAAATACATAATATGAACTAATCTAACATTTTGGGGTGTAAATAAACAACAAAAGATAGAATAGGGCTTAGGAAAACAAAGCATAAATGCAGATTTCTTTTAATCCAGACATATAAACTTTATAATGGGCATTTCTTTTAACCAACTAAAACCATAAAATGATAAAATCCATAGGATAACCTATACCATTGCATTAATTCATAGTGCATATTCAAGATGTACAACCATTCATCATCACTTTTTAAAAAAAAGCTTCATTTTCAAATAAGAACACATCCCCAACTCATTGCTAAAATTCATAGATCAACAAATATAAAGAGATCCCATTCATAGATAACTTAATGAAATAGTTTTAGATTTAGAATCTTCTATTGATTTTCATCAAATAAGAGACATCTATGCACAACAAAACTCACTAGCATACAAATAACTATTGTTCATCAACATTATCATTAAACTATCAAACTTCTAAAAATAACATAACTGCATTAAAACTGTAAAAGTGTTTTTGAGTATTGCAAAAAGCTGTAAAATCCTAAAATTTGTAAATACTATCCTATATCTCTCTTAGGTAGCCAATCTTGACTTCAATTAGTCGACCTTTACAAAATGGAGAGAAATTCTACATATAGACAATTCTAGCACTAATTCCTCCCATTAAAAATTAAGATCCACAATCTGAGGTTTCAGATCCACAAATGTAGGGACACTCAGACAACTCCAATGTTTGTCTCTGTTGTAATTTCTAAAGCTGAACAAGTGTGCCAATTTCTCCTTCAATCAAAATTTGGATTCCCAGTCATCATTTAGATCCCTTCCAACTACTACGAGTTACTCTTGACTTTCCAGCTCTGCTGCTTAGTCATGCCTTTACTCAAAACTCATCCAAAAAGGTCCTGTTGTTCAAAAGATAATAAAAACAATTAACTTTTCTTATCACCCTCATGTTGGACCCCATAGTATTCATCATAATTAGCAAGAATTTGTTTCATCGTATCATCATCCAGTCCATCTACCTAATTGACCTTGAATTCTGACTCTTCAAATTTCTTCTCTACTGTATCGACAGTTACTTTCATTTAACCAACGTCCTTGGTTGCCTAGCACAAGTCACATCTAAGTTCCAACAATTTGTACATGAGTGGTGACTCAATAGTATCTCCTTTTGTTAGCATTCCATTCAATCATTCCTCCCATACATCGTTGATATCTCCCAATGATTGGAGTCTCTGATCTGAAGGTAAGGCTTTATCAATAAATCTTAAAATGAGTTCTTCAAACACACCTGTGTGCTCAATTATCTCATGAACATTCTTAAGCATGATAATATCATGTTCAATAAGAGTTTGTGACTTAAGGAAAATATATGAATTTCCTTTGCAATATATCCAGAATCCTCCTCACCCAGAATCTAAGACTATACCAACTCTTCCTTAGTCATTTTGTCAATTTCTCTGAGCTTTCCCAAGTATTCTTTGAGTTTCTCTTCTTCATTCCACCATTTCTTCATAGATTCTTCTATGGTTTTGATTAATCTGAGCCCTTTGAAATAATACTTAAAACGTTCATCAAAGAACTTATTCATATCTGATTTGAAGGTGTTAATCCAATTATCAACCCAAGTAGATTTCTTTTTCATCTTTGTCAAACCATCTACTTCTTTTCTACTCATTAAAATGGGAACCTCTGATGGTGTAGGATGCTCAAGAGTAGATGAAATCAACTCCTTTAAGAAATATTTCATCTTACCAACTTGAGTCTTCAGTTCATCTTTGGCCTGCTTGTCTTTAATCATCTTGGACTTGGTGGTAGTAGCAACAATGTTAATTAAATTTATTTGTTGATTTCTAGTATGCTTTCCTAGATTAGCAATACTTATTTGATAATCTTTGGGCTGCAATTCTCTATCATCCTTATCAACAATTGGAGTAGCAATCTCAACTACCAAATCCCCTTCATCAGTTAACTTGGTCGAGTTTACCGCACAAGCCTTCTTCTTCACCTTTACCTTATCAATTTCAACTCTCATATCATCCCAAGTCACTGGTTGGGCTTGCACCTACTACCTTTTCTCTAGATTTAGCTTTAACCAAGTGGGTGTGGCTAGTTGAGTAGCTACCTGTTGAATATTTGGAGGTGTGGAGGATGGAGGTGTAGAATTAATCATAATAACAATCCTCTGAGAAGCATTATGCAAATCTTCTTATTCTTTTTCAACCTTTCCTGTTCAATTGTCTCATTTTCAACTTTGATTTCCTCTATCTTTCTCATTTCCTCCTCTTTCTTAGTAGCCTCTTCTTCATCTCTTATCCTTTGTTGCTCTAACTCTTTAACTTTGTTATCCTATTTTGAGCCTTTTCTTGTGCAGCTTTCCTTTCTAATTCTTGGGCCTCATCTTTCTTCTTTAGTGCTTCAGCTTCTTCCACTTCCTGAGCTAACCCCTCAGCTTTCTTTTTTTATTCTTCTTCTTCTTGAGCAACTTGTTCATCATATAGCTTTTGAGCACCTTCCATCAATTCTTGTTTTTCTTTCTCCATTAGTACATCATTTAATTCCATTTCAACACTATGTAGGCTACCAACTTCAAATTCAACCCCTTCTTCTCCTAGTTCTTCTTCAACCTTTTTCAAATACTCCTCCCATTCAGGTGCTTCTCTCTCTTAGGATGGATTTCTTTCAGAATATTAGGAAATATCTTGAATATTTACCTTAGCCTGTTCCTCTTCTCTGACAATTGGTGCTCCTGAAGTTGATGGTATAGTAGGAGCACTTCCCTCAGCTTGTGGGGGAACAACAACCTGTCTCTCCATGGAACTCTCCTCACTAGGGTGAACAATGACCAAAGGTAAAACAACAAAACTTGAAGTGACACTTGCAGTAGCTGCCTCATAAGTAACCTTTGCTTTACACAAAGCATCATCAAGCTTCTATAAGGATTTTTTTTTTTTTTTTTTGTGGAGGCTCTTCAGTGGCTACCTCTACCGTTGCAACACCTTTCTTTAATCTCTTATCCTACTTGGTTTCTATAGAAGAAGTGGGTTCACTACTGGAACTCCTTTTCTTTGTCACCCTACCCCTTGGTTTTTTTAACTAGAGTTCTATCCACCTCAAGCTCTTGTTTATCACTACCCATGATATCTTTCCAATCTTAGTCTCTTCTTTCTCTGCCCAATTGATGGGTGGTAGGGCCTTTGTAGCCACTTGATAAATATCATACTGGGGATCAAGAGTGATCCCATCATCTGTAGAGTCATCAGGAATATCGGTTTTGATATCAAAATCCCTCATCTGGGGAATTTTTAGCCTCTCGTAACCTCTTTTCCTTACCTCAAACTGATCATGTAAGTTAGCCCAAAAATCTTCAAAAAGTGGAACACGTTAAGTAAAGTAAGAAGGGTAAAGGGCATGCATCTTCTTCTTAGGATCAAAATTCTTCCTAGAACTATGTTGTTAGAAATTTAAAGTCTGGAACTCTTCGATTGTAGATTTAGCCACAATTAATGAAGAACAAGAATAGAATCCCAAATCCAAGTGAAGATAATGTTCAACAGTCTTATGTTGCGAGGAGAAAACAAAATTTACCTTTGTAGCCTATCTGGAAAACTCCATGAGAATCCACCTATTGCCACAACATCTTGGAAATTTAAACAGATGACCATCAAAACCAAACATCCTGAAATAAGTAGACTTGGGGTATTGAAAGAACCAACACCCCCATTCCTAAATAAAATCCTTGGCTTCCTGGGACAACCTGAAACCTATGTCCCCTGTGAGCTGATTTATAACTATAGACATCCAAATTTGACTACTCTCATATGGTCAAATCTGTCTCCTTTATTCATCTATTTCATTGATATTAATTAAATGATTTATTTAATTAATATTTCCCCTCTACCTAAGGTTTCTAAAGTATTTAATTTAATAATTAAATACTTTACCTTTCATCCTTCTTTTCTAAATTAAATAAATATATCAATTTATTTAATTTAGTCATTTAACCTTTTTGAATTTAAATCAATTTTAAATTCCCTCTTTTCTCTCTCCTTGTCACATCCTCCATAATACTCTTCTAATATGGATTAGTTTAATTAATCCATGATTAGGATGTGCACACCCTTAATCATGATTAATGTCACATCCTCCATATTTGGCCACTTGCCTCTAATGCTTCATTAATCTTCTTAATCACCTGTTTGCACAACCTTAATCTAATCACATGCCATCTTTGGTATGTCCTCCAAGTCAACCTTTCATAAGTGCTTTCCCTTTTAAGCCTTGACCTCTTCCCCATGTGAATTAAAAATTCACATTTATTCATTCAATGCATTTCTCTCCCCCATGTAGGTTGTTGGGAAATTCTAAATTCTATCACTTGTCACATTAGTCGCATGGGACAAAGGCCTCCTTTATGAGGACCTTGTCTTATCCTCAAGGTACTCCTTAATCATGTGAATTGAAAATTCACATTTATTCTCCCAACAACTTCTCTCATCCCCATGATGATAAGAGAGGACTTTCTAAAATTCCTCACTTGTCACCATCATCCTCATATGGGGACAAGAACTTCCTTTTTGAGAAAATATCCCCTAATTCCAAGGTATTTTCAAGTACTTCCACCTCACATGTCCTTTGTTCCATCTCATTTCCACATGGCAAGATGTGAGGGTTTGTGAGTTCTCAACTCACCATAGCCCTTCATCTTGCCCATGTTGGAAAAATCTTGGCCATTGATTCCTCTAGAGAATCTTCCCTTCAAATGGAAGATTCTCTCTCATTCAATAACATTCACTCACATTCACAATTCAAGCTCTCCAACTTTCAACACACATTCAAGCAATCTAGCATTCTAGTCTCAAGCATTCAAATTCAAGAATTTTGCATTCAACCTCCATTGTTGAATCTTCAAGCTCATTTGCATCCATTTTTCTCATCTTATCACATACCCACTTGCATCATTTGAATTCTCGTTGCATCCTCATCATTTTGCATCCATTTTCATCATATTTTCTATCAAGGAGCACACATCAAATCTTCAACAAAGGGCCAACCAAAAGGATCACTTGGACAAGGTATATCTCTTGCTTTAATCTTTATTTTGTTTAAGTCAACTTAGGCTAATCTTGAGGTGGTGTTGTGTCATTTCTCCTTTTCATTCTTTCTTTGTTTTTGCATCTTTTCATTTTATAAATAACGTTGCATTATAATAACCACATATATAGGAAAACATCATTTACTCTTTTGAAATGCTTCACTGATTCCTTGAGCTCCAAGTGGTCATAGTGTTCCCAAAATTTCATTTGATTTTGGCCATCATCCATTTATCCTACAGTGTTTAGTCCAGGAAATCTTCCAATCCTCGGTGCACAATATATAACATAAGAAAACATGTAAAATGTCTTGGTTTGTGTCACCTTAAGAAGTTGGGTATGAATATTATTTGAGATGATCTACCCCCAGTCCAAGTGTTGCTTTCCATCAAGTATCAACTGGATGAATGGAAACATCCATAGTTCGAAGACATAAGAATTTTTCTTTCCAAATGCCCTGGCCAACAATGTAATAATGTCTCCAATGTTCTCATAAAAATCTGACCTCTTTAGGTTATCGGGAACTTTCTTTGCTGAATTATTTTCCTTCTTCATCAACTTTTGTTGATGAGTTGCTTATTTTCCTCCACATCTCTATTCCATAGCTCAAGTGCCTTAGCATTAGTCATAATCTTAAGGTTGGGGTAAGGAGGAGGATCAAAAACATTCCTAATCATGGCAAGGGTTAGATCAATAATCACATTGCCTTGGGCATACATGCACTATCTCTGAGTGGGATTATACATTTCAACAACAATCAAAATGAACTTAGGACATTGTACTGCAATAGGAAAGCTAGCTACATGAGCTAGTCCTGAATATGTAATTCTTTGGGCTCTTTGCGTAGCATCTTATGAAAATATATCTATACATAACTACCCCAAATCCATATGCCCCACCAATGTGTCAATTATATTTAAGACTTTAGAGTCAAATTTGGATGGGGCTAGATTCCCTTGATACTTATACTTCATTATATAGGGAAGTTGTTCTAGTTTCAATCTCTTCTTACTAGCCTTCTTTGATGCTCCCTCAAATGTTCCCTCAGTAGGTACTTCCTTAAAAGGTATTTCTCCTTTAGAGTTAGACATTTGTTACCTATTCTACACTATGGACCATTATCAGATATAAAAGGAGACATATGAATAACATCATAACAGAGAAATTCATATTAAATCAGCTTGAAAACTCCATTCAACAAATTAACTTGCTCATTTTCAGGCATCGGGCTCAAAACAGAACCAAGAACTTAAGCTATTTCATGCATAAACTAAATTCTATTGGGGGTCAGGATCGGGTTAAGACAAAGCACCAGACCTATGTTTAATGAAAAAAGTTCAATTCAATTCCCTATCCCGACCCTGCCATGTTTAGGAATCAAGATCGGGTTTGGGTCTTAGTCAGGTACCAAACCTATGCTTAAAACAGTTCAATGTATTCTCAAAGTCTGATCCCGCAATATTCAGGAATCGGGATTGGGTTAAGACAAAGCACCTAGCCATATGATAGAAAACATGTTGAGTATTGACCTACAGTCTGATCCTATAGTGTGGTCGGGAGTTAGTCAAGTCTTGACCAAGTAATGGAAGCTAGCAAACATGAAGGGGATCTCACATAGTTTTGATCCCAATATTACACTGGAAGTCGGGGTCAAGGTGTCATTCAAAACCATACCCCTTATGACGAACAAGTGTTGGTAACTTCTTGAGTTTTGGTCCCACAATGTGGGATCGAGAGTCGGGATCGAGGCGCTAGGATGAACCAAGCCTAAAAAATGTTTATGGGAATGGGTCAACCTTAAACTATCCCGACCCTGATATGAATGTCAGGAATCAGGATTAGGTCTTGACTAGGTCTATGTATCAAACGATGGATTAAAGGTTAAGTGTCGAAACAACTCCTGATTTTGATTGTAATGTGGGGGCCGGAAGCATAAATTTGAAGAGCACTTAGAGAATTCCTTAAACCAAACTTAGGGTACTGGTGCAAACCCTGATCCCAATGATGATGCAGGGATCTAACAAGCGAAGGAACCAACATCAAATAGAAAAAAAGGAAAGTACTGACACAATTCCTGATCTCGATAGTGATGCGGGGATTGAGACTCAAGATGGAAATGGACAATGAAGGTTTTAGGAAATATAACAGTTTCCAAAATGCACCTTCGAGACCGAGTTATGGAGTGGACCAAAGCAATTGCTTTGAAATAGTTAGGAATTAAAAAAAAAATTCAAAACAACCTAACCTAACATAGAACAAAAACCCTAGGAAGCTAGGGCACAATGAGATGGACAATCTCGTGACCAAACAAAGACACACTGACACAAAAAACCCAAGGTGAACAAAACACGCCAAATGGTGCAAAAGAAGAAAAACACACAAAAACAAAAAAAAATACTAGATGAAGAAGAGAAGAACAGAAAGGAAAGAAAAAAATGAGAAAATGAAACACAAGAACAACATAAACAAAAACAAGAAGCAAAGAGAAGAAAATGAAAGCAAGAAATCCTACCTTCGAACGTACCCAAGAATTATGGCATCATGTTGAAAAATTTGTGGAAAATTCTTAAAAACCCTAGCTCTTCATCATGCTTGTTCTTGTCTCCAAACTTCTTAGTCACTGAATGGACAAAAGTAGAGGAGCCATGAGACTTATACACGTTTTTGTGTGTGAGTGGTTATAGCATTAATTGGCAGTTGGTCGGCCCTCGAGATTCAAGTGGAGTCATTAAATGAAGTCGCAGGCATGATGGAAGGTAGGGATTGGGATTGGGTCTTGGACCGAGACCAAACTCCAAAAGGTATGAAGTTCAGTACTAGACTGAGGCCCGAACCCGACAAACAAACAAACAAGCAAGGATCAAGATCGGACCATGAAATGAACCGATAACTTCGAAAAGTCACCAAGGATAAGTCATGGTCCAATGTCCAATCCTGAAAGACAGAACGAGAACTAAGACCGAGACATGCAAAGGAATTTTTCCTTTCAAAAAATGCAAAGTCAAAGTCTCACTCTGAAGCTCGATCCTGCAGGAAACGAAGGCATGACAAAGGAGTTAGATGTCGGGATCAAGCCAGAAACAGGAACAAGAAATTTGAAAAGTTCTTGGTTCCTATTTTGGTCTGAAACCCAACCCCAAAATGAACACAAAAAATGTGCTAGGAAAAAACAAGAAAGTGGGATCGGGACATGTGCAGAAACTAGAACTTTTAAAGGAACAAGTGCAAGTTCCTGCCCGCAACTCAAACCTGAAAACAACAAAGAAAAAGAACAAGGCAAAAGGATAGGGTTGAGATCGAGACATGAACAAAGACTTAACCCTTGTGAAAAGGAATAAGTGCAAGTTCATTCCCGCAACTCGATCCCGAAAAGAAAATAAAACAAAGACTTAGGAGGAAAAGGATAACTCCTAAGACCCAAAAAAAACACCAAGGACAAAACAAACACAAGGGGGGCCCAGTTTGACCAAAAAGAAAATGGGGTGGATATGCAAGGCATAACAATACACTTTTAAGTAACATTCATAAGGTTTAGATAATCTTGATCACTCTCTAGAATAGCCCATTAAACATGGGTTGTGCTTGAATGAACTACATAATTGATATAACATAACCACTTTGCATATCAACCAGAGTTATAGGCTCTTAATTGCAGCAAGAGGTAATCGCTCTTGGATCATGCTATCATTACATCATAACCTGTTGAACTTGAGTAAACCTGAATGCACCTAATGATGATTGACACCTAATTGTGATGATAGTGATTTGTACATGAATTGTGCTCATATGAGTGCCTCCATTTCTATCACAACATAGCCACATTAAACTTGGGCCACACATGAATACATCTTGTATTTGTTATAGGACAACTGTGCCACATGACCAATAGAGTTATGGATCACATAACTACAATCACAAGAATTTGTTCCTTAGTTCTGCTCTTATGGTGATTCCACTACTATTACAACATAACCCTTTGGACTTATATTTATCAAATCCTTAAATTGCTTATTTTCTCTTTGAATGGATTGCTTCATGGATTTTTTATGATTTATACAACTTTTTTTATAGTAAATGACATCGGATTATTTCTAAAGTTGAAATTATTTATTAATTATGGTTTTATGATGATTTTGAGTTTTATTTAGAAGGGGTTAATATGTGGAATCTTTATGTGTAGGTTGAACATATTGTGATGCAACATTTGGGTTGGACGGTTCAAGAAAAAATGGATTTCTATTGGTGTCATAACTAGGTTGGAGAGGACCTTGAGCCAGTGTGAAACACTTCTGGGTGTTTTCGGTAGGAAGCATAACTTAATTGTAGGAATTTTTGAATATCAGATAGAGGAAGTTCCTTTATTCTAAAGATAAAATCAAAAATCTTCTTGTCCAATTGGACATCCAACCTGAGATCTTTAATTGTTGCTTGGGTAAAAACTCTAAGCTATCCTCGACACCTGGTAAAGTTATGGCTAAGAACAAGATCTACAGGCTGAGGAAGTTCTTCATGGATGAAATTGGGAATAAAATCTAGAATGGAAAAGAGAGGGGAAAAGTAGAATTTGATGAAACTCTTGCAAAGTTTAGGGTAATAACTGATGCTTTTGTTCATTATTATGATGTGAAAGATTCTGAACAATCATCCGGGAATAAAGGATTTTACTATGATTTTGAGAGCATCTTCTATACAGTAGGTTGTCTTAGATAAAATAAATGAACCAAACAATTGTGAAAGAGCCAACAATTTTGAATTTGAAACAATGGTGTCTTATGTATAGAACCCCCCTGTGATTTGCTCCTACAATAAGGTATAGCAATTTAGAATTTGAAACAATGGTATATGAACAACTATTTATCCTATCTGTTATGCTACAACAATTAACTACAAGTTAGAGCATATTCATATTAGCATAAAATAGTAGGTGCAATTCACCTCAAACTCTGCTATAGTAATTGCTTTGTAAGGAAGTTTGCACTCCATGAACATTCTATGTGCACGTTAGTATGTTGGTTATTATCTTGATCTTCTTTGTGATCAAAGAATAGATAAGTTCATTGCATAACTCATGACCATTTTATAATGCTATGATCTAGTTCTCTTTTACTTCTTACTCATTGTGTTCTCAATCAAAATGTGCAAATGACTAAGAGGACAAATCTTTCTCATCATTTGACAGTAACTTTCATTATTTTTTGGACTGTTTCTTATGATTCAATCACTGTTTGACAATGTTCTTCCTTTTTGAGTCCTATAGGATAGACAATTCACAGTTTGCAACTCTCTAACAATAGTAAATAGATACAGTAAAGATATTTAAAATTTTAGAAGTGGATTTTTTTTTGAATTGCTAAAGCCTATTTATAAGTTTTATAACTTAAAATTATTTAAACTATTTGAATAGCTAAACTTCATATTATAAATCTTTGAAGTACAATAGAATCAAGTACTTAAAATGATTACAGAGAAGTTGAATGAAAATTAGTAAATTACTATTGATTTAGCTTTTCCTTTTGCGTGTTTATAGGATTATTTCTTCCAACATTTGTTAGGCCTATTTTGGATTCGATGGAAACAACAAAGGCAGTTCCACATCTAGGTCTAAATGAGGTGATGACCCATCCTTCTATGATGAAGTTTGCAGGATACACCAAGAATAGATCTAAAAATATTAGATTTTTAAACCTTCAAATATTTGAGATCGTTGTAGATTTGATTTGATTTTTGTACAGCTAGACGAATCTAAAAAACTATTGCCTAAAAATGATGTAAATGATGTTATTTGTTTAGAATAATCTAAGGGAGCTATTTTTCACTTGCAATTTTTTTTTTTCTACCTTAAGATAACAGTTAAAATTATCATTTTTTTAATCACAATATTTTATTGTATATTTGTATTTTGTTAGATTGTATTGGATAGTTAATGGTTAAGTTTTTTTGAAAAAAATAAATTCAGCATAATATACTTTCCATGTACTTCTTTTCATCACTTGTAAATCTAATTTTTTTTTACTTTTTGTGATCATAAAAAATAGAGATGATTTTAGTCTCTGTGAAATATTTTCATGCATGTTTGAGATCTCTACAAGGTGATAAAAAAGGCCCTAGGGTTTGGTAGGGTTTTGAGTATCCTTATTGTTTTGATGGTAATGTTGTCACTATGTTCACTTCTTTCCCAAATATAGTCACCTGAGAAACTACCATGATGCTCTTGACTGTAAATTAGTTTGTTCTCCCTACCTTCTCACTACAGGTTTGATTCTTCAACTCTACCAACTGCCCTTCCATCTCAGTGTCTTTTCATTCTCTTGCATTTATTCTCTTATGAATTTATTCTTATGACTCTGAAAGCTATCACTAGGTCTATTATGACTATTAGGTCTTTGAGGGTATATGATTTTCTACTACGAACTCTTAGATTGTCATACTTTTGATGAAAATTCTCCAAGGATATTTTCTCACTGACTTAACTCTCTATATGTTCTCCATTATGCATTGAAAATTCATGGTTTCTAGTTAACTATTTATTGGTGTAACCATTGCCATGTTTCTTGGGATTGCCATCCCTATAGGATAGTTTCCTTATAGATCTGAATGTAATTTAAAAGGTGCCCATAAATATTGACAAGTTTCATAAGATTGTTGTGTTAAGGTATTAGATGGTCGTGACAAGTTTCATAAGACTGTTGTGACAAGTTTAATGATACTGCCATACTGCAAGAGCCAAGAAGACATGGTGCGATGTAGCGGTAACATCTTGTATTACCACAAAGGTTGAGCAATAAATGTGCAGTATGGAGATAACTAAATACTTATCCCACATCCCCGCAAGAGCTAAGAAGACATGGTGTGGTGTAGTAGTAACACTATGCATTGTCGCGAAGGTTGAACAATAACAGTGCAATGTAGTGGTAACATCCTGTATTATCGCGAAGGTCGAACAATAACGGTGCGGTGTAGTGGTAACATCCTGCATCACCGCAAGGATCATGTCAAAACGGTGTGGTCTCACGGTTAAGCCATAAAAATAAATATCACATTTCTTTGAGGCATTTTTCTGAAACAATTTTCTTTTCTTGTGTATATTGCTTCCATATTTTCATGTATGTCTAGCAGGGCACTTGTAAGTACAACATATGACAAAAAAATCCCTAGTGTTATGCTTTGATGGATGTCCCTTCATTATTACTAGATATCTGATGTAGTGCACATTATTATAGTGTAAGCCTATTTTTCAGATTGTTTCATTTAACATCACCAATATTCTCCACAAGAACATTTTCCCTATTTAAAATGATGGAAATGGTTCACATCTCTTAGAACAATTTATCTTGCAACAATCTTGGAGATGAATTTAGATGCAATGTGAAAATCAGAACATACTCGAAGGTTCTTAACAATTCCAATATTTGTATCAGGGGCGATGTTTAACAAACCAAATTCAATTGCTAACTTTTCACTATGGTGGCAGATAAATGATTCTTTTTTCTTCTATTCCACAACATTGAGTAAAAGTCTTGAATCTGGAAATACCCTGCTGCCTTCATTTGCCAAGCCAATTTCTCTAATTTTTCATAGATCTCCCATGTTTGTGGATGTGATTTGTCTCCTACACAAAAAAGCATGTACCATTTTATGCCCTTCAATCCAACTACATATAGGTATCTTTTTAATTCCTCTATCTTTCATCAATCTCCTTACTATTTGAACCTCACCACACCTTCCCACTTCTGCACAAATTTTTTAGAGAACATAAGTTGCAACATTTTTAGGATCCAGCTAAAAAAGCAATGTTGTTGGAATACTTAGCCTATATTCATATATGATCCACAGGAACCAAAGGTTTAACTAGCATCTTAGTAATAATGTTTAGGGTGTCCTCAAGATAGCCAACATAGGCATGAAGGTCAACCATGCACACCTAATGATCAACTATATATGTAATGCAATAAGGGTTACTAACATGTGAAGTATGTGCATCCCTCATCCACTAAACCTGCATGAAAGCATGTATCTAGAACACAAGCAATGCTTACAATGTCGATGTTCCAAAGTGCTTTGACATTAATTCAAAGATTTTGAGAGCTTCCTTGCAAAATCCATTTTGTGCACATTTTGCAATCATATCATTTCATTCCATGAGATGACATCTCTTTGAGGCATTTTGTCAAACAATTAATTTTGTGAAACATTTTGGTGTCATATCTTTGGTAATTATGGTTAGTTTCATTAGATTCAAATTTTGAATTTTTGGAAATTATATACAGTAAATAGATTGATGGTTGTTTGGATAATGAAATTACCTCTATTAGAAATTAACTGAAATATCTAGAAGGATTATTTTAATTAAAGAGTATTTTGTGGTTATTTTTGTAATAATGATTAACAATGATTTTATAGTGTAGCTAGCTTGCTATTTTCATTCAAGATACAAGTCATCAAAGTCAAGCACATACCAAGAAGATGGTACTCTACTTCAAACCCTCAACCTCACTTAGTTTAGTCTACTTACATGGGGATATTAAGGAAGTTGGTAAAAAAATAATATATATCAATTTTTGTTTACATGAAGGAGAATCCTATGAGATTCAATATGACAATGGATCAATATCCAGTTTCTTAAGTAAAGATGATGTCATAGTTGGGAAACTTGTTGTGAAACATTAGGTTAGAAATTTTTGGATGTTAAGGCTTCCAAGTTGGATATCAAAGATCTTTTCTCACCAACTTAATTTGGAATTTATGTATAAATGGATTATTTAATGGTGCAGGTCTTTACTGAGACAACACATGGACCAAGGTTGACATTTTTGTTGTCCAAGTCTGATGGCATACTTGGGCTTGGTTTCTAGGAAATATTTGTTGATAATGTTGTTCCATTTTGGTTAATGTTGATAGCCTTCATTCTATAATATGTCAACTTCATTCTATAATTTGAGTGTAGCACCTTTCTTAAATTTTGAACAAGATTCTGAAATCAAGGGTTCAATATGCATATTTCAGGCCTATGTTGATCACTTTGTTTAAGGAATTTGTTGACAAGGCTACAATTTTTTAATTGATTTATCTTTCTACTATGTTTGGACTTTCTTTTGTAAACTTGCAATATATAACACACTTTTATTCTTTCTAAATTGAGACTAATATTAATTTTGTTGGTTGTATTGAGGCACAACTTCATTCATGGCGGAAAAGGAAGAACCTTGTTGCTCATATCAGATGGAACATTGCATGTATTGTTGATTTCGTTGAAGGAGAGAACTTCATATATGGGACACGATCAACACTCTCCTTGGATTCTACAAGTTACAACTTGCTCCAAGAATATTTTCCACATTGTAGAAGTCTTAAGAGATGAAAGGGGCATGTGCTCACATTAAAGGCTTCAAGCATACGTTTCCATCATTGCAAAAGTCTTTTGGAGAAGTTTCTTTCTTGCAGTCATTTCTCTACAATATTGTAACTCAAACTTTTAATCTTGTGACTGAAAATAACAATTGTAATACTCTATTTGTAAGTTGTAACTAGAACACCTTTCTTTTATTAATAAAGTTCACCAATTTTGCCTTCTCAATGGTTGTCTTATTGTGTGCAATTGATGATTGATGTGTATTTATGTGTTTTATGTTTAAATCCTCAAATATCAGTCAATTAAAATGACTAAATATACTACTAATTGACATCAATTAATAATTAAATTGACTAAATATACTACAATCGATCGATGAAAATTAGTGAACAGTGAATAAATATGACTAGATATATGACCAGTGAAATCAATGAATAAAAATGACTAAATATATTAGTGAATAAAAAATAACTAAATAATTGACTAGATTACACCAATCAATGACTAAATCAACAACTAAATTAGTGACCAATTCAATATATCAGTGAATTAAAAATGACTAAATAAGTGACCAGATTACAACAATCATTAACTAAATCAACGACTAAATATATCAATGGAAAAAAAGTGACTAAATAAGTGACCATATCACAACAATGAATGACTAAATCAACAACTAAATATACTACCAAATCAATCAATCAAAACAACTAATAAATGACTAAAAATGGTTTAGTCATCTATCTAGTCGTGTTATATATGACTAGAAATGAACTACTAATGGTCACGTGACCAACTGTAGTCATTTATAAGCAGTTTTTAGTAATTTTTTTAATAGTTTATTGTTGTTTCTGTACTAGTGTTTTTTTCCTTATGACTGAGGATGGGGTAAATCACCAAATGAATGCAATTATGCAATGTAAAAAATGAATCATCAATTTAAAACCTTAATCAAAATAGAATCCACAAAGTTCCAATAGATCTAAGAAGGTTATGAATTTATGCACCTGTCATCAAAAGCAAAATTGCTAAGTGTCCTCCTAAGATAGATTCACCCTAGGGAGAATGGGTCTTGCTATAGGGATCCAAAATTTTCTTTCACAATCCTCTGCTCCTAAATCTACACTCCCAATTCCACTAGATTTCATAGTCAAAAAGTCAGCATTAAATTCTACAAGTGAGTTTTTGTGGCTTGAAAAAAATGTTGAGAACTTTGACAACTTTACAAAATTGTACTTTTGATCAATCTTCAATCCTCCTTCACTTGAAAATTTGCAAACATGAAGAGGAGGGAAACTAGTTATTTATTTTTGGTGAATGGGGGTTTGCCTTGGTTAAACCCCATTTTGGTAATTAAACCTTGAAATGAAATGAAACATGAATGAAAGGATGTTGAAAGAACCCCAATACATTGAGAGGGGGGGGTGAATCAGTGTATATAAATTTTAACAATTTAAAACAATATACAAGATTAAATATCAATCAAAATAGCACACACATTTGAAGATACCAGATATAGGTGGAAAACCCTAGAAGGGAAAATTCACAGTGAGGAAAGTTGCTTGAGTCTACTACTCAAATCCAACCTCACAATCAAAGATATTACATATGTTTTGTAAGCACCCGCTCACAAATACATTGACACCCAAGATAATGTTTTGAGGCACTAGCCTCCTGATACACTACACACCAAAGACAATGTTTTGAGGCACCAACCACCTGGTACACTACACATTCCAAAGATAATGTTTTGAGGCACCAAACTCAAGATATAGTGCACACCTAATTGAGCACCAACTCAATCTTTCTGAGGCACTAACCTCTTACAACAATACAAGTTCATATGTGCAAAATATTGGTTCTCCTTTAACTTGAGAATGCACCTCTTTCCTCTATGTTCTGCAACACACACGTGCACACCCTCTCACAATTCACACTTCTCTTCCTTATCCATTCAACACTTAGTCATTTAACTTTGCTCACTTAGCTTCTCCAATAAGCTAACTCTTCTCAAGCCAAAACAATTCCACTAACATCATTTAATGTAATTGCTATTTTTGGAATTAGACAATATTAGGTTTTGATCTACATTTAATTTTATGTCTCAGTATTCTCATTCTTATCTCAAATACGACGTATTTTCTATTCTTAGTAACCTACAAACCCTATATCAGATACACAATAAATGATATTTTTTCTGTGTGATTGATCCATGTTTGATATTCTAATCACCTTTTCTTGTGTGTCGTCATCTACACATCTCATCTCCAATAAAATTTGTCGCTAGAGTAGTTGAACCAATTAATTTCATGCTCTATGCTAGTTACCAATCGAATGAGGGTTTCGCTGCCATTATCGCCACCTAGCCATTATAGATATTCATGTTTGAATTTGGTTATTTGATCTCTGATCTTCACACCACTATCTGTCGATCCCCCTTCAACTGATCCAACTTTAAAACACAACTATCTAATTATCTTCTTTTACACTTTAGTCACTAATCTGCATCGCACAGTATATACATCTATCGCATTTGTGCTCCGCACTCTAGGAATATTTCTGTGATATGAAGGTGAAGGGTGATCCCACAAAGCTCCAATAAAATTGGTCACTAGAGCAATTGAACCAATTAATTTCATGCTCTATGTCAGTTACCAATCGAACGAGGGTTTCACTGCCATTATCGCCATCTAGCCATTATAGATATTCATGTTTGAAGTTGGTTAGTTGATCTCTGATCTTCACGCCACTATCTGTCGATCCTCCTTCAACTGATCCAACTTTAAAACACAATTGTCTAATTATCTTCTTTTACACTTTAGTCACTGATCTGCATCACATAGTATATACATCTATTGTGTTTGTGCTCCGCACTCTAGGAATATTTCTGTGATATGAAGGTGAAGTGTGATTACCGGTCGATCTCCATCTCTTAAACTTTGTCGTTGGATTTTCATTGCATTCACTTTTCCTAGTGCAACTTTGTTTGTGTGTAAAGAATGTAAATTGTGATCTAAAGAAACATAGTGATGCAATTAGAAGCTACCAACTGTCTCATTGAACACGTTTCCACCTTATCGCTTCATTGCTCTTATGAAGAAGGGATTCACATATCTTTATCGCCAACCTTTTTTCTATCGCTCTTCACTCAATTCTATTTTATTCACAACATTGATGTGAATAAAGTGGGCGATGCAATCATATGTCGCCACCTATCCATGCATATGTATCAAAATCCACTAACCTTTGTTCATCGCATATCACACATTGCATACCTTCCTTTTGCTTCACAACTGCAATGTGAAGCAATGATGTGATACAATCATAACACACCACCTGTCATTGATGATGACATAGTCCAATAGCTTTGCATATCGCAAGTTTGCCTCAACCGATGCAAATACAAATCATGATGTGCAGAACACGTGCGATAGTCGTCCAATCTTACGGGCTTTGATGCACACCGTTGATCATCTTCATAACACATTGTTGAATTTATTGCCCCTGAAGAATAAAGATGTGATGTGAAGGCATATTGTGATGCACTCACAAACTGACATGTGCCTGTCGACATAACGAGTTCTTCTAACTCTGTCAGTGATCGAAGTAGGTTAAATCAAACTTTCATGAAATATTGACACCACTTAACTTCAACAAAGGAGAAACATATAGGATTTCTTCTAAATTTTTTAAAGACTGAATGAAGTTATCAAACCAACACCAACTTCCAACAACCTTTGTGGCACATCCCACACGAGTTATAAAAACCTCCAAAATTACTGACACTGCTTGACTTAGAAAATATTTGAGTCCAAAATTCTTCCACCGAGCCAATAAACACTAAGGCAAGGGGTCGGTCACCCCGATGACACAAAATGCTTAAGTTATGACTTAAGCAACCTACAACTATCAACATCCAATCAATGAGCAAATATAAATTTTGATCAGTACCATGATTGCAATAGTTACGGTTTCTCCAGTAAACCCTAATTTTGTTCGAGAGCATAATTATTTCATTTCTAAGATTGTTATATAATGTTTGACCATGCAAATCATACCATTGGAAATATCTCAAAAAATAAACAAAAAATCTATTTGCTATTTTATCCTTAGACTTCCAACAATCTCCCCTTTGACATCAAGCCAATTTCCTTTTGACATCAATGACAACATAATGCCAACAAAGGAATGATGAATGAAGAATGTTATATTGCAACTCACCAAAACCTTGAGTGAAACCCTTAGACGATTGAAATCTAACACATCTCTCCAAGGTCTTGTTCTTACATGGAATGGCTTGATTGGATGTTGATCTTGATGCTTGAAATTTGACTTGAATGCTGGAAACCTACATCACAATGTTAGCTCCAAAAACATGCATGAATGAAGATAACTTTGACATGATGCTTGAGATATTGAATGTTGCAAAAAATCACTAAGAAACATGCTCTTGAACACCTTTAACAATAATCTTTGCTATAATTTTTACTCTCATGAACATTCTAGGATTTGAATTGATAAAAAGGCCTTGTATTTATAGGTAATTTTTTAATTTCCCAAAAATTAAACATTAAAGGCCAACAATTGCAAATTGAATTTGAATCATAAAAATGTCGCTGAAAACATAAAAATTTGGGGTCCTAAACTTAAGGGGGGACCCATTCGCCCAACAAATTCTCCCTTAGGTGAATGGGTCCTATGCCCAAACCTAGGATGTACACCAATTTCAAGACAATTTAACTAATTCTTATAATTGTTTAATACAAGTTTCCCTTTTCAAAAATAGGATTAATTAAGCTTTTAAATGCATAATTGGCCCAATTAGAGGCTTAATTAAGTACAATTTAATTAAGGGACCCAAACATAGTGTAAAAATGTAAAGCAGTACATTTTCCAACACTACACTTGTGTTCATACCTTTTATTTGGTTGAGTTTTGGGACAGTATGGGGAGACATCCTGCTCATACCCCTTTTCTTAAGATTGAGCACTTCAATTATTGGCCCCACTTTTATTATCTATAATTTGTGGTTTGAAATGAACCGAAGGATATTTCACGATGCACAAATGGTGGTAGCTTAGTTATGGAAAAAGATCCTTTGTAGGGTCCAAGAGACCATTTCTACAAAATGTGATTTATCTGAGATTGTGCATCCCAATGATGTGACTATCATAAGAAACTTGAAGTTGGAGGTTGGTGGGTTGGATTCCCCTTTGGTAGAAGGCCTCATCATATCAAGCAGAAGGTTTGATAGGTGGGCTAGTGGACTTCGCAGTGGTTTCTTGAAGGTGAATACTAATGGTTCCTTTGGGGAACCCTGGGCATGCGAGGATTGGTGGCATTGGAAGAGATAATGGAGGAGGTACGATTTTTTTCTTTTCTGTGTATAAAGGCTAGGAAACCAATAATCTTATGCAGGCCCCTGCTATTCTTCATGTAGTGGAAAGAGGGTGCTCTCTTGGATAGAGACAAATTTTGTGAATCTGATTCATAGATTGTTGTGGATATGCTAAATGATCAAAGGTTGGAGGGAGCTAGCTAGCAATTGGATTTGGTGGTTAAGAATGTTTTGAGTTTATATAGTTCTTTGGAATTTATCTCCTTTCATCATATTCCTAGGGAGTGTAATAGAGTGGCAAATTGCCTAGCCAAGTGGGCTTTGATGCATGAGGAGGGGTGGGATGTTAGAGATTGAGGTCTTTTTCCCTCAAATTATGTGGCGGCTTTGGATAAGGTTATTTTGGAGGACAAGAATATGTAATTGGTTTTGTTTGGGGTTCCCTTGGGGAACTCTTGTTGTATCTTGGCTTTTTATGTATTTATTCTTGATTTTTCAATAAAAAATTTACTGCTCTTTTTATAAAAAAAAGATGATGGAGAAGAGCATTTTAGCACCAAGTTGAGGAGAATGGCTTTCAAATACCATAGGAACAATGTGAAGCCAAGTGGCCACTAACAAAGCAATGTCTACATAGAAACGAGATTCCATTGCAATCGACAACCTAAGACCAAGGCTAGTAATTCACATGCAAAACAATCTCACTTGGTAAGATTCCACAAAAAAATATGTGCAAAGGAGGTATGAGTGAATGCCAAAAGTGGACCATAGCATTGTCAATGGCCTAATAGGTCGATTTGCAATAGATTTGTAAGGGTAGATAAGGAAATCTCATCCAACTAGGAATTATGTCAATATATTCTTTCAAAGACAGAAACCGAGGATGGATCAAGACAGGGTGCAAACCACACATCCAATCATAAATAGCTAGCATAACCTCTCTATCATCAAAAGAACAAAAATAAACCACATAGAACCCCTTAGCATAGTAGTAAATCTCTATCTTACTTGAACAAGGAGTCCAATGCTCGAAAATTCACTAATGTGGATCTAAAAGTGAACACCACAGATGATTAAATCCCCAAATCAAACCCTAATTTGAGAACAAAACCTTATTTTCAATTACTTCTTGCTCTAGAATTACCATAATAGTAGCAATAGCATAGAGAAGAGGTGTCTACTTTTCTAAGAAGGGTGAAAAGCATTTGTAGAGGGGTTAAGGGATATTGCCTCCACATAAGAATGAGAAGGGGTTAGGTGAGGCACCGACATAGCAGTACCCACATTCATATTGATGATGCAAATCCCTCCATTTAAAGCATCATGGACCTTGAATCCCACTACTAACACATTTATAGGTACATAATCCCCAATATACAAAGAGTTTTGTTTAGAAAGGTATAGGGTAGACACAAATACAAGTAGAAATCCCTTACCTACAACAGATACTATATCCACATCCAAAAAAATAGAAAAAACATGTGTAATATTCAAATCTACCACGAGATCAACACAAGATTAGGAATCGTCATTAAGCAAGAAACTTTCATTCATAAACTTTGTCCCTAGTGGGAGTGACCGATAACCCATCAATAATTCATAGACATACATATAAAATGTTATTAATTAGAAATTATAAAGATTTAAAATTGCTCTTAATCCATATTTGAAGAATTTGATTAGTTTGTTAAAATTTGTTTTATTCTATTGAGGCTATCGTAGGATGAGTACTACCTACAAAAGAGTGCTATAATAGGGAACAAAATTTAACGTACGGATGCCTTTGAATTCAAATCGTGAGATAATAATTCCTTCTAAAATATATTGAACCAATGATGTCCGAATATGGAATAATATACTGCCCGAAAATCCATCTACCACCGAAAGGAAAAGGGCGGACAACGCCTCCCTCGGACATCTAACCACTAAAATAAAACGCTTCTTCACCAGTCAACTAAATGCCTTTCCAGAATAATTGTATGGGGTGACGACACTAGATGGCGAAAGTAATTGGACATCATAGTACTAGTCTTCTTTCATGATACTAGTCTTCTATCATGACAGCTTGAAGCTCTATCAAGATCATTGGGCCCGTAACATTGCAGAACCATTTGCCTCAAATGAATGCAATCATCTAAGATTCGATTAACAGTCACTAGGAAGGAATAGATGAAGTGAAAGTTCTTTCTCTGGTGAGGAACATGAAATTTCCTGTCAAAATATTGTAAGAGACGCTGTACATGCACTCCGAGCAAGCCTCGAATTTGATGGTCAGTATCATCTGGAGATGGCTTCGTACAGTCCAATGACAGCTTCATGGTCCCCTTCATTCATGGAGGAGCATACTACTGGCAAAGCGCAGGAATCTGCATGCTGCTCTTGCAGAAAATTGGTGCATCCGTAGATGCCCAAATTAATTAGATGCTTCTAACTACTAGTCTCAGTCCAATGAGAATAAGCTGTGACAGCTTCAGGGTCCCCTTCTTTCATGGAGGAGCATGTTTCTGGCATAGGGGTCCATAGCTTTGCAGAACTTATAATTGCGTGTACCTGCTCATATTTCCTGTCAAACCAGTGTACGGGATGCTGTACATACAGAGCTCTATGGAACGTACCAAGCTCTCAACACAATAATTGAAGAACTCATTGCAACTAAGGGCAAGTACTAGGCTAATAAGCCATGTAGGCAGCGGCTTTATTCAATGAGTGACGTTTCAATATGGAGTGATCGGCTGACGTTCAAGGGGAGACAGCCTCCCAGATAATTTAGTATCAGTCCAATGAGAATAAGCTGTGATGGCTTCATGGTCCCCTTCTTCTTTCACGACACTCACGAGGGAGGAGTCCGTTTCTGATGGTGCGTTTTATCGACCCACTAAGCTAAAATGCTGGAAAGTGCTATGTTTCCCATCCAACTAAACGCCTTTTCAGAAAAGTGGTATGGGATGACGACACTAGATGCCCAAATTAATTGAGGTGACGCCATTATATGAGTCGCAGTATCCTCTGGAAATCGCTTCGTACAGTCCAATGAGAATAAGATTCACGATACTCATGAGTCATGTGGGAGGAGTAAAAAGCATAGGATTCTGCGTGCTGCTCTGGAAATTGCAGAACCATCTATCTCAAATGATGGCACGATACTCATGAGTCATGTGGGAGGAGTAAAAAGCATAGGATTCTGCGTGCTGCTCTGGAAATTGCAGAACCATCATTCTCAAATGATGGCACGATACTCATGAGTCATGTGGGAGGAGTAAAAAGCATAGTCATGTGGGAGGAGTAAAAAGCATAGGATTCTGCGTGCTGCTCTGGACCATCATTTCCAGAGCAGCACGCAGAATCCTATGCTTTTTACTCCTCCCACATGACTCATGAGTATCGTGAATCTTATTCTCATTGGACTGTACGAAGCGATTTCCAGAGGATACTGCGACTCATATAATGGCGTCACCTCAATTAATTTGGGCATCTAGCAGTTGGAGCAGGAGGGATCAGGGTATACAGACGCATTGCCATTTTGAGGGCTACATAGCCTTTTCCCATGTATGTCCATCCATGTAGAAATAATACGGATTAACTATCTCTGTGCGTGTATTGTGTGTGCAATGCAATACAGTTTAATAGGGAAGCCAAAAAAAGGGAAAGTAATAATGTTTTAGTTTTATCAATTTAATTTAATTTAGTAGTTTAAAATTTATTTATTTATTATTTAAATAATATTGTGTGAAAAATATGTCTCTTCTATTGGTGTTGTGAAACCCAGCAATAAATTCACTATTGTTTAGTCTCAGAAATTCGAATAACATAAATCAAATGACTGAAAAAAATAACTAAAACATACACAACACCATTCACTAAAATATTGAATGCAGCATAAATTTAGAGAAAACCAATCACACTTTGACACAATGGTTTACCTTGGAAAACCCCTAATTATGGGGAAAAACCAACATTCAATGAGAGATTTTATTAGAGTAGAAAAGAAGAAATTTACAATAACTGCTAGAACTTGGCATCCACAACAAAACTGCAAACTTGGATAATATTGAACTCCTTTTTCTGTTCACTACAATCTCCCTTTGTTTTGTGTCATTCCTGCAAAAAAGACTTCATCTATATATCGCAAACACTCACATTGATCTCCTTTTTATAACCTCTCATCACCTACGGTGGAATAGAGATTAACGAAGAAAACAAAGCAAAGAGCTATTTTGCAAAAAAGGAAATTTTCCAAACTTGGCAAGTGCATTGCGTTGTAGATAAGGAAGATAAAAAAAAAAATAGGAAAAATTTGGAGATGTCTATCTCCACAACCGCTCCAGCCTGGGTGACACGATTCCAAGCTGGAGACACCTCCGAGCTACGTTTTCAACACTCCCTCTTAGCAAAGAAGGTGTTCTCTACTACACCTAATTTGTCCCTAAAGAAGACAAACTTGCTTTTCATCAAGGCCTTCGTTAAGATGTTTGCAACCTGCTCATCTGTAGATATATATACTATAGTCAAACTAATCCACGTTGTACACAATCCCTGATAAAGTGATATTTAATGTCAATATGCTTCGACCTATCATGAAACACAGGATTCTCAGAGAGTTTTATGCAACTCTAATTATCACAGTGAATGATGGTCGATTCTAGCTCCTGACCAAACAATGCTACTAACAGCTTTCAAAGCCATATGGCCTCACATGTTGCCATGCTCACTACCATGTACTTTGCTTCCACAGAGCTTAATGCAACAGACTTCTATTTCCTATTGTACCAAGAGACAACCCTTGATCCCATGTTGAAACAACACCCTGAATTGCTTTTCCTGTCTACTACATTACGTGCCCAATCTGCATCAGTGTAGCCAATCAACTTGACACCATCACCTCGAGTATATCTCAACCCATACTGAACTACACCACATAGATACCTCAGCACATGCTTTGCTGCTATCCAATGTACTCTCTTTGGTTCTACCATGAACTGACTAAGAGAATTTACTGCAAAACAAATGTCTGGTCTTGTATTGACCAAATACATCAATGAACCAATAAGTTATCTATACAAGGTGGGGTCTACTGCCTCTTGCTTTGATGCATTGATCTTCCACCAATTTGTAACCATCGGTGCAGACATGGGTCTACAGTCCAGCATTCTGAATTGCTTCAAGATTTCCATAGCATATTTCCTTTGACCAAGGAAAATATCTCCCTCTGTCTGCCACACCTCTAATCCCAGAAAATAGTGCATCAACCCCAAATCCTTCATCTCAAACTCTATTGCTAGGTCCCTCTTGCAATCCTCTATGAGCCTCGGTGAACAAGTCATAAATAAATCATCCACATACAAAACTAGAATGAGTGGTTCACCTCCCACCATGAGATAGTAAAGGTTGGAGTTTTCCTCACTCTTCACGAATCCCATGCTTTGCAAGTAGCTATCTATGCACTCATACCACACTCTGGGTGCCTGCTTAAGTTCGTATAGTGTTTTTTTAACCTACAAACATGAGAATCACTCCCATGCACCACAAAACCTTTGGATTGTTCGATGTACACCTCCTCCTCTATGATTACATTTAGGAAAGTCGTCTTGACATCCATTTGATGGATCTGCCATCCCATTTGTGCTGCTAATGAGATCACAGCTCGTATGGAGGTATATCTAGCCACTACAGCGAATGTATCATCATAATCGATTCCCTCCTTTTGAGAGAACCCCTTGGCCACGAACCTAGCTTTGTATTTCTCTATGCTACCATCTAAATCATGCTTGATCTTATCTAGATCCAACGAGAACCAACCAATTCCTTATCTATAGGCCTTAGCACTACCTCCTAGACACCGTTCTTCATGATGGAGTGGTACTCTTCCACCATGGCATCCTGCCAAACCTGCTGTTGTGCAGCATCCTGATAACTGGAAGGCTCATTGTCAATGAGCTCACTTATTAATGCCACATAATTTGAATATTTAGCCGGTGGTCTCCTCTCCCTGCCACTCATTCTAGGAGCTCCCATAAACTCCTAAGCATCTTGTGCAATCTAAGTTTCCACTTGGCTAGTCCTTCTCCCACCGGTAGGAGATACACCAATAGATGGAGCTTGTTGTTCCTTATTCTGCTGCTCTTGATCCTGTGGACTCAACTCACCCAAGGTACTTGTATCTGTATTTGTTCCTGTCACAGTGCCCTATACCCGAGACTCCTGATCCACTTTTGGAGCTTCAATCTGCTGACTCTGTTGAACTACTGGAAAATCCTGAGATTTTCTGAAGGCTTTCTCCTCCAGAAACTTCACATCACATCTCACTATGATCCTCCTCATCATGTATTCCTTGGAGGTTTTGTTGTATCCAACAAAGAAACCTTTCTTTGTAGTTGAATCTAGCATGGTTCTTTTCTCTGACGGAACATGACAGTATGTTATGCTACCAAAGATCCTAAAGTGCCCGACCTTAGGCTTCTTCCTTGTAAAGGCTTCTTGTAGTGTCATCTTCCCCAAAATTTTATGAGGTACTCTATTCTGAATATAGATTGTTGTGCTGCAAGCCTCTACCCAAAGATACTTAGGCAGATCCTAGTCAAACAACATGGCCCTAGTTGCTTCAACAATTTCCCTATTCTTACGCTCAACAACCCCGTTTTATTGTGAGTTGTAGGGAACAATCCACTCTCTCTTGATTCCTTCTATGGTGCAAAACTCCTCGAAGGCTTTGCTTTTATACTCACCCCCGTTGTCTGTCTGAAGGACCTTGATCTTCCTGCCTGTCATATTCTCCACAAGAGATTTGAATTCTTGGAAGTGACTAAAGACCTCATCTTTGGCCTTCAAGAAATATATCTAGGTCTTCCTAGATAAATCATCCATGAAGGTTACGTAATACTCATAACCCCTCAAAGACTGAGTAGAAATGGGGCCATAGATATTAGAATGTATTAAATCAAGAAAACCTTTGTTTCTACTGTCACTTCTAGGAAAGGTTTCCTTTGAAAATTTCCTAAGTGCACATCTTTACATGCATCACCATGCTCAACACTCAACTCTAAAATTCCTATCATAGTTTCTATGAGCAATTTCAATTCCCCATGGTGGATATGTCCCATTCGTCTATGCCATAGCTCTCCTATTTCCCTACTGTTGTCACTACTCACTAGTGCCTTTGGAGTTTCAAATTGCAATGTGTATAAATTGTCACTTCTTACCCCAATTTGCTTTTCCTTCTTCCAGTCCTTGTGTTTTAAATACAACTTTTTCCCTAAAAGAGTGTGTTGTACCCTTTGTCTTCAAGGGCAGATACTGAAATCAGATTCATGCACATCCCTGGCTCATGCAAAACATATGTAATCTTAATATTACTGTTTGACTCCCTTTGAAATGAAACAATCCCTCTCCCAACTGGAGTGCATGTGGTCTTGTTTCCCATTTTTATTTGGAAGCCTATCTCTTCTACTTTATAGCTGGAGAATTTTTGTCTAACTCTTGTCATATGGCATGACACACCATTGTCAATATACCAGACCCTTGTAGTGTTTGAGCTAGATAAGCAGTTTAGAAGAGCGAACTCATTTTCTAGTCTAGAGGATAGCTCATCAACATCCGCTGATGTTGTTGTCTGCTTCTTCTTCTTGTCTCATTTCTTCTTATTTAGACATTGACTGACATAATGTCCTAGCTAATCACAACCATAACATTTAATTTTGCTCAAATATTTCTTTTTCTTCTTGGCCCCTTTTGAGGTAGACTTGCTGCTTGATCCTTTCTTGGCTTTGCCTTTGCTAGCAAGCGCAACATTCTCTTCTACCTCACCCTTATGATCACTATTGCTTCCTCCATTAACATAACTCATTCGCAATTCTTCCTGAGTGAAATCAATCCATAAACGATCCCAATTAGAAATATCTTACTGTTCGGATACAACTTTGACAAAGATGTCCCAATCCTTTGTGAATCCTGCCAATGCAACCCTAACAACCTCATCATCTGATATTGCTACCCTGGTAGTTACCAACTCATCTTTTACTGTTTTGATCCTGGTAACGTAGTCCACAATGCTCTCCCCTTTCTTCATTCTGGCGTTTCTCAGCTTATCCCTAAGAATCAGCTGCCTGTTCAAGTTAGAACTCTGGTACAGGTTGAGTATGGAATCATACATCTTTTTGTAGGTGTCTAACTCTGTAATACGAGGAACAAGGTGATCCTTGACCCCATCCATAATGATGCATCTAGCTTTGGAATCTTCTTTCTGGTAGGTTGCCAATAGCGTAGCATCTATCAGTACAGAAACAATAGTGGTTGTGAATTCCTTCAGATCATTCTCCTCCAATAACAGAAGAATTCTTGCTTTCCACACGCCAAAGTTTGAAGCCCCCTCAAGTCTGTCTAAATCTCTTAATCCGACTATTGTTGTTGCTAAAACCCTTGAACTTAAACCTTTCTGAACACAAAAAGAAGAATCGAAACTTGCACTTGTGTGATTAAGCCCTAGTTTTCTCTTTCAGAGTATTTGCTCTAATACCATGTGAAAAATACGTCTCCCTTATTGGTGTTATGAAACCCAACGATAAATTCACTATTGTTTAATCTTAGAAATTCAAATAACAGAAATCAAATGACTGAAACAAAGAACTAAAGCATGCACAACACCATTCACTAAAATACTAAACGCAACAAAAATTTAGAGAAAACCAATCACACTTTGACACAACGGTTTACCATGGAAAACCCCTAACTCTAGGGAAAATCCAGCATTCAATGAGAGATTTATTATAGCAGAA
This sequence comes from Sequoia sempervirens, assembly GCA_007258455.2. Classification (NCBI taxonomy): domain Eukaryota; kingdom Viridiplantae; phylum Streptophyta; class Pinopsida; order Cupressales; family Cupressaceae; genus Sequoia; species Sequoia sempervirens. The sequence goes on from VDFB02271358.1 coordinate 280,479,147, forward strand.
AATAAGAAATTTACAATAACTGCCAGAACTTGGCATCCACAATGAAACTGCAAACTTGGATAATATTGAACGCCCTCTGTTCACTGCAATCTCCCTTTGTCTTGTGTCATTCCTATAAAAAAGACTTCATTTGTATATCGCAAACACTCACATTGATCTCCTTTTTATAACCTCTCATCACCTACAGTGGAATAGAGATTAATGAAGAAAACAAAGCAAAGTTGTTTTGCTAAAAAGGAAATTTTCCAAACTTGGCAAGTGTGTTGCGTTGTAGATAAGGAAGATAAAAAAAAATAGGAAAAATCTGGAGATGTCTATCTCCACAACTGCTCCAGCCTGGGTGACACAGTTCTAGGCTGGAGACACCTTCGAGCTACATTTTCAACATATTGCAAGTCATGTTAATTTTTTTTTCCACTATTACATATACTTGTATTATATTTTTCACCCATGCTTTGGATTATTATACTTGTATTATATATACAAATATAATATTAATACAATACATAAAATACTATAGTTACATTATAATATTGTATTATATTTATAATATAATACAAATATATTTATTGATATTACATTATTACAATTGTAAAAATATATTAATATTATTATAATTTTAATACATAATTTAACATTATATTATATATTATAATCAATATATAAAATTTTTAATTATTTATAATTTATATATTTATTATATTATTATGAATATTATATTATATTGTATTATATGTTACATACTATACTTATAGTCCGTACACATATATATTATTATGTTATATTATATTATATATAAAAAATATAATATTATTATTATAATATCTAAAATACTAATATATTTTAATTTATTGCATTATATATTTTTATAATTATAATACAATAAATAAAAATATATTATATATGTAACATATATAAAATAATATAAACAATATATAATTAAATTTAAATAACATATAATATTCTATTCATAATAATATAATAAATATATAAGTTATAAATAATTAAAAATATATATTGCTTATAATACATAATATAATGTTAAACTATGTATTTAAAACTATAATAATATTAATATATTTTTACAATTATAATAATATAATATCCTAAATATACAATATTATATGGAACAAAGGAGAGCAGGCTTGCAAGGTAGCATGGATACGAAAGGTCGCATTGCAAAGCAAAATGGCGAGGTCAAAGCAAAATTATGCTGGGGGGACGAGCGGTCAAGGAGACTTTTGGTGATCTGCGCCAAGACTACACCCCTCAGTGGGTCTTTTCTGGGGCGAGATGGGTGGATAAATGTCACCCATTTTACTGGAGACAAAATGAGGCCTATGTGGATGGAAGCATTCATGTGTGCAAAAGACATGACACGCCTAAATCATCGTTGATTCAACAGCAAGCTAGGGCAGGGCTTGCTCCGGTGTAGGGGTAAAGGTCATTCAGAAGGAAAAAAGAATGGGTGGAGAGGTTGGTGTGTCAAAGATCGAACATTAATCGAAAGGAAAAAAATGAGTGGGAAGCCCAGTGGTTTGGTGTGAGTTGGGCTTGGGAGGCAAAGGGAAACACTAGCCAAAGGACTGCGAAAGAGGTTCTAGAGATCAATGTAACTGAGGAAATCAAGTCTGGTGAGGTAATTTTGAGGGACTTCACCTTCATATGTCGCTTTATTGGAAATACTCCTAATCAAGTTTCAATTAAGAGATGGATTCAAACACATTGGGAGATAGAAGTTATGATAAGGTTCTTACTGAAAGGCTTCATTGTAGTGGTCTTTGCAAATGAGAAGACAAAAAAGCAGGTTACGGAGGGTGACCTTTGGTTCATGGATGGAAAACCTCTATACATGCAGCCCTAGAATCAAAACTTCGACCAGACGAAATTGTAGCCATACGACCAGCCAGTTTGGGTCAGGCTCTATAATCTTCCAATAGAGTATTGGACTGGAGATTGCTTAGAAAAAATTGGTTGATCCTTAGGAACACTAATGGAGATTGATATGGGTATCCTTGATGGTGATCTTTACAAATATGCTAGGTTGAAAATTGCAGTGATTGATATCATTCCCCAAAGGATCTATTTGCTAGTAAATGGGAATCATTGGTCCCAAGAACATGAAGTTGAGGAAGCAAAGTTGTATTGCATAAAGTGTAGCAAGTGAAATCATAGGGTTTCATAATACAGTGAAGGAATGGGGGAAGTCTGGAAAACAAAGCAAGCAGTTGACCACTCTTCCCCAACCCCTAGGCCCACTTCAACTATTACAATAGAACTAGATACCCATAGTGGTGAAACTTTGAATAATGGTGTGGCCATGATAGATTTGGCTATTCCCTTTGAGACAATGCAAGAAGGTAAATGTGTGGACAACAATAAGCTGTCGTCTCAACCCTTGGTGCAGAGCCATGAGTTGAAGGGAAATGATGGTGTTGAGGTTGCTTCCCTGGCCAGCAAGGATCTTGATTCAAATTTTGACCTGGATGATGAGTTGGATATAATTATGAATAGATGCATTTTCTAATTAGCGGTAAAACACCTAGTCTAGGAAAAGTTGGGACATCTAGCAATCCCCGAGGAATAAATTCCTTCAAGCAATTGCAGGAAGAGGAGGCTGTTGCAAAGAAGTACACCTGCATCACCAAATTTCTAAGTACTAAGGGAGGAAGCCCCTCCCTTGGGAAATAATGAAGATCACAACTTGGAATGTCAGGGGCCTAAAATCCCTTGACAAGCGATGCCTAGTTAGGTGTCATCTTCAAAAATGCACAAGCGGCATAGTATTACTACAAGAAACAAATTTATCTGGTGAAGATAGGTTCATATTTTTGAAATATTGCCAGTTTTGGAATGAGTGTTTTCAGGATTCTTATGGCTCTACAGGGGGCTTAGGATTTTTTTGGAAGGTGTCTGAAGTGTCGGCAGATGTCATATGCTCTTCATCAAATTGGATGGAAATGAAGGCTTATGATACTTAGATCAAGTAAGGTTAATGGGAAAGAAGTCCATTGGTTACATCCAATTCGGTTAAAATGGAAGCTAAACTTTGATGGGGTAGCCAAAGGCAATCCTGGTCGAGTAGGGGTTGGTTGTATAATTAGACTCAAGTGGTGAGTGTGTGTGGGCGACATAAAAGAACCTGAGGGTTTGCTCAAACAATAATGTTAAGATGGAGGCCTTGTGGCTTGGCTTATGGTTATGCATCTAGAATGGTATAGACTCGGTGGAAATTGAGGGGGATTCACAGTTGTGCGTACATGCAATCACCTCAGGACAATCGCCTAATTAGAGAATTGGCAATTGGATTGTGCTAATTAAGGAGCTGCTAGGTAAGCTTAACATTTTTTCCCTAGTGCATGTCTATAGGGAAGCTAATAAAGCCACTTACTTTTTGGAAAATTAGGGAGTATCCCAAAATGATTGGGTGTTGGAAGACTCTTCCACAACACATTGGATGGGATTGCAGGAAATCATTGATCAAGATATCTTTGAGATACGAGCCGATATGCTTTGTGTTGTGTCAAGCCTATGATTATATGATGTGTTGTGTGATTCACATGTCTGCGAATGTTGGCAGGGCCTAGGATTTGGCTTGGAGTTGGGTTGGATTTTTTGTCTGATTTCGCTTGGCGGTGGTAGCTTTCGCTATTGGTCATGGGTTATGGCTCTATGGCTTTTTATACCCTTGGTCACTTGTTTACTTTGCATTTGAAGTAGATTGCGATACTGGGGGGTTTAATTGTGATCCAAGATGGTGCATTTTTTTGGTCTAAGTTGTTTGCGCTCTAATGAGATGCTTGTAGAGAAAAATGACCAACTTTTCTATTCCCATTTTCTGGAGGTGGGAGTTGCATTAGTGGATTTGGTGTCAGGGATGTTGAAGGCAGGCAGTCATTGGTGTGATGGCAAAGTGTATGAGACTGTGATTGAGCCTTTGGTTGATGTTATTGGCTCCCGAGAGAGGATGGTAGAGCTGTGTAATGGGTTTGTAACTCCTGTAAATGCCCTGTCCGTGGAAAATGCAACCTTGGCATTGGCTACAGAGGGTTTCGTTAGCCATCTTAGGATATTCTTTGATTCTGCTAACATTGATTTCGAGGAGGACGAAGGGGAGGTTTATGAAGCGGAAGCCCTACAATAGCGCAGGGTAGCATTGGAGAATTTCATAGCAAATGTGTGGGAAGTATTCAGGGTCGAGGTGGTGAATTCCAATCTGGATCCTTCTCCAGATACATGGACATTGGTCGATCGTGGCTTAGTGGAGGCAGCCTAGTGAAGGTGTTGGAGGTGGGGAGGTGTTTGTCAGTGATCTACCGCTATTTGTAATTGTAAGGGTGGCTTGGCTAGTTCGGGTGTGTCTTTTTTTAGTTTCTTGAAGTTGTTTGCTTTCTAGCAAGGCTTGCTATAGACTATTAATGTACTTGGGTGCTATCCCCTTTGATAGCAGTTATCAATAATATATATATATATCCTAAATATATTTATATAATATTATAAATATATAACTATATTATAATGTAACTATAGTATTCTATGTGTTATAATAATATTATATTTGTATATATATAATATAAGTATAACATAATATAGGTGAAATATATAATACAAGTATAGATAATAATGACCAAAAAAATTTAAATTAACATGGCCTACAATATTATTTAAATAAAAAAATAAAAATTAAACTACTAAATTAAATTGATAAAATTAAACATTATTATGCCCTTTTGCTTCTTACAAATTCATACTCCCAACCAAAAAAGAAACAATTTTTAAGTATCAAAACTCTAGGCCCACATTTCTTCAAAAAACTAAAGGAAGTTAAATCATCAAAAGATGAATTTTTATTTTAATGTGAAGCATGGAGTATATAAGATAAGTTAGATTTAAAAGAAAATTCAATTTGTATAAAATGTTCTATAGAGATAGTATGAGGTTAAGGTTACCACTCTCAAGGATTGCTACTTTAAGCTAGAGCAATAGAGATTGGAAAACATTTTCACAATTTAAACAAGGGTTGTAAAGACTAAGTTTACATAAATTAAAAAATTATTAAACAGAAAAATAATTTAAATAAAGACACAAGCTCTTAAAAAGAGCAAATAAAATAATAACTTAAAGACTAGTGTAAGCATTCAAAATTAAATTAAAATAATTTATAGAACCAATTTTATGTCACTTAAAAATTATTAAGAGTAGAAATCAATGTAATATGTGACTAAAATTAAATTATTTTTCAAAAAATATTAAACATTTAAATAATCAGTTAAGAATGTAATATTTTAGTCAACATATAAATAAATTATATAAAAAGATAGAAATTAAATACAATTCAAATTGAAAATTATAAAAAATATTTTTAAGACTCTTTTAAAAGATTTGTCAAACATAAAAATTATTTAAAGAAGAATATAAATTTTTAGTAAACATACAAATACAAATAATTTCAAACACTATTAATATTTTTAAAAATAATATTATTAACTATAAATACAAACACAATTCAACTCAAAATTATAAAAAAAATATATTAAATAGAAAAATAATTTAAAAAGTAAATACAAGCACAATTCAAATAATAAGTCTCTTTTAAAAGATTGTTAAATATAAAAAAATATTTAAAGAAAAATATAAATTTGTAATAGGAATACAAATAATTTAAAGATAATATTAATATTTTTAAAAAAATATTATTAACTATAAATACAAATTTACATTCAAATCAAAATTATAAAAATAATATTATCTATAAAAAATAATTAAAAAAATAAATCTAAATACAATTCAAATAATTTAAACTATAGAATAATTTAAATTATTTTCAAAAATTATTAAACATAAAAATATTCTTTTATTATATATATATATATTTATAAAAATAAAATTTAAATGACCTTTAAATAATGTTGAAAACACTAAGTTTAATATTAATATCCAAAACATGGTATTCCTAAACCAAAAAAACCATCCAAAATATTATATTTGTAAATATTTATACATATATGATTATTATATTATTTGAAAAATATAATACAAGTATATGTCATAGTGATTAAAAAAATTAAATTAACATGACCTGCAATATTATTTAAATAATAAATAAATAAATTTTAAACTACTAAATTAAATTGATAAAACTAAAACATTATTACTGTGCATTTTTTTGGCTTCTCTATAAAACTGTATTGCACTGCACACACAAGACACGAAGAGGGATAGTTAATCTGTATTATTTTTGCATGCGGCATATCCATGCCCTGGTGCATTCTTGGGGCTGGATAGCCACTGCCTGAGGCATCTGATGGCTCATGCATTACTAACAGTTTTTGTCTGCCACCTGCTGCAAAAACTTTATCTATCAAATTAATTTTTGAACGCTGCATAAGGATATTTTTTTTACACATTCAATGTTTTATTTAAAAGGCTCAAATTATTAGCTGGAGATAAGGATTTTCCTTTTACACATTCAATGTTTTATTTAAAAGGGTCGAAATATTAGTTGGAGCTAAAGAATCTAGCCAGCTGTAAACCACCAATATTTTTAGTTTTAAGTTATATATATTTAATACATAATGTAATATAAAATATGTTAATATATATTATATAAATTTATACTATATAGATATTAATATGTTATATATAAATATTAGTATTTTAGATTATATTGTGTTATTAGTACTTGTTTTTGGCATAGTATTATTGTAGTGACTTTGACCTTTTTTAGTTAACTAGTTATTGTGTGTGGGAAATGTTAGTATCAAAATGATATAATAAAAACACACCAATGCAACATTAAACTAAAGAAAGCTAAATAAAATGAAATCAAAGAGATTAAACAAAGCTTCTTCAGAATCGTTCCATTGTCCTCTATCTCCAGTGATTTGTTTGAAGTTGTTGCTCTCATATTGTGTAAGCAAAGCTTCTCAGAATGGCAACCTGCAGAACGGGTATGCAAAGGGAGAGTAATTCTCTATCCTATATGCTGGTGGAGTGAAATGTGATATACGGATATGCACAGGGGCTGTGGATTATAGATGCTATTGAGGCTATGATATGAGGATGATAAGCCATGATATGGATTGCTAATATGCTAAGCTATGCTATGCTATGATTCTAAGGGCTATGGATGCCGGAAGGCTAATTGATTATAGTTTTCCTATATGAAAGCTTCTATGTTTTTCAGAGACTTGGCAGCCCCTTTTATAGATTTTCACAGGCAAGAGCCTGGCTGGAAAAGATCAATGGCTGTGAGATTGTTTGGTAATTTTGAATGGTGAGAGATGGAGAGGATGAGAGGAAGATAGAAGATGTTGGGAGGTTGGAGAGAAGAATGGAGGTTTGTCTTCAATCCACAGGAACAAGCTTGCTCAGAAACAGAGAATTTTTTTTTTGTTTTGAAGTTTGTTTCACGGTTGTTGAAGATAATCCAAATTAAATAAATAAATTTATTTAATTTTATGTGAATTTGAGGATTAAAAAGATTTTTGAAATATTTTATGTGAAGACTATAGAAGATTTAATTAAATATTTTGGAATATTTAATTGCGATGTGACTTTAGAAGAATTAATTAAATATTTGGAATATTTAATTGTGAATGGAATTTAGAAGAATTTTAGAATATTTAATCTTTATTTGAATAAAATATTCAAGTCAAGATTATATGATAATTAATATAAATAAATCATAATGTTTATTTAATTAATTAAGAAAATGGATAAGAAAAGTGATTAAATAAACTTATTTATTTAATCAAAATGAAAGAATGAACAATATAAATAAACTATTTAGATTTATTTATACGTAGATTGAATTCAGAGATTTAATTAAATATTAAAAATATTTAATTAATTACCAGACTATTGTGATGTGACCATTTTTAGGTGTATACATTTTGCCCCTCTTTGAAGTGATGTGTTTTACGCATTGCTTCAAAGAATTTTGAAATTTTCCCTAGATGTTGATTATCAAATGTTGATAGGTGTATGCCCCCTCGGACGATGAATTGATAAGATTTTAATTTTTGTGATTTTTTTTTTGAATTTTTAGATTTTTTAGGACTTTCAGATTTTTTTTTTGTATTTTTTTAGGACTTTTTTAGTTGTGATGATTCAGATATAGAACTTCTTCAAATGACTGTTGTTGATCAGTTCTTCAAACAGGTCCCCTTCTGACATAGATAACTGATATGCTCCAGAACCATAGACTGTAATGATGACAAATGGACCAAGCCAATTTGGTTCAAATTTTCCTTTCTTTACTCTGTCTTGCTGATTGCGTGGATTTTCTTTCAAGACTAAGTCACCTAATTGAAATGTCTGTGGTTTAACTCTGTGATTGTAGCTATGAGACATAACTTGTTGATAACCCTTCAAATGATCAGCTGCATGTTGACGTCTTTCATCTAACAGTTCTAGCTCTTATAAACGAGATACTTGGTAGTCTTCATCATTTATCAATCCTTTGAGTGAGACCCTAAGCGAAGGCATTTCAACTTCTAATGGTAAGATCACTTCTACTCCATAGACCAAGGCATATGGGGTGGCTCCTATTGGTGTGCGAATGCTAGTTCTGTATGCCCACAAAGTTGGATTTAATTGGACATGCCAATCACGACTGACATCATTTACCGTCTTCTTCAAGATCTTCAAGATTGTTTTGTTTGAAGCTTTTGCTTGACCATTTCCTTGTGGATAGTAAGGTGTAGAGAACCTGTGTTGGATGTGAAATCTTTCACAGGGTTCGTCAACATCCCGATTTTTGAAAGGCCTCCCATTATCAATGATGATAGAATTAGGAATTCCATATCGATAGATGATGTAATTCAGGATAAATGAAGAGATTTGTTTACCAGTCATGGTTGTCAAAGGAATAGCTTCGATCCATTTTGTAAAATATTATGTAGCTGTGATGATGAATTTATGCCCATTTGATGATGAAGGATGAATTTTTCCAACAAGATCTAATCCCCACTGAGAAAAAGGCCATGTCGGAGTGAAAGGTTGTAGTTCATGTGCAGGTGCATGAATAAGATTCCCATGGATCTGGCATTTAGAACACTTCTTGACAAAAATAAAAGATTCTCTCTCCATGGTAGGCCAATAATATCCCATTCTAACAAGTTTCTTGGCTAAGGTTAAACCACTTGAATGAGTTCCACAAATACCACCATGAACCTCTTGTGAGGCTTTTTCAAAATTGTCACTTTCAAGACATCGAAGGAGTGTACCATCAAGACCACATCGGTAAAGGATATCAGCGATTAGGGTATAATAGGATGATTGGAGTATGAAATTCCTTTTTTGGTTTTAGGATAAGTCCAGTGGTAAGATGTTATTTTTCAAGTAGGTATAAGTCTTTCCATATAAAGGTGAATTAGAACCGGTTAAATGACATATGACTTGGGTCTCAGGATTATCATAGGCAGGAGAAAACAATTGTTCCACCAAGAATTTGTACCATGTTTGATGTTTTGATAATTGTAACAAGGAAGCAATTGTAGCCATTGCATCTACAGCTTTATTATCAATCCTTGGGATTTGGGAAAACTTGATTGCCATAAAATACTTTTTAAAATCATCAACCATATTTTTGTAAGGTAGTAGCTTATCATCTTTAGTTTGATAATCATCATTGATTTGATTAATGACAAGTTGTTAATCGCCATAGACTTGCAAGTCTGTAATCTGCCAGTCCAATGCTATCTTCATTCTTGTGAGCAATGCTTCATATTCAGCTATGTTATTTGTGCAAGGAAACATCAACCGATATGATTTTGGAATGGTATGTCCTTCAAGTGTGACAAAAAGAATCCCTGCCCCTGAGCCATGTTGCGTGTAAGATCCATCAAAGTATAATGTCCATGATTTCTTAATTGTTGCTGTGAAGACGTCTGCATCAAGAAATTCAATGTGCATTGGGTTTTCTTCTTGCAAAGGTGCTTCAGCCAACTGATCTGCGATGACTTGTCCTTTTATAGCTCTTCGATCTACATAGTGAATGTCAAACTCACTCAAGATCATTACCCATTTTGCAAGTCTTCCTGTTAAGGTAGCTTTGCTTAAGAGGTATTTTAGTGGATCAATTTTGGTTGTTAGCTTAACTGTATGAGCCAACATATAGTGTCACAACTTTTGGGAAGCAAACACTACTGCTAGGCAAGCTTTTTCAATGAAAGTGTAGTTTAATTCATGACTTGTTAAAGTTCTGCTGATATAGTATATGGCCCTTTCTTTACCTATAGAATCTTCCTGTGCTAGTAACGCTCCCAAAGATACTTTTCTTGCTAAAATATAGAGTATGAGGAGCTCTCCTGGAATTGGTGGAATTAGAACTAGTGGATTCATAAGATATTTCTTGATTTGATTAAATGTTGCTTCACACTTTTCCTCCCATTTGAATGGGACATTTTTATGCAATAGATGTGTAAATGGTAAGCTTTTGTTTGCCAATTGAGCTATAAACCTCCTAATGGATTGTAGTCGTCCTTGCAAAGATCGAAGCTGACTGATTTTTTGTGGTGGTGGCATGTCCATTATAGCTTGTACTTTTTCTGGATCAACCTCTATGCCCTTTTTTGAAACAATATATCTCAAGAGTTTTCCAGATTTAATGCCAAAGACACATTTCTTTGGATTGAGTCGAACATTGAACTTCTCCATTCTAACAAAGATCTTTGAAAAAATTTTAAGATGTCCTCTTGTATGAGATTTGGCCAATAAGTCATCCACATAGTCTTCCATGAAGGTGTGCATCATGTCATGGAAAATCGTTGTCATTGCTCTTTGATAAGTCACTCCTGCATTCTTTAACCCAAATGGCATTACATTCCAGCAATAGGTTCCCCAAGGGCATGTGAACGTTGTTTTATCTTGGTCTTCTAGTGCAATATTTATCTGGTTGTATCCTAAAAATCCATCCATTAATGAATACATTGCATGGCCAGTAGTTAAATCAACAATCATATCTATGTTTGGAAAAGGGAAATCATCTTTGGGACATGCTTTGTTCAAATCCCTGAAATCTATACAAATTGCAATCCTTCCATTCTGCTTTGAAATAGGTACGATATTGGAGATCCATTCTGCATAGTCAATAGTCTGAATGAATCCAACATCTAAAAGCTTATTTAACTCTTCTTTAACCAATAATGCAACATGTGGATGCATTTTTTTGAGTTTTTGCTTCACAGGTTTTTCCCTTGTGTTTATAGATAGATGATGCATTGTCAGATTAGGATCTAACCCTGGCATATCAGCATATGACCAAGCAAAATTGATTTGATTCTCCTTCAAGAACTCTATGAATTTGTGTACTTCTTCCACTATTAATGATGCTGCAAGTTGCAAGATTTTTGGCTATTCTGCTATACTTATGTTGATTGATTCTATGGGCTCAATCAAAACAGAAGATCTTTCTTGATAATGTTTGGGAAGAGTATCAAGTTTCTCATCCTTCAGTTCCTCAAAAAGGTTTTCACCGTTAGATTCACTCTTTATTTTTCTCTTGTTGTGATCTACCACTGCCATTTTTTAGTTTTCACCGATAGATCCATCTTTTATTTCATTTATTTTGCAGCTAAGAGACTTGACACCCTCCCTATCAAAATCTTGACTATGAGATTCTTGGATGAAACAATTGTTTTCTTCATTAGATGAACAAAGGAAATTTACAATATCCTCATCATCATGGAATGTAGGGATATGGATAGGTGCATCGTTATCCCAATCAATAAGTTTTGGATAGACTAAAGGCATGGAATCATTAGGTTGGGTAAGGTCTTGAGTTGTCAAAGTCATGATATGGTTGTCATTTTCATGATGGACAAGGTCTATGATGCTATTCTCCTGTCGATTATCAATCTCGTTAAAATTTGAATCATCCTCACTTGAGTCATCATCATATCGTGGTTCAAATTCAAGTGATTGTGTTCCCGAGCTTTCTCCTTGTATGAGAATGGGTGCATATGTGTGTATGGTATCAACTTGTTTGTCTCTCCAAAATTCATCGTTATAAATGGTGTCCCATTCATATTCATTAGAATCAGTGTCTGAACCGTTCTGCAATTGGAAAAATGATTCATAAAATTTTTGTAGAGTGACATCTTCATGGGGTTTATCTAAAATTGATTCTCCTTCATGAGTTTGTTGTACTTGCTATGAAGTTGACCCTTTTGTATCTTTACCATATCCAAGTCCTATTTTATCTTTTGGATGTAGTGAAATAGGTTGAATTGGCTCAATGATTCCTTCTTTTCTTTTTCCTATAGGACCATTTCCTTCATAGCCCATTTGTTGCATGATAGTATACCCTTTGCCATATTGCCTGATAGGTATCTTGATGTGCAAGAGAGATTCATCTTCATCTTTGTATAGCCAACTTAGAATGTCCCTATCTTCGGCTTCTTCCTCGGTAGTGTTAGCTTTAATGAATTGTCCATCAAAATTTGTGATTGGCATAGAAGCTTGGGATGTAGAGGCTATTGCGATCTTTTGATTTGATAGAGTTGGCTAACCATGTGACCTCAGAGAAGGAGGTAAGCTAGAAAGGGATAGCAAATATTTGCCTATTCCTTTGTCTTTAAAATGTAGCTTGGTGTCAAGATTCTTTGTCAATTCTTGCAATTGGTCTTGTAGATTGGAAGAAGAAGCAGTAAGAGCCTCCCTATTGTGTGGCACAAAGGCGTCTTGAGTTGCTCGAAGATTTGAACAAGTTTGGGTGCTATTGTAATTAGCTTGTATAGTTATTTCTTGTCCATCATACGTAAACTTGATGCATTGATGATACGTTGATGGTACTGCCTACATATCATGAATCTATGGGTGACCCAAAAGGATGTTATAGGAAAGATCATGATCTAGAACCTAACAAAATGTATTTTTCACAATAGGTCCCACTCTGATAGGTAGCATTATCAGTCCTTTAGAGGCTCTTTCTTCATCATCATATGCCTTGATAGTTATTTTCCTTCTTGGATCAATGGAATTTTATGATATTCCTAAGGCATGTATTAGCTTTAAGGTACAAATGTTTAAACCAGCTCCTCCATCTATCAAGACATGTTTGATTCAGTGTTTATGGATCATGGCTTCAAGATAAAGTGATGAATTATGCGGATGTGTCATGGAGGCATCACCTTTTTCGGAGAATGAAAGACAAGTGGGGGAAGACAAATGTCCCACCATAGCTTGAAATTTGTTTACATCTAGATTAGTGTCGACAGTTGTGTTTACAAGAGCTTCCTCTAAAATATTCTTGTGTATAGGAGATATTTTGAGAAGTTCAAGAATGGAGATTTGAGCTGATGTTTTTCTCAGTTGATCAACTAGATTATAATGAGTTGAAGGAGGAATAGCTGCCTTAGATGAAATTCCTTTTAAAACAACTTTTTATTTTCCTCTCGTAGTCACATTAACCTGTTGATATTCTTGCTTTTCCTTCATTTTAATAACATTAACCTGTTGATCATTTGCATAGATGTGGCAGATTATGTTGTCTTCAACATTATTTATGCTTTTTGCTTTAGTATTTGACGTTTCCCCTTTTTGATAGTTTGGTAAAGGATCTTTGAATGCTTGATGATCATCATTGGTATGATGTCCTTCAATTGTAATGGTGCCATTGTCAATAAAATCTTGTACTAGATTTCGCAAGGCTTGATAGTTATTTGTTCTATGACCTTTACATTGATGATAATTGCAATAATACGAGTCATTCCATGATGGTGGTTTGACTCATGGCTCATAATCTCTTTGTGGTGGTAAGGTGATAACCTTATTATCAAGAAGCTCCTTGAGAGTATACTCAAGAGATTGACCCAAAGTGGTAAAGTTTCATCTATTTGAAAAGAATGGAGATCTTGGTAAATTTGATGTTTGGGTATTGCCAAGATTGTTATTGAAATTACCATGATTATCCTTGTTGTTTTGATTGGTCATGCTTTCTTGGTTGGAGTTATGTCCTTGTTGATTGTTGTTTCTTTGTTGGTTGGTATTTCCTTGTTGGTTGGTATTACCTTATTGATTGTTTCATGGAGCACTTGATAGGTTGAAGATAGATGGTCTTGTTCATAGATTGTTTGCATCCACTATACCATCATTGACAACATTTTTATTTATGTTCCAAAACCTTGTTTTATCATTGTTGTTTTGGTTGGATGAACTTGGACTATCAAGTTTTATCACTCCTCTTTTGACCAAAGCCCCTTCAATGGTGATTGCATTCTCACTCAATTTTTCAAAGTTATGAGGACAATGAAGATTAAGCCTGTAGCTTAATTCTTGATCTAGGCTATTGATAAAGATATCCATCTTTTCTTTTTCAAGAATAGGATGGGAATATCGTGCAAACAATCTTCTCCATCTTTGCAAAAATGTAGTGAAGGATTCCCCTACTTTTTGTTTCACTTTACAAAGATCAAGCATGGTTATCTGGTGTTGGATATTGTAGGCGTATTGTGATATAAAATGATTTATCAACTCCTCAAAATTTTTGATGGGGAGAGTAATCTTGGAAAGCCACTCCATGGATTGTCCACCCAGACTTCGTGGAAACAATCGCATTAAGTAGGTATCTTCATAAGCGAATTCTAGACTCATATTTCAAAAATCTCTCACATGTTCAATGGGGTTAGTTTTTCCATTGTACCTATCAAATTTAAAGATTTCACAATGTTTTGGAAAATGGATCATTTGAAGACTCCTATCAAATGGGTAAGGAGATATGTCATCCAAAACATACTTCTTTGTTGTACCCCCTTGCATTTCCTTTATTTGCCCTTGTAATTCTTTTATCTGTTGAGTAAGGGCACTAAAATCATTAGGAGTTTCAGGATTCGCTTTAATCCCTTCTATATCAAAATCAGAAGGTAACTTAGCTCCTTGATTAGCTAATGAAAGAAAATATCTTTCTTTTTTTTCATTCTAGAATTCTTTCTATAAGAGTATGGAATTGGGGATCCTGCTCTGCTTCTTGAAGCTTTTCTTCTGTTAACTCTTCAATATGAAATGGATTCTCTTCTTTCTCGTTATTATCTCCCAGTTTGCTTGTGGTACTTTCTCTTTCATCTTTTTCTAAGTGCTTTCAAGATCTTGTGAGAACAGGCATAAGCTTTGCCCCAAATTCTACTAACTTTTGATCAAAAGGAATTTGATAGTGCAATTTTTGATGGATATGAAAGTCAAGATAGAATGAAGATTCTATGACTTAAAAAGATTTCTAGTCTTTAGCTTGTGTTTTTCCCTAAGTGAAAGGATGAAAATCCTGTTGGCAGGAATGTAAGAAAAAGATCAAGAAGAAATGATTTTGCACTTTATGAAGTTTGATTGTAGCTTCATAAAAAGATGGATTTTGTGAGAAAACGCCTAATGTGATTGAGTTCTCTATTGCAGAAATTGATTTGGACGAGTAGAATATTCAATTGTAGGTTAGGGAACATAAGAAAAACAAATACGTTGACTGTGGTTGTGCCTTTGAGAAAGGGCTCTTCTTTGAAAGAAAGCTCATGAATATAATGGTTCTATAGCATAATCATCAGTGAAACCTCTAACACAGTCATGATATCGATGGATAAAGGTTCTATGTTTAAGTAAAACCTTTCGACTTTGGTACAAGAATCATCTTTTCTTCAATAGTTTCTTGTAGCTAAGGGGTTTCTTTGGATTTTTGATTCGTTTGAAAATGGACTTCTTGACAAAGGTTGTGGATTTCCAATCTCTTAACATGAGGGTAATCAATGTAATTCTAAGTTTTGGATGATCTTTACTGAATTAATGTTTTGAAGACACATCAAGCAAGTTGTAGAATAGTTGTTTTTAAGTCCTATACTAAACATCAAGTGTATGATCAAAATGTTTTTCAAAAATTGTTTTCACAGGTTTTACACATGATAGATAGTTCAAGCAGACTCACTCTTAGTGCTCAGGTAGGTCACCATAATAATCAACAGCCCACATCTTAAAACTGCGTCGACTCACACAGCCGTGTCACCCCTAAAGGGGCGCTCGTGTTTTTGTCTTTTCCAAGCGCATACTCAGAGTGATGAAAGTGGATACCGGATCCCCTGAGCAAACGGTCCTTGGCAGTTATATGGTGAGTATCTTGGGGGTAGATTCTTCCCTCCCTTGCACTGTGATTATTATGATGTTCAGAAAATGACTTCGGTTGGATACTACACTAAGTTCGTAGTAAGGGTTTCTGTTCGGTGCAGCAAATGATATACTCCCTCGAGAGACCTCCCAAACTTTAGAACAAAGGCTTTGGGAATGGTTATCAATGCACACTACCATCCAATGGGACTTTCATCAACCATCCACATTTGATTAAAGTGGGTTGGAAAACTTGGCTTTAGTTGTTCCCACTTAGGTCATTCCTATAGGGTGAGTACTTTTTCCCACTACGACAGGCCTTCTAAAGGATGTATTTAAAATAGTAAATTTGCATGAAATTGGAAAGGCAAGTCTGGTATTTTGATCACCCAGTTAAGGGGAGAGCATAAGCCTATTGCCACAAACAAAGCAAATAAATGTTCTTTTTAAAACCCAAATCACAATGATCTAATCTAAGTGAAGACATTGCTTCACAAAGACATGGTGTTCTTTTTAGTCCAAAATAAAAATGAAGTGACTATCCTAGGATTGATTCATTCCAATTAAGTGACTATCCTAGGATTGGTTCATTCCTTTAAAGCTCTTACTAGTTGTGGTCACGTCGAATCTAGTCAAATTGTATTTAAGTTAAATATTACAATTTGCAGACTTTAAAAATCTATTGCTGAAAATAAAAAAATGTGCTAAAACAGACATTAAAGAGCGCTTAAACAGAATTAAAGAGCGCTAAAACAAAATTCAAGAGCGTTGCAGGATCATTAAAGGGCACTGAGAAATCATTGAAGGGCGCTATGGAATGACTCAAGGGCGCTGAGGGATGACTGAAGGGGGCTAAGGAATGACTGAAGGGCGCTGAGGGATGATTGAAGGGTGCTAAGGGATGACTGAAGGGCACTGTAACAGAGTTAAAGAGCGCTAAACTGGGTGTGAACTACGCTGAAGCGTGTTTAATGCACTAATACACTCTTTTAGCCATAACCTGTCAGAAAAATCTACAAAAAGATGTTAAAATTGGGGCAAGAGCCCCATGGTGGGTGCCAAAAATTTGTGTGGGAAATGTTAGTATCAAAATGATATAATAAAAACGTGCACCAATGCAACATTAAACTAAAGAACGCTAAATAAAATGAAATTAAAGAGATTAAACAAAGCTTCTTCAAAATTGTTCCATTGTCCTTTATCTCCAGTGATTTGTTTGAAGCTGTTGCTGTCAGATTGTGTAAGCAAAGCTTCTCAGAATGGCAACATGTAGAATGAGTATGCAAAGGGAGAGTAATTCTCTATCCTATATCTGGTGGAGTGAAATGCGATATACGGATATGCATAGGGGTTGTAGATTATGCACAGGGGTTGTGGATTATGGATGCTATTGAGGCTATGATATGAGGATGATAGGCCATGATATGGATTGCTAATATGTTAAGCTATGCTATGCTATGATTCTAAAGGCTATGGATGCTAAAAGGCTAATTGACTATAGTTTTCCTGTATGAAAGCTTCTATATTTTTCAGAGCCCTTGTAGTCCCTTTTATAGATTTTCACATAAAAGAGCCTGGCTGGCAAAGATCAATGGCTATGAGATTGTCTGGTAATTTTGAATGGTGAGAGATGGAGAGGTTGAGAGGAAGATGGAAGATGTTGGGAGGTTGGAGAGAAGAATGGAGGTTTTTCTTCAACCCACGAGAACAAGCTTGCTCAGAAATAGAGAAATTAACTTTCTATTTTGAAGTTTGTTTCACGGTTGTTGAAGATAATTCAAATTAAATAAATAAATTTATTTAATTTTATGTGAATTTGAGGATTAAATTTTTTTTTGAAATAATTGATGTGAAGACTATAGAAGATTTAATTAAATATTTTGAAATATTTAATTGTGTTGTGACTTTAGAAGAATTAATTAAATATTTGGAATATTTAATTGTGAATGGAATTTAGAAGAATTTTAGAATATTTAATCTTTATTTGAATAAAATATTCAAGTCAAGATTATATGATAATTAATATAAATAAATCATAATGTTTATTTAATTAATTAAGAAAATGGATAAGAAAAGTGATTAAATAAACTTATTTATTTAATCGAAATAAAAGAATGAACAATATAAATAAACTATTTAGATTTATTTATACGTAGATTGAATTCAGAGATTTAATTAAATATTAAAAATATTTAATTAATTACCAGACTATTGTGATGTGACCATTTTTAGGTGTATACAGTTATTAATAATTTAGTTTTCAACCAATTAAAATAAAATTCAATTTTGTAAAGTCAACTTGTAAAATATTTAACTTTAGAAATTATAAAAAATATTTTTTGTGCTAGTTAAAAAAGTTTTGTGTGTTATTGGCGGATAAACAAATGTTTAATTTTTAAGGAATGATTTTTCATTTTTTGCTTTATAAAATCATTTCATTAAATCTTTCTAAAATAAATAAATGTGATTTATTTTGACATTTTTTTAAGAATAATTTTTTTTATATATGTAATTGTTTTTTTTATTAAAGAAAATATTACAAAAATCAATTAACTATTTTATAGAGATTTGGATTTACACTATTAAAATTAAAAAATTAAAAAAATTGATATTTTCAATTTTTTATGGTATAATTTGATTATATTTGTGCTACTTCTTCTTTTCATTAATAATATATATATATATATATATATATAGAGTTAAAAGAATTATAAGCTATAATATATAGATATATAAGATAACATATAACCTAATGTAAACTT
Source organism: Sequoia sempervirens (assembly GCA_007258455.2). Classification (NCBI taxonomy): domain Eukaryota; kingdom Viridiplantae; phylum Streptophyta; class Pinopsida; order Cupressales; family Cupressaceae; genus Sequoia; species Sequoia sempervirens. The sequence continues at coordinate 280,497,995 of VDFB02271358.1, forward strand.
ATAGATATATAAGATAATATATAAGCTAATGTAGGCTATATATATATATAAATATATAATTTATATATACTATTTCTATTTATAGGTAAATAATTTAACCTATATTATGTAGGTAATATATTAATTTATATTATATAATAGTTTATATTAATTATATTATATGTAATATTAATTTATATTATATATTTATATAAAATATAATATAGGTTATTTTATTTTCATATATATTTATATATATTAATAAACTATCTTAATTGACTATTATGTTAATAATAATATTAATATTTTATATTATTACTATTAATAATTAATATAATAGTAAATCACAATATTAATAATTATAACAATATTTTAAAATATATTAATATTACAATATTATCTATTTACTTAGTTTATATAATATAATTTATAAATAATTAATATTAAATTAGAATATAATATATTTATTATATTAGTAGTATATTTACTTATGAATATTTGACTATCATATTCAAAATCAACTAGAATCAATCTAAGAATTATTTTTAATAATAAATCATTTGATTATTTAATGTTTAGCAAATATGTATTCTAAAGAACAAACTCAACTTCAACTTTATTAGTCATAGTTATGTCTAGTACAAATAATTCATAAATTACTTCTTTCTCTCAATGGGTTCATTATATAAATATTCAAATGTATTCAACTTTATTTTTTTTGAAAAAAAATAACACCAAACAATAAACATTTATTCTAATTTATTTTATTTTTAAATATTTAACATCAAACAAGATATTTACATTACATAAGCAAAACATATAAAAAAAATCAAGCTATTAATTAAACAAAACACAAAATACAAAAGTCAAAACTAAAATACAACAATTAAAAAAAAATTACATTTAATTTTATTAACATTAATTAAACTTACATTTAATTTTATTCCAACTCTACAAATCTCTAATTAGAGTACTAGAAAGGCAAGTACTAGCCACTACGTGGCACTTGTATTATATAATATGATTTCAATTAACGTGTTTTGTGCAAATAATCATATATTTTAATTTTTTTTTTTAATTATTATTTGAAAAGGAACAATATTTGTATTAGGTAAGTTAAAAATTAAATCAAGGCTATGGTTTTAATTTTTGGCTATAACCCCCAAAAAAAGACAAATGAATATGCAATGTTATATTAATATTATATTTATATAATATCATATTATTATCAATATATTATTTATATTATATATATCTATATATATATAATATTATATTACAATATATTATAATATAAAGTTTTAAAATGTAAAAATTATATTATAATGTATTTAACAATGTTACCTTATATTAAATTTTTTTGATGAATATGTAGCTATCTATATTAATTCAAATATAAAGATAAATATTCACAAAAAAGAGTGGGTGGTAAAAAGGCACACCCCGAGAGTCAAATGGGTAGCACCCAGAAAAACCAACAGATCACATGGACAAAGCCTAGAAGTCCAAAATTACAAAGTAAATAAAAAGGCCATTAAGCGGCTAGAGCAATGCCAACAGAGCTAGGAGGGTTTTTATCATCCAAATTTATCCCCCATACATTAGCAGGGTTTGGAGTGACATCAAGAGGACCCCAACCATCATTAGCATCTTTTTTTCTCAATATCTTCTTCCTCATGCGAGGGAAAGATTGCAAGTTCTAGATGCAGAAAATTTTTACCAGTGGTTTCCCAACCAAAGCCAAAAGCAGGAGGGTCATCAAAGGGCCACCCAGAACCGCCACCGCTGCTCCCTGAAGCACCGCTAGAAGACCACCCCTTGCTAGCCCATGACAAAGGAGAGCGGTTCGCCGAGGAGTGCAAGAATCCCATCAAGGCAGAGGCTTGGAACAGGGACGCGCAAAGCCACTCCGCTGTCGGCCCCTGGAAGGTGACCAACCACGGGAAGAGGTGGGAAAAGCAAGGACCCGAGCAATAGTATGTGGGGCATTACCCCAATGATCCAGGAGAACCTAAAGATGAGCAACCTCAAGTGCAACTTTGTTAGCTTGCACCTAAACATAGCTTTAGCATATAAAGATACATGAACATCCATTTGAGTATGTGAAAAAATGCAAGCATTTCTCTCTTTCCAAATATTGAAGAGAATTTCAACCCTAAAAGTGTGCCAAAGTTGGGTGAATTTTGCAGGAAATATGGGAGAATCTACTAGCAACACCATATGCCAAGAGAAAGGATTTAACCTAAAGGGCCAAAAAAAGTCATGAATCCAATTCCAAAGTTGTTGGGCTCTAGGACCAAACTAGAAAAGATGCTTAAAATTCTTAGCTTGCCCACAAAAAGGGCAACGAGGGTCTTGGACCCCCAAGTGAACCAGCCAAGAACCCACAAGCAAGCCTTGGAAAAGAATACACTAGGCAAAGTGGGAAAGTTTCAGCTCAACACTTGCAAACCAAGTGACAACAAATATTTTACGCTAGACATGAGTGGGAGATTGAAGAAGCCACCTATGGTTCAAACTCTAAATCATAGGAAAATGTGGTGAGAGCTACCTGTAACCAAGCTAAGGCTTGTAGTTCCTAAAAGGGGTGTCTAGATACCACTTCTAGTCTTTCCACCAAGGTTTGGTCTCACAAATTCCAACCTTATGAAGCATTTCAACAGGAATAGCATTCACCAAACCAACTTTATATTATAATATAAAGTTTTAAAATGTAAAAATTATATTATAATGTATTTAACAATGTTACCTTATATTAAATTTTTTTGATGAATAGGTAGCTATCTATATTAATTCAAATATAAAGATAAATATTCACAAAAAAGGGTGGGTGGTAAAAAGGCACACCCTGAGAGTCAAATGGGTAGCGCCCAAAAAAACCAACAGATCAGATGGATAAAGCCTAGAAGTCCAAAATTTCAAAGTAAAGAAAAAGGCCATTAAGCGGCCAGAGCAATGCCAGCAGAGCTAGCAGAGCTAGGAGGATCTCTATCATCCAAATTTATCTCCAATACATTAGCAGGGTTTAGAGTGACGTCAAGAGGACCCCAACCATCATTAGCATCTTTTTTTCTCTTTATCTTATTCCTTGTGCAGGGGCAAGATTGCAAGTTCCAGATGCAGAAAAGTTTTACCAGTGGTTTCCCAACTAGAGCCAAAAGTAGGAGGGTCATCAAAGGGCCACCCGGAACCACCACTGCTACTCCCCGAAGCACCACCAGAAGGCCACCCCTTGCTAGCCCATGACAAAGGAGAGAAGTTTTGCTGAGGAGTGCAAGAATCTTGTCAAGGTAGAGGCTTGGAATAGGGACATGCAAAGCCACTCTACTACCGCCCCCTATAGGGTGCCTGACCACGGGAAGAGGTGGGCGAAGCAAGGACCCAAGCAATAGTACATGGAGCATTACCCCAGTGATCCAGGAGAACTTGAAGGTGAGCAACCTCAAGTGCAACTTTGTTAGCTTACACCTAAACATAGCTTTAGCATATAAAGATACATGAGCATCCATTTGAGTATGTGAAAAAATGCAAGCATTTCTCTCTTTCCAAATATTGAAGAGAATTTCCACCCTAAAAGTGTGCCAAAGCTGGGTGAATTTTGTAGGAAATTTGGGAGAATCTACTAGAAACACCATGTGCCAGGAGAAAGGATTTGGCCTAAAGGGCCGAAAAAAGTCATGAATCCAAGTCCAAAGTTGCTAAGCTCTAGGACCAAACCAGAAAAGATCCTTAAAATTCTTAGCTTGCCCACAAAAAGGGCAATGAGGGTCCTGGACCCCCAGGTGAACCAGTCAAGAACCCACAAGCAAGCCTTGGAAAAGAATACACTAGGCAAAGTGGGCAAGTTTTGGCTCAACACTTACAAACCAAGTGACATCAAATCTTTTACGCTAGACATGAGCGGAAGATTGAAGAATACACCTATGGTTCAAACTCTGAATCATAGGAAAATGTGTTGAGAGCCACCTGTAACTACACTGAGGCTTGTAGTTCCTAAAAGGGGTGTTTAGATACCACTTCCAATCTTTCCACCAAGGTTTGATCCCACAAATTCTAACCTTATGAAGTATTTCAGCAGGAATAGCATTCACCAAACCATCATAAGTAGCACGGTCCTAGTTATGAAGCTTGTACTGGGCACAAAAAACTTCCCATGACATAATACACATGGTGGGTCTATGAAATATCTATTGCAGGGTTTGAATACCTTTTTGTGAAACCTGAGAACCTTAAGCCTAGGCGACTTAGCCAATGACTAATCATTGCAAGAAAAAAGAGGCAACAACCAAATATTGTGTTGGTTGAGAGAAAGCCCATCTCGAAAACTAGAGCCAGCCCAACTAAGACAAGGTTTGATAGCCTCCCAGGCTAGCCAGATACTTTTGGCCACAAAAGTCCCAACAATTTACATTGGTTCTTCCATGACCAAAAGGGTTTGAAATCCAATCCCCTTCTAGGCAGGTCTATGGACAGGGAAGCCAGATTGAATACTATACCTAAGAAGAATTTTCCAGGCCTCATCCCTAGTAAGCACATGAATAATCCATTTAACACATAAAGCAATCCCTTATCGTTGAGTAGACAAAAAATCAAGACCTTTCGAGTCTCTGGGAAGGTAGCAAAATTCCCAAGCCACATGGTGAAACCCTCTATGAGACTCAAAGGAGGCCCATAGAAAGTATCTAAGAAAATTTTCAAGCTTGTCATAGGCAACCTTGGAAGGGGACCAACAAGAAGAATAATAAACATGGGTGGCCGCCAGAATTTTGGAACACACCTAGAATTTCCCTACTAAAGAGAGGGGTTTGGTAACCCAATAAGAAAGTTTTTGCTCAACTCTAGAGAGCACAGCTTGCCAAAGCTCAACTAGGAATGCCTGAAAGGCAAAGGGAATTCCCAGAAACTGAAAAATTTCTCCAAGCCCAATCCACTTCCATCCATACTGTTGCAACCAAGGCAAAGAAGGCAACATAGACTATCAGTAACACAAATTTTTATGCCACTAGATGGCAAAGCCAGAAGCAAGACATAAGGTATTAAGACACTCAAGAGCCACCGCAATGGATTCTTCTTCCTCCAAAAGGGTGAGGAATGAGTCATCAACAAAATGGCCATTAACAAGTTGAGCCTGAGAGTGGGCAAAGAAATGCCCTTGACCCATTGCTGGAAAACCGCGTTGGCCAAGAGGTAGCCAAAGCCCTTAGCTGCAAGCACATACAAAGAGGGGGCCAGTGGGCACCCTTGTAGAATGGAATGAAAGAGTCTAAAGGAAAAGCATTCACGACCATTGATAGTGATACAAGCTGAGGCATCCACAAAGAGCATTCAAACAGATTGGATGAAATTGGACCCAAAACCCAAAGCTTGTAGCATAGCAAGAATAAATGGCCATTTAATGTGGTCATAAGCCTTAGAAAATTCAATTTTAATGAACACGGCTTTCTGGTTTGAACGTCTGGCCCATTCCATGCCTTCCCAAACAATAATAATATTATCCAAAATAAATCTAGATTTGATAAACCCAATTTGTTCTGGGCACACAATCTAAGGTAAAAGATGGCAAATTTTAAGAGCCAAAGCCTTGGCAATAATCTTGTAGGAGACATTAAGAAGCGTGATAGGTCTCCAGTTGTAAATGTCTTTTGGGTCACCCAACTTAGGTATGAATTTTATGTTACATTTTTTAATTAAGTTACCTAGAGAATTAGAATGAAAAGCTTCTAAGTAAACTTGATGCAGATCATGCCCAATATAGTCCCACATGGATTTGTAGAATTCATAAGGGAACCCATCAATTCCCGGGGCTTTATCATCAGCCATGGAATAGACAGGCTCTTTGAGATCATCGACTGATAACAGTTGATCACAAAAAAATTTCTAAGCTGAAGAAATCTTATTTGGCACAATAGCAAGATAATCCTGAAGGGTTTTCTATTGCATAGGCATGAGTTCCTACATAGTGAAGACTTGCTCATAATGACGCACAAAGGCCTGGAGTATATCAGGCAACTCAGAAGCACCTGAATGCCATCTTTGATTTTTTTAATGCCCGAGGATGAGTGTCTAGCACACAAATCCAAAAAAAATCTTTGAAGGCACAATCACCAACTTTTAGCCAATGTAACCAAGCTTTGATTTTCGCACCTCTACCAGCATAGCTGTCAGCAATTTGTTTCTTGTGCCTTAATTTCACCACCCTGACTTGCAATGATGGAGAAAAGGGGTTGGCCGCCAAAGCCTTAGTAGCAGCACAAAGGTCAGTGGTGGTAGCCTCATAAGATTGCCAGTGGAAAATAGCTAGCTGATGCCTATAAATGTACAAAAATCTAGCCGTGCGGATGATAGCCTCATTCCACTAATTAATCTAGCTTGTATGATGAGTTGGTCTGCACTCCAAATTCCAGACTCTATGAATGTGGGCCAGGGTAGGCTTCTGGCAGAGTAAAGACGTGTTTAAAAATAATAATTTTTACACATATGAGGTTGTTGAGTCTCCCATTCAATGCAAAAAGAAATGGGGAAGTGGTCTAACAAGGTCACATCTACTAACTGTTTAACTAGGAGAGAGGAGTTGTCAAAAGAAAAAAATATTGTGCAGAGATCATGGCACGATCAAGGTGCTTAAATTTTTTGTTAGAATCATCTTTGTAATTACACCAAGTGTGCTAGAGAGAATGAGAATGGTGGTGGCCAATATTGGGATCAAAAAGCCCCAATTTATTGCGCATGTAAAACCATGCCTCCCTTTCCCCAGCTATCCATCTAAATGGAAAAGTTCCATTTTTATCAAATGCCATCTCTACTATATTGAAGTCCCCACATAGTAACTAGGTAGCAACTGGTAAAGAATCAGCAATCTAATGCTAGAGCAAAGGGCACTCCACAACATCATTAGAAGCATAAACATTAATAATCCAAAAGGAATTATTATCAATGTTGAGAAGGATCTAGACGAGCTGATGAGTGGGATCAGACCCATGGTCAACCACAGAAGAGTGCCACCATGGGGCCAAAAGGGTGACAACTCTGCCACACCCAACATCATGAGTAGTACAAAACATTTTACTGGTTGGCCAAATAGAGTGAAAATCCACAGCAAGCAAAAAATCAAAAAATTTAACTTCTTCGAGACAAAGCACTTCAATACTAGAGTACTTACACAAGGTGTCCTAGATAGAATACTTTCTAGAGAGGTCTGTCAGACCTCGAACATTCCATGAGAGGAACTTCATGAGTGAAACTCCATGTTTTTGAAACCTGATTCCTCTTCATTAAGAGAAGAGAAATGATTCTGCAAAAATTCTGGCAGGACTAATCTAATCTAAATGGACAGAGAGGAAATCCTCTGCTTTTCATGAACATATTCCCCTTCTTCCCTAAAAGGGGATGGGTTATGAGATCACCTTTGAGCTCCTGTCACAAGAGAAGAAACATTCGGTTGTGTTAACATGACAATAGTCGACTGAGGCATAGCCTTTGGCCTAAGCTGCTATGGAACATAATCAACTCCAATCAGAGCTTCTTTCCCCTTCACAGAAGAGTTTGAAACATCTTTCATTAGTTCAGAGGTCATGGGACCTAACCTAGAACCAATGGACTTATTCTTTCAGTTTGTAATTGTAGTCCATTTCACATCAGGTTTGGCAACATATGTAGTCATTGAACAAGGATTTTTAGCATCTCATGGTGAAGAATGTGTATGAGGCACTGCTAAAGGGTAGTCCTTGATCTTGTGGTCTGTTGACTGTCACCTATAGCACGTGTTGGGCAAGTTAAAATATGTGACCTTCTGGGTGTGGCGAAGATCTCCAATTTGGATATCAATGGAGTCTTTCAAATCTTTGGAAAGGTCCACTTCCACACAAACCCTCTTCTGGGGTCAAGCCTGAAAGAACCTATCTAGCTCAATGCAAATAACCCTCCCCAACGAGGAGGCTACATTATTCAAAAAAGGCACACAAGGCAAGGGTAGAACAGGGAATTCAATCCAGACTGGGACTTGCAACTTGGTGTCGTCTAAGACAAAAAAATCATGAGTCCATGCCTGGAAAACTAACAAAGAAGACTTGACATACCAAGGCCCATGGGCTAAGACAGCTTGCATATGATTAACCTCTGCAAAGCAGAACAAAAAGAAACCCTTGGTTAAATTTTGGAACATATCAACGTGGACCCCATGAGGGACCCAAGCCTTGTTAACCCATTCTTTAAGCACACTTTCAAGGGGAGTTCTCCCAAAAAAAAACCCAACAAGGGTGTATTGCTCAAGCCATTGACATGCAGTATCAAAATCTGGTAAATACAAAACCACGTCAGATGTTGAATCAGAACACTTACCTTGTGAAAGAGTTTTGGAACAAATTTCTGGGGATGTTTGTTCAAAGGAGGAGCCATTGATCAACGCTGTTGAACCGCTAACACTAGCAAGAACTATTGGGTTAGAGCAGGTTGAAGGCATATTAAAACAAAAAATGTAGTAAATGCGACCGTACACACAAGAAAAGAGGGGCTTCCTGCGCAAGAAGTGTAGTATGATGCAAGAGGGGTGAAGGGTGACTACAGAAAACATAAAACCCTAGCAGAGCTCATACATCTTTTGTTCCATCAAAAACCTTATATTATATTTGGTTATATTATATTATAATATTATATTTATATTATATATTATATTTTAAAATAACATTTTTACTTGATTTATTTTCACTTAGCTAATACAATTTTTTTCCTTTTCAAATAATTAAAATTTAACATAATTTTGAAAAAATATATAATCATTTTCACAAAACAAATTAATTTAAATCATATTATATAACATATTAAATATTATATTATAATATAATAGAACATAATATAATATAAGATAACATAAATATTATTATAAGATTATATAATAACATAATATAATATATGAATATCTATATATAATATAAATTTATATAATATATATTAGCATATTTTATATTACTTTATGTATTATATATATATGACTTAAAACTAAAAATATTGGGGTTTTACAGTTTGTTAGATTCTTGAGCTCGAGCTAAGATGTTTGCATCTTGATTATGGTTACTCACGATCAACACTAACAACTTTAAAAATACAACTATTATTGTTAGACTATTAAAAATATTGAACATTAAATCAACAAATGCTATCATGACTATTAGAACATTCTTAACTATTGGATCCTCTCCCCTAACATTTATACATTAGATTTAGTTTAATTCAATTTTATTGGACATCTTGTATGTGTATTTCATTTTCACTTTTTATTCATAATTCTTTTAAATGATAAGTAATATATTCTTTATATTAATAATTTATATAAAAAACAAGTAAAATAAAATTATATTTCCAAAAATTGATGTAAAAATCTAAAGATAAAAAATATTTATTATATATAATAAAAAAAAATTGATAGAAGGAATAGAATCACAATCAAGGAAACCTTGGCCATCAAAATCATCAGACTTCTAACTTGTGATGGTGTCATCTTTGGTCCATTCTTTTGAATCCATAGACATTAAGCACAAATAAAAGAAATAACATGGTCCAACAAAAATAATTTCATTATCATGTTTATTGATGCCTATAATTTGAAAAGATAAAAGAAAGATAGTTTAGAATGAACCAATAATTTCTAAAATTAATATATGACTCATGAATTAGATAAGTATAAAATCAACCTTAGCTCAATCTATCATCACATAGGTAAAACACGAGCTGATACAATATTTCAAGGATGAAATAATTTATAGGAGTAAAATGGATTTATTTTTGTGGGATTTGTGTCTTTAATATACAATCTAATTAAAAAAGGCTTTTAATTTATATTTAAAATTTTGAACTTATAATTGAAAATTTTAACATTAAAAAATATAAGGATTATTTTATTTAATATAATTAATACTTAATATTTTTCTTTTATATCAAAACTATTTTCATCTCAATTTAAAAAGGAATAAAGTTAAAGGGAAGGTTCAAGATCATTTCTTTTAATTTAATAATTGTAATGGTGAAATTAAAATTCTTTTGTTAATTCTCACTTAATTTTAGGTTTATTTTGATTGAATGGCTTAAAATAATTATTTATTCATAATTTGTACATGTTTTATATTAAATTTTGATTTCAACCATATTCTTATATGTATCTATTTTATATTTATTTATACATATATCCATACATCTAGCCTTACCATATCTTTATTTGCACTCATTCCAACACATTTGTCATTATTACACATATTGACACTCATTTCTATAAATACATTCCCTAGACCTCATTTTCTTCACTTCCTTCCTAAGTGAATCTTGTGACTTATAAATTGATCCTAATTAGCATAAGATTGGCCCAAAATTCTAAATTTTAAATTTAGATTCTAAATTTCTCACCCCTTTTTTACTACTTGTGAGCTAAATTGGTACATATTTGCATGATCTACTACTCTATCTTGTTATTTAAAGATATTTATTTTTTTAGTTATTTCATATGGAAAACTTAAAGAGTATTTCAAGAAAAAGGAAACATGACATTATAGGAATTTTGTGCAGTGAAATTATGTCCTAAATGAAAGGAAATAACAAAAAACTATAAAAAACATAAAATCAAAGCAAACACTCAAATTAGTAATGAGAACTCGTACCTTCCCAAAATCTGATGAAAATGGAGTATGATGACTAGCTCATGTTAGAAATATGAAATGGATTGAATAACCAAGGTCTTCTATGAGAGAGATAAGATATAAAACAATAAATGAAATAACACAATTACAAACCTGGGATCCCAAGAGATGTGTAAATATCAAAATCACAAGATTGCATTAGGAGCTCAAAGTAAATCTATAGAATAATGATTGTGTTTATCAAGGTACATGTATGTCAAAGTATGCAACAATGCAAGAGAATGAATGAAAATGCCAGCAAAAGTGGATATGGACCACCAAAAGTGGAGATGACCACCAAAAGTGGAAAGTGTTCCACCCTTTAAGGAAGCAGACACCACATCACTTATCTCCTAGTTATTAAATGGTAAACTCACTTTATTATCCTAAGTAAGCTTAATAAAAGTGTAGGAAAAACCTAGGACTAAGGGGAAATAAATTAACCCACTAGGAAAATAAAAACTTACACCAACAACCCCCTTAAGCAAAACTTAGGAGGATGCATAAGATGATGGTTCTTGCAAATGAAACCATGTTAGGTACCCATGTACATATGAAATTCCCACTCAAAAGAAGAAGCCCCATCCCATAAAAAGGAAGCACACCCCTATAATAGAGAGAGAAATGAAGTAGCAGGACGAAGAATCCCCCCCCCAAAGAGATCCAATGGTAGATTCCCAACATTGAATATAAAAGATGGTCTACAATCATCAAACAATGTTCCTCCCGTTAAGAAGAAACAAAACCAATGACATATGCAAGCTATCTCCCCAATCCTAAAAGGAATATGTAGGAAGAAAACTCAAGATGTATGGAGCCTCTAAACTCATCTCAAGTGTCCCCATGTCAATACTAAAGGCCCCCACAATCAAATTGGGCATTCTAGGCCACACTATTGAAAATGAAAACTTAGAACCTTCTAGAGACTTATGTAGAACACCATCCAAAGACTCATGTATCTCCTCTGAAGATATCTCCTCCAAATTTTCATCCAAAGTATATACACTCATGTCAAACTATAAGGAATGATCATGTAGAGAATGAACAATAGGGTCAAAGCATTCCCTCATAACTGTTGGTGTAAATAAGTATTTTACTTAGTACACTTTACTTAAGCTTACTTAGGGAATGCATATCATTATAGGTTGCACTTGTGACACCTAGTTATTTGCATCTTGCATCTAGTTTTGTGGATACATTGAGAGATATGAGTTGGACACCTATGGAAGTGTGTGTAGGAGAAATTCCACTCTTTGTGGTGTGATCTAGTTATCACCTTTTTATCTCCACCTTTCGTGGCATGATAATTCCACTTTAGGTGGGAGATCCACCTTTCATGGAATTGTCTATTATTTCTTTCTACCTACCCTTCACATGATTGGGAAACTTGTCTCATTCATGTCCCTTCATTGTGTCCTAGCTTGTCTTTATAAGCAAGCCTTGTACATGCTTGTCATTTTCTATCTTCATTCTACATCTTCATGCATATTGAGAATACAATCATCATATTCTCTCATCTTGTCTCTCTCTTTTGTGCTATGTTTAGTCTCTTGATCCTATTGTTGCTTTTCATAAGTTATTATAATAACAACTAAAGAAGAAGCAACTTCATCAAATAGAATATGAATATAATTAGTAGTGTATCCCAAATCTGTAATATATGTCTCCATAAACAAGTCTGAAATACCTATGAAGAGATCATCCCACAAGGTTGAATCTGAAAGACAGCATATGTATTGCTACAAAGAATCACTAGAAAATTTTGAAGAGGCACCACTAGAATCTTAAGTAGTGGTAGTATATGGTGGAGATGGAATGCAAGGTTCAAGAACTTGATCACTTGTGAGAATACCCATGTTCAAGTAACCAAAATTATCCTCAAACTTAAAATCCACACTAGAAGTGTGATCATCATCTAAAGGATCAAAGACATCATCAAGAACAAATTTTGAAAAGGAATACAATCGAGATGTGTGATTAACCACCCTAGTAGCAATTATCTCTCTGCTCTCAAAATTTCTAATGAGAATTGAATCAAGAGTAAATTTCTCACTCTTCCCTACTCCACTATGAGTAACTTGATAGATGGAAAAAATATTATTAGAAAAATGAGGTACACACAATACATCATTGAAAGTACCATCCCTTATATCAATAAATCCCTTCTCAATTACATTCATGTATATATTGTTACCCATCAAAATAGGTGGCATAACACAAGCTCACAGGAACATAACATGGACTATGAATACGCCAAATGATGAGAAGCTCCTAATTCTAGAAGCCATCTCCCTAATCCAATACTTGTAGAAGCATAAAGAACTTTTTCTTTATATTTGTCTAATGTAGAAGCATATCTAGCATGACCTTTTTCCTTTTTCTTAGTAGATTCTTGGTTTTATGAAGATGGAGATTATGTGATCCCTTTATTACTCTTCTCAAGAAGATGTGTGAGGTGATCAATCTATTTATTCATACTTGTATTCATCATGACCAAGTTTCTTACAATAAGCACATTTTAACTTCTCATTCTTATATTTTCCTTGATTTGAAGAAGGTCTATTGTCTACATTAGAATTAGAAAAAGATATATCTAAAGCATTCTCTCCTTGATTTTTTTGTTTCTCATTTTGTTTTCCATTATATTTTTTATCTTTAGTTCCTTGACTTGCAACCAAAGCATGAGATAGAAGATTTGATAGTGCCCATTTGAACCAATTTATCCTATTCGTTTGTGAGTTCATTAAAAAGAACATCAAGAAAATGAATTTTGTTGGATTCTCCTAAGGCACTTTTAGTGTCATAGAATGTAGAAAAAAATATTGAATAATCTAAACCAAGTTTAGAGAGAATACTTAAGATCAAATTTTTATCATCTTTCTCAACTTGTAATGTCCCCTTTCTAGTCACTATACTGGGAATTAGGGTTAGCCTATGATTATGGTCTTCATAGGTTAATGATATGTTTAGGTGACCCTTTGGAGGGTATTTTGAGGCTCTTTAGTAGGCTTGGGTATCCATTTCAATTTTCTATAGATCATTGACTCAGTATATTGTTGGTGAGCCTTTCAAAGGCAGTTCCAGAAATTTTCTCCCATAGTTACTATTTTTAATATGTCCCTTGGTCATACTATTCATACTTACTATTTGTAGTAAGTCACACCTAGATCATTTGTCATCATGCTTTTAGCTGGAAAAATATGACTGGAGCACTTTCATGAGTTTTTATTAGAGTATTATTAGGAGTTGATGATTTAATTATATTATTAAAGTTAATATAACTTAATAATATAATTTATTAATGATAACTTTATAATAAGGTGTTAGAAGGAGTTAATTGGTACTTTATAAAGTATTACATTTTAATAATAATTTATGAAATATTATATTAAAAGGAAAATGTTTCAAAAAGAAAATATTAATTTTTAAAGTCAATTGGCCAAGGGGGGCATGAGGTTTTTGGGAGAAATATAAAAAGCAAAAAGAATATTTTTTTCATTATTCATTATTTATTGTGAAAAATGAAGAAAACTGAGCAAGGGTTTACTAGTTTGGAGATCAAGCTATTTTGAGGATGAAATCCCTCAAATAGAACAATTTTTGTGGGTGTGAAAGATCACCCAAAGGCACTAGATTGAATAATCTCACTTAGAGGTTATCATCTAAGCTTTAGTGGATTCAGGAGAATAAACAATTCATATTTTCAGAGGTTTTGTTATCATATCATAAATAAGTTTGTAGGTTATTATTATTATTCATACCTCTACAAGCTAGCACATGTGAATTGCATCCAACCATACAGCTTAGCAAGGACATGTGGAAGGGTTTAATTAGGTCAAACTGATCATATTTGGATCCCTTTAGTATGTCATACAGTTTTGTATTGGGCATGAGGATCCTTGGCAACAAATAGCCATTTAAGAGTCTTTGTTAATAGGCTCACATTTCACTCATGTGTTCCTAATGTATACACCTATCTGTGTAACTAGGAAATATATATATCCTATCAACAATAAGCCTTATATAATTGCAAGGTTGAGACACATTTTTCCAAAAAATCTCCTAGTTGTTGAACACCTTACAAGAGCAACGTGAGGAAGTATAACCATTGTCTCTTAATTGCTAGGGGTCAAAAGGCCCATAGTCTCTGAACACCATTTGAACTTCTCTATGCTCACAGGCTTAGCTAAAGAATCAACAACACTCATCAAAGTATCTACCGTAACTAGCTTCACCTTTCCATCCTCAACCATATCTCTAACAAAATGATACTATACATTAATGTGCTTGGTCCAAGTATGAAATATCGGGTTCTTGGCTAGACATATCACACTCTACCTATCAAGATAAATTGTAACTACACCTTGTTTTATTCCAATATTTAAACAAAATCTCTTAAGCCAAATGGCTTATTTATAAGCATGAGTAGTTTCCATATACTTAGATTCAATAGTGGACAAAGCAACCACAACTTTTTGCTTACTCATCCAACTAATTGCACCACTAAATAAAGTAAACACATAAGCATTGGTTGATCAACTTCTATCAATATCACTTGCTTGGTATGAATCCACATAACAATGAATATCAAGGGAATATCATCTTCAGTCAAAGTACTATGATAACATAAGGAATAATATGAGGTACCATGCAAATATGTGAAGACACTTTTAACTGCATTCCAATGAACTCTATGAGGATTAGACATATATTTGGAATTAGTTCTCCCATTGCTTGGGAAATGTATGGTCTAGTACAAACTACATCATACATCAAACTTCCAACTACACTTTGGTAAGGGAATCTTCATATTTCTTTCATCTTTGATGGAGATGTTGGACAATCCAAAATAGATAACTTTGTTCCAATTGAAAAGGGAACACACAATGGTCTACAATCTTGCATGCTAAACCTATGTAAAATTGAATTGACATACTTACTTTGGCCAATACCTAACTTTTTGTTCACTCTATCTCTTCTAATTTCCATCCCAAGAGTATGTCTAACTACACCAAGGTCTTTCATTTCAAATTTAGCAGCAATTTGAGGTTTTGTATTCTGAAATATTTGTAATGTAATAATTAGTAAATTATCACCATTAGTTTTATAATAACATAATGATCTGATTTAGAATGCTCAAATCCAAAAATCAACACATATGTATCAAATTTTTGGTACCACATCCTAACACTTTGTTTTAATCCATACAAATATTTATTCAATTTGCAAACCAAATTACTTTTACTTTTCACCACGTAGTGCTCTACTTGTGTCATATAAATATCCTCCTCAAACTCACCATGAAGGAAAGAAGTTTTCACATCCATTTTCTCAACCTCTAAATCATAAGCAATAGTAATAGAAAGAAAAAATCTAATGGATTCCATTTTTACAACAGGAGAAAATATCTCACCATAATCAATACCCTCAACTTTAGAGTAACCTTTTGCAACCAATCTTGCTTTGTACTTCTCAATACCTCTATTTGAACCAATCTTTTTCTTGAACACCCATTTGCAACCAACATGTTTTCATCCTTTAGGAAATGGTACAAGATCCCATGTATCATTATTTTTCAAAGATTCCATTTCTTCATTCATAGTAATCTTCTAGGATTCTGCATCATTCATACCTAATGTCTCTTCTACAAATCTAGGTTCATCCATATTAGTATTCAAAGAAAAAATACATCTCCAATCATTAGGTAATACCTTTCAGGTGGTAGTCTATGCCTTCTATATCTATGAAAAAATTGATTTGGAGGTTCTTCCTCCTCTTCTGAAGATTCAGATCTAGATGAGCCCTCCTCAACTTCTTGTCTATCCATGGGCCTCGATTCAACTTTCTCAAGTGTAGAAGGAAATTGAATCACTTTTTTTTTTTTTACTTTGTTTTGGCTGCAATGTAATATAAGAAGGATCAGTTTCTCTAAAAATAACACTTCTACTATGTATTACCTTTTTTGTAACATGATCCTAAAGCTTGTATCCTTTCGCACCATAATTGTATCCGATGAAGATGCATTTCATAGCCCTTTTTCCAACTTTGTTGACTTCTCCTTTGGCACATGTGTATATGCCTTGCAACCAAAAATCTAAGATGTCTTAATGAAGGATTGTGACCCAACCATGCCTCTATAGGTGTCTTATCAACAAGAGATGATTTAGGAGACCTATTAATTAGGTAACAGGTAGTAGAAACAACTTTAGCCCAAAACCTTTATTCTAGACCAACACCACTCAACATAATCCTAGCCTTCTTCGTTAGTTTCCTTTTTTTTTTGCAACTCCATTCTATTGTGGAGAATACAAAATTTTTTTCTTCCTATGAATACCACAATCTTTATAGAATCTATCAAACTTGTTACAGAAAAATTCACTAACATTATCAGTGCTCAAGCATTTTATTTTATTTCCATTCTACAACTCAACCATTGCTTTAAATTATTTAAATCGATTGAAAACTTTAGATTTACTCTTTAGAAAGTATACCCATGTCCTTCTACTATAATCATCACTAAATGAAACATAAAATGTGGATTTACCAATTGAAGGAACATCTACAAGACCAAACACATCAGAATGAATAAGATCCAATACACCACAAGAGTTATGAGAACTTGAGTAAAACTAAATGAAATTTTATTTTCCATAAATGCAATGCTCATAAAATTCAAATTCAAGATTACAATCAAACAAACCTTCAACAAGGTTTTTATTTTTCAAGGTCCTTATACCCTTTTCTCCAATGTGGCCAAGTCTCTGGTGCCATAACATAGTTCTCTTTGCAAGTAACTTTTATTTAGAAGAAAGATCACCCTTGGGTACCGAAAATCCATGACCATCTTCTGAAGATGAAACCCACACCTCTTCCACAAACTTTATTTTCACAAAAGTACTATTATACTCAATAGTGCATGCATCAAGCTTATTCAATGTGCCATACCTATCACCTCTAGCAATCACCATAGCACCTCTAACCATCTTGCATTCTACATTAGAAAATACTACCTACACACCTGTATCTATTAGTTTGCTCATAGATAACAAATTTCATGCTAATCTAGGGATATGCAACACATCATTAATCCTTTTTATTCTACCATCAAGAAACCTAATTTTAACTTTACCATGGCCAAAAATATTTAAATAAGAATCATCACCCAAGTACACCTTACCTCCATCAAATTCTTGATATTCAAAAAACCAATCTCTATTAAAGGTCATATGGAGAGATGAAACTGAGTCAATTAACCACACATCATTACCAGCATGAGTTTCCAAAGTTGCAATGAATGTGTCACGATCTTCCTTCTTAGAATTGGAATTAGAATCAAATCTCTTATTTTTTTCTTCTTTTCTTCTTTACATTCCTTACGAACATGTCTAGGCTTACTAGAGTTCCAACAAATAGCTTTGGACTTTCCAAGAGATTTAGATATCCCCTTAGACTTGGATTTTTCATGCTTCTCATTCTTCTTTCTTTTTTATTTAGGTCTTCCATGAAAATTTAGGTCCTCCTTGGAACTGATGGATACCTTCCTCCTCATTTCTTTAGAAAGGAAAGAACCCACCACATCTTCAATATTCAAGATAACAAAAGTACTCCCAATAGCCATAACAAGAGAATCCCATGAATCAGGCAAAGAACAAAGCAAGATATGACATTTCTCCTCCCCATCCATTTTGACACCAACTAATGTCAATTGAGTCACCAACATATTAAATGATTCCAAGTGGTATGTCATTCATCCAACCTCTTCCATTCTCAAGGAATACAATTTTTTTCTTAAGAAAATCTTGTTCACTAAAGATTTGGTTTGGTACATCTCACCCAGCTTCTTCCATAGTTTTTGTGCAGAGGTTTCCCCATGGAATTTGATTAAAAAAGAGTCTTCCAAGCATAGTTTGATTAGAACCTTGGCTTTATGGTCCATAACATCATATTGAGTAGCCAAAGTAGGATTTGTAGGCCTTGAATCTTTCTCATCAAGATCCCATAGATCTTGATCTATCAATGTAGATCCTCCATCTCCAACTTCCACATCTGAAAATTATTTCTAGAAAATTTATCCACATCTGTTCTCCTTGATGAACTTGCCATTTTAAAATTCCCATAACATGATCACAAAGTGTCTTTTGCACAAGCTCCCATGCAAATTTGGCTTAGTTCAAAAAACCCAACAAACCACTATTGAAACTAAAGGTGATCAATCTATGATACCACTTGTAAGGAAGCTAAGGTAGCGAAACAACTTCCTACACTAATCTTGAAAGGAGAATAATGCAAAACTTTATAGGTCTTTTTAATAGTTTCAAAAAATTAAACAAAAATAAACATAAATATCATGCATACCACAACATAGTGATTTACGTGGGGAAAATCCTTTCAGGAGAAAAACCCCACACTCCAAAAGCCGCACGTAATATATTATCCATAAATAAAAAAGATTACAATATACTTGTAGAGAAATCTTCTCTCAAGAGTATCACCAACAAAGATCCAAAGGAAAAATGACTACTATCAGATTCTCAAAATGCATCATCATCTACAAATATAGTACAATGCCATGATAAAATAGGGTTACCTTCTAGGGAAAGATAAGCCAAAAAATATCTACCATCTGATCTAAAACTTGATAATGAATGGTCCAAATTTACAATATATCATTAATTTAATGTATGTCGACCATTTAAGAGTTTTTGTTAACACACTCACATTTTGCTCATGTGCTCCCAATATATACACCTATCGATGTAACTAGAATATATATATATACATATCCTATCAATAATAAGCCTCATATAATTGCAAGGTTGAGACACATTTTTACAAAACCATCAACTTGCAAGCAATGAAAATGAAGTTTGAGATTAATGGTAGAAAACATGTGTTGAGGGGTTATTTCCCTCAATAGGATGAAGATATTTCTCAAGCATGATCAAGTAGAGTGGGCTGCAGAGTGCTTCATTATACCATCATAGGTAGAGCAACAAAAGCACAATTATCCTCTAGACATATAGTTATTGATCACTAAACATAGTAAGGTGTTTGGTAGCTTACCACATGGGAGACCTCCCAGTAGGCCCAGAATAGAGCATATTATAAAGTTAGAGGATGCTTCCAAGCCGGTCATTATCAATCCCTAAAAGAATCTCAAGAGGATGAAGGATGTAATTCATAAGACACTAAAAGAACTTATAGAGATGGGTCACATTAGACCAAGCAAAATTCCTTTTGCATCTTTCATTGTATTAGTGAATAAAAAAGATGGTACTTTGTAGATGTGTATCAACTACAAGGAATTGAATAAGAGGATAATTAAAAATGGAATTTCACAAATTAATGAGCTTATCAATGAGTTGCATAGAGCATGTTTCAAATCTCTAAGATAGATCTGTGATCCGGATATCACTAGACTCGGGTTAGATAGGAGGATGTGAAGAAGACAATGTTTTGGTGTCATTATGAACACTTTGAGTTCTTAGTTATGTGTTTTGGCTTAACCAATGCTCCAACCAATTTTCAGTCCTATATCTTCAAGGATTAGCTGAGAAAGTTTTTCCTCATCCTTTTTGATGATATATTATTCTTTCGTGGGACTGGGATGAGCATTTAGCACATCTAGATTTAGTGTTGGGTATTTTGGAGAGAGAGTCTCTATACACCAAGGAATTAAAATGTAATAAATGATATAGAAAACATATCAAGGTATGTGAATGGGCTACACAATTCCATTCAAGATGAGATGAGTATCATCAGAATAACTAGTATGGAAGAAGCTTTACTAGAATTTATATTGAAGACATAAGAAAAAATTTCAAAGAAAGAGGGAAACAAAATCAGAGAGCCTGGGACTTTATAAGAATGTTTGAAAGATGACTACTTACAATGTCTCTTGTCAATATTAAAAAAATATATTTTTTATTCAAAATAATAGTAATATTTTTGTTTATTTTCATTCATAAACTCAAAATTTAAAAGGAATCTATCTTGATGAACCATTTGAGCAACCTCCAATATAAATTAATTAAAATCATCTAAATTTTATGAGTAATTCGGTAAGAGTGTTCTATTATGAAAAAAACATCACAAATAACATTCAAGGGGAAATTTCATAAACCATTTAAACAACTCAAATGTCTTAGTTTACTGATGGATTTTGAAAAAAAAGAGTATATCACTTCTAAGATGACCCATTCATGTATGAGGTAGGATCTAAAAATATTTTTCATTTTAATTAGTTTTGTTTAGATTGTATAATGAAACTTGACATCCTTTCTATTGTTGTTGTGAAAATATGTAGCTTCCTCCAAAACTATGTTGCATGACAATTAGAAATGCAATTTCTTCTAAAAATGGAAATGCAATTTTCTAATATTCCTACCAAGGAAACTTAATTTTTTTTTAGGATTTGCTACAATATTGAATAGAGAGATTCAAACAATTTTTTTGGATTGTCAATTTTAAAATTTGTAAAAACCACATTTTGTGTTCAATAAAAAGTTGTAGGAAAGCATAATTTTAGTTTTGTGCATCATGGGACTGAACTGGCAATGGCAAAACTTTTTGGGTAGGTATTTTTATGCTAGGAAAGGTCTTATTTCACACCTCAATTCTCCTAATCATTTGGGGCTACACTATGTTGGTGATTTCTTTTAAGAGCCCTAAGTGCAAAAAACTACAAAACTTTGATGGGTGGGTATTTATATGCTAAGAAGGGTCTTATTTCACACCTCAATTCTCCTAATCATTTGGGGCTACACTATGTTGGTGCTTTCTTTAAAGAGCCCTAAGTGCAAAAAACTACAAAACTTTGATGGAATATTTCTCATAATCCATGACACCTATGAATGTTCCATCTAAACCTACATAGTCAAATATGGTCCCTCCACAATAATATCTCTTAATTTTTGATGGAATATTTCTCATAATCCAACTGGGACTGAATTGGCAATGCCAAAACTTTTTGGGTGGGTATTTTTATGCTAGGAAAGGTCTTATTTCACACCTCAATTCTCTTGATCATTTGGGGCTACACTATGTTGGTGCTTTCTTTTAAGAGCCCTAAGTGCAAAAAACTACAAAACTTTGATGGAATATTTCTCATAATCCATGACACCTATGAATGTTCCATCTAAACCTACATGGTCAAATATGGTCCCTCCACAATAATATCTCTTAATTTTTGAAATATCCAATGAATTTGGCTATGGAAATAATTTTTAAAAAAAATAAAAAACCATCATTTACATTCAATCAAAAGTTGTAGGCAAGCATAATTGTTTTGTACATCATGGGACTAAAAATACTATACAAAAATTCTTAATTAGGTGGGTTTATGCTATGCAAGGTATTTTTTCACACCTCGTATCTCCTGATTGTTTCAAGATACATTATTTTAGTGATTTCTCTTAAGATCCCTAAGTGTGAAAAGTTGCCAAACTTTGACAAAAAATTTCGTAAAATCCATGGCACTTATGAACATTTTATATGAACCTACAAGGTCATGTAGGGTCCCTCCATGATAATATCTCTCAGTTTCTCAAATCTCCAATCCATTTGGCAAGGGTGACAAATTTTCAAAAGTTAAAAAATCATTGTTTGCATTCAATGAAAACTTACACGCAAGCATAATTTTTGCTCCATGTGTCATGGGATTGAACCAACAATTCCAACACATCCAAATGGGATGGTTTACACTAGGAAATTTATTTTTCCACACCTCAACTCTTCCAATCATTCCAGGTTGTACTATGTTGATGCTTTGTCTTAAGAGCTTTCAGTGCAAAAAACTACCAAACTATAATAAGTTGCTTCTGAAAATCCATGTCACCTATGAATTTTCTATCTAAACCTACAAGGTCATGTAGGGCCCCTTCAAAATAAATCCGCTTAGTTTTAGAAATCCCCAATCCATTTGTGGTCATGAAGACAATTTTCAAAAGTTGCTTGAAAACTATCATTTACATTCAATGAAAAGATGCAACAAGCATCATTTTCATTCCATGCATCATGGAACTAAACCAACAACACCAACACATCCATGTGGGTAATTTTGTGCTATGAAATGTCTTATTTCACATCTTAGCTCCCCCAATCATTATAGGTTGCACTATGTTGGTGCTTTCTCTTAAGAGCCCTAAGTGTGAAAAATTCCAAAACTTTTATATACTTTTTCTCAAAATCTATGGCGAACCTTTGAAAAAATTGATGGTCGTGCAAAAAAATTAATTCAAAATTGGGCACCACTAGTCGATAAAATTATAGTGATATGTATCATAGTCCTTGGTTTAATACTAGGCTGTAGGGTTTTAGCCATTACAAACATTCATGGTCTTCTGACCCAAAGAATTTCTGCAATTTTCTCCCTTAGTGGAGAGGATCACTTTCAATTCTCAAAATAAGGAGGTGATATCGTGGAATGATTTTGAGGATAATGTGCTTAGGTCATGGTTTGTTGCTCATGTTTTCTGACCTGATTATGTGATATCTGGATCAGTTTTGAGTTCAATAGTTGGCATAATAGTCACAACTTGTATCATATGCTCCCTCTTGTCAAATAAATTTCACAACCAATTGTTTTACTATTGGGATGATACATTCATTTGTATATTTGTTCCACTCTTTAGTTTCATCATTGTAGGATGGGTGCTCATTAGATGGAGATGGTTAGCTACTCAATTGTATTTCCATCCCCATGGATACAGTTGGGGAAGGCATCTTGATTTGGAGGATTTCTGGATAAGTAACACAGTTGCTTCGATTCACATGTACAACTTGGAAAGAAATTGACAAATATTCCAAGACAAATAAAGATCAAGCTCGAAGATGGATAGATTTAACTTTCCTAAAAAAATATTTACCAAAGTCCAGTCAACGTGCATGTTGTTATATTTGGTGTTGATGCTTCAACGTTGTGTGGTCCTTTTTAGTAAGGTGTGTGGACTTTTGTCACACTATATTGTAGGTAAATTTTTGTATTGGTGCCTTAAACATCTAAGGAGAGGAGATCCAATTGAACCACTTGAAAAGCATGCAGGAATTTTGAAGTGTATATGTATGTCGAGAGAAGATCCTTCTAATTTATGGGAAGCCAACCAAATGTCTTTTAATAAAGTAAATATTTTAATTCAAAAAGGTTATGAAAAAGGAAATTCAAGTGAGGAAATTAGCTCCATTTTTTGCTAATGTTCTCTGCAATGGGCAGAGGATGGGACACTACTTATAAAAATTCTTAAAGATAGAGCAATCCCTTTAGTTTTGGAGCATTTCCCAATTGTAGAAAAACAAAGTCTAAAGATGACAGTAGTGTCACTCATCACTATCTTCACTGGACTACACAAGGTCAAGTCAAGTCATGTAAGGAAAGTACTAAAAGCTTGTCTTGAAGTATGGGACTTGTTGAGCTTTGCAAACGAGTGTGATATTGATTCCCATGCCAGTAAAATAAGCCTTTTTGATGATCTTAGAAAAGACAAAGATCAAGTTTGCATGGTTGTAGAAAGGGAGTTATACAAAATACAAGTAGACTATGACAAACTTTCTTTTGGTTGTGAAGATTGTATTATAGATGCTGCAAAGGCACAATTTTTTTTTCAAGATCTATCACAGAAATGTGAAACCTTGCTAAGAAGAGAAAATCTACTAGAAGCCTACAAAGTGGACATTACTACAAATTTAATTGATTCCAAGGATTGGATGGAAATAGAACAAAGCTACACACTCTAAAAACTATGCAATGTAATGTTGCATAAAGATATCAATGATTTTGTGGCATGGACAGAGGAATCTCTAAAATGTTATTGCTTCTTGTGTGTCAAAGCTACTAGATATGTTTGTAAAGCAATGTTGGAAATGGGCACAAGAGCTTGAGGAAGATAAGTTATGGGAAGTAAGTCATCTGGTAGAAAAATGCAAACGAATGATGGAAGCATGGGACCTCAAACCAAAACTAATAATGAATACAACAAAGCAATGGACAATCCAAGTCATGGAGTCAACCCAATTCCTCAGTGATCTTTAGTTGCCTTTTCAATCTTTAGATTTCATGCATGTGATGTTTTTGCTGTCCCTCAGTGTTGTTTGGCATTAATGTCAATACACTAAGTTTGATGATACAGGTTGTGCACATGGTTTTTTCCCTCAGTTGTGCATGTGTTTATATATCTATATTGATCCTCATCCTGCATTTGGTTTTGTAACATTCATTTGCATATCTATCAACATCTTTACTGAAGTGCAGTGATACAGGTTTATTCTTAAATGGTGCATTGCTACATATATCATAAAGAAATATGGTTCTCCAAATATTATTCTAAAATGGGGCATATTGAAATTTTTATTCAAGGCATCATTATTCATCTAAAAAGTGGCAAATGATAAAAGGAAGTAATGATAATGTTTTGTTTCAAAAGTTAAACCTACAAAAATCATTTGCATCCTCAGTGGTAATTATTTTGTCAAATTTATTCCCATCATATTACTCGGACATGAAATATTATTATGTTGTATTTGAAAGCTTTTATGAAGCTTTGAGAAACTCAGTGGTTGTTTCATTTGTCGGTTAGGGTTTGTTACCCTCATCATGGTGATGGCGAAAAAAGAAGGTTGTTTTAGATGTTGGTTGCTTGGACAAGAAGTTGCAGTGAAAAATATGATGGTGAAGAATCCTTTGAGAGTATTCTTCAGACTCCAGGTGTACTCTTTCTCTTTTTTTTTTTTCTTTGTGTCAATGTGGAACAATAAGGATTAAGTCTGTGTTTTGGTGATCTTGACACCATTTAGTTGTGATTGGGGTTTGTTGTGTTTACCTGAGTTTTTGTGAAAGCTGAAGATGATCGGTTGTTAAAAGGGCTGAGCGTTTGTTTGGGAAAATCAAAATCTCTATGCCATGTTTAAATTGGTAATGTTTCTTTTAGCCCATAACGAGTCTCCTGCCAGTTTTTAGTAGTTGTGTTTGCTTGTTTAGTGTTTACCCTCATTTGTAAATACTTGTGTTTTATTGTAAATAAACCCTTGTTGAACCTGTTGTTGATGTTTTTAGGTTTATTCACATGATTCGTGGGTTATTGTGTGTTTGACTGTGGTTATTCATCTTTGTTAATGGTCAGTTTTTTGTAAGATATGTGACAGTTATCTATTGATTATCTTCAATGTTTTCTTAGCAAGATACATTTTGTATTGAGTCAATGGGTTATGATTCAGTTTTGTATAAGATGTATGTTTATAGTTAAAAGAAATAGTTATATACAATTCACTCATAAGTTGTTTTCTTGACAAGTTTATAACTAGCAAAGCAAATCGGTTTTATGTGAAAGTTGCTCATACCGTTTTCAAACAGACTTTGTTTTCCAAACAAAGAACTTATATATAATTTGAATTGCTCATTCAATATGATGAATGAGAGGGTTTTAAAGGCACAGATTATATCTTTTAGAAGGGAAATATATTGTTTTAAGGCTTGGAATTTTGTAACTCTGATTTTGAGGTCATTGTAGAACAAAGTGTATGACTAATGAAACAAAGATCAACTCTGTGTTTATACTACTTTCATACTTGTATATTTTAAAAATACTATCAGTGAGATAACACCATTACCAATGAGACAAATTTTCCAGTGAGGCTTTGTACAAAGAATATTTTTTTAGATAAGGCCAGTGAGGCCACATTTGAGTGGTTTTATTCCCTAGGAAGGTTTCCACTCAAGACAATTTTTTTGTCAATTTTTTAAAAGTATTTGCTTCATTGTTTATTCATTTATATTTTTAGCATAAGTACATTCATGATCAAATTATTTTAAAAAGAATTGATTAGTTCGTTAACACTGATTCACCCCCCTCTTAGTGTTAACTGCACTCCAACAATTTCATCTATCTTCAGAACATTAAATAAAAGTAGGTGGAAAAGTGGTAGTTTTTTTTCTGAAAGATTACCTTTTTGAGCCAATCATGATATAGCACCACAAATTATATGGTGCATTTAGGTGTATATTTTGGCTATAGCAATCTTGTTTGGTAATTAGGAAGAAATAAAATATAATTGTTAAATGTTTACAAAAATGTTGTAGTTTATGTGTGGAAGTATAAATATAACAAGTGTCACATCATGACTAGTACTTATTTTTATAGTATTGTAATTATTTTTTTTTAGATTTGAAAAAAAAAATGTAAGTTTTATTAATGTGAATAAAAATAAATGTAAGTTTTGTTAATTATAGTGTTTTAGTATTGTTAATTATTTTTTTGCATGACCTAACTATAACCCTAACTCACACCCTAACTCTAGTTCTATCCTTAATCCTAACCCTAACTATGGTTGTAACACTATCCATAACTATAAACCTAATTTTAATCACTAACTTTTAAATAAATAATATATAGTAAATTTTATATTACTAATTATTATATATTAAATAAGTTTTCTAAAAAAATATATATATAATATATATTAAAACTGATTAAAAGTTAGATATTACATGTTGGAATGTTTCTTCTCTTATTATTAATATAAAATTATATTATATTATATATATATATATATATATATATATATATTAAAATGATTATTTATTTATTTAATTTTTAACAAAAGTCTAATAGCCTATATATATTATTTATATAAATAGTAGATACGGGACATCTTTACAATTCAAATTTTGATGAAGCTTTGATCAAAGTATGGTGCTATATACTATACTAACTTTTTCAAAAAACTACATTTTCTGTGAACCATATATAGTCACATTGATTTGGTATATATTTTTATAAAATACCTAATAGTTTCAAGCACCATGTGTTGCAAACATTTGATGCAAAGTGTTGAAAATTTGGGATTTCTTGAAGACCAAAATACCACTAACAACTACCAAAAAACCAAATTCACTATTAGCACATTGTGTATTATGGTAGGCTTTATATAGATAGATACTAATTGCTTATCCATTTACCAAAACCAAAAAACACTGAGGACCATAGATTTGGTATTAGCATTATTCTTCCATATGCATTATTTCCACTAAGTTCTCACCTTGCATTTCATTCCCCACTAGCAAATTTTGAGAATTGGCAGTGACATTCATATCAGGTATAGCACGAGGTTGTGGGAATTTCCTACCCCAACAAGAGGTGAAGAGTTATTATGTGGCACCCACTGAGGTGAAGTAAGGGCTCTTACCGGATGATGAGGGATAACAAGGTTTGCAACTTGATAACATTTATGTTGAAGACGGAAAGACACATAGAGGTACTTATCCCTAAAAGACTCAAACATCTCCCTTCCCAAATGATGATAGTACCTTGTCAAAGCCTTGTTCAAATGACTCAAATCACTATGCTCAAGGGAAAAATTTAAAGAATCATACACATTGACAAAATCCCTATTATGGGGTAAGAAGTGTGGTGGAAAAATTCCACCAACATAACCTTTTCCCATTCCAAACTCATATTTCTAGGTATAGACCAACAAAGCATCATTTTGAAGGAAAACCTCATTCACAATCTTTTTTGCTATTAAATTCACTGAATCTAAACTTTGTAGCATGCCCATGAGATTGGAAATGAAGATAGAAAGAAGGATTGATGGAAATATTAACATTCTTGTCTTTGGGTGGAGAATTACCGAGCCAATAACACATTTGAGGCACTTTTAGACACTTGGATAGTGGAATTTGAAAACTGATTACAACTGATTTTCATCCAAGCATCCTAAAAAATGAAGCTCCCAATGTTGAACATGGAAGCAAACGCAGTAATTCCTTGGTCAATATTCCATCACTGTTGCAAAGTTTGTAAACAACTAGAAACACCATGAATTCTGCATAGAAAAATTGAGACCTTGAACCCTTGACAGACTACCCACCAAATAGTGGGTTGCAATAGATATAGAAATGACCAAAACAACTAAACACTAGAAGCACTTGATACCAGAGAAGAAGGATTTTAAAGATGAACTACTACAAATACCTAGAAAAAAAAAACACTTCCATACCTTAATTGAACTTGCCACAAAGTTAGAGAAGTAGGTAACACCTCTTCGCAAGCCCTTAAAAAGAAATAAATACTAATCAACTCACCTTATTTTCAAAGACTACATGCAACAGACCAAAGATATACCCGCATCACCTCTCACTAAATGCCAATAGTTGCTTGCAAGCATAAGCATTGGCTGTGTTAAATAGAAATATTTTGCAACTTATCTCAACCTTTAATGATGCCTCAATAATCACCAACGCAAGCATCTTCTCCAAAGCATCACAAAACAACCTGAAACACATGTTGTTGGATCAGTTTTCACATATATAAAATAATTAATACAACATGCTTGTTGTGTGTTGTCCTTGCCAAGAACAAGATAAAGAATGATTATACTTTATGCACCTACAACCAAATAAAACATTGTTAAATATTTGAAATGACCAAGTATTATTCACAATCTTGCCACATCCACTAATTGATGTAGATGACATCACTAACTATTTAGAATCATCCTGCCCAATACAATATCTATGGATGGCACATACAACTGACACTGCCACTTGAAATTAGCAATGTGCTTGCTTAACCTCCTCTCAATGCTTGAACTGCTAGCACAATTTCTTACATACCTTCAAACCTTGTGTGGAAACTTACCAGGAAGCCATGCTTTTACACGCTTGAATTTCCAATACAGCTTCTTACATACTTTGCTACCTTGTGTGAATAGTTGCAATGAAACCATGGTTCATCATTTGCAATACACTTAGCCCCCCCCCACTTTAACATTTGTGCCTCCTTGGTATGCAATTGTATATTAAAAATTTCACACTTAGAAGGCTTCCCTCACTTAGCAGAATTTCTTTTAGTTTAGGATGCAGCTTCCCCAACACAAAAACATGTGTAATTACATCAAACTTTTGGTCACAACCTAGATTAGCCAAAAAATGTTTCATTGTGTTTCCTTCTTTGTTGGTGTGAAGAATTTGTACGGAATGTCAAGGTGCGGAAACAACTCTCCTATTGTCAAAACCTCAAGGAAGAATGCAGATATAATTTTAATTTTTTTTAACTACAGTTCAATTAAGATGCACTATGAAATAGATAGCAGAAAATGGAGTATTTGACAATCACACATGAACACCAGATATATGTGGGAAACCCCTTATGGGAGAAAAACCCACCACACCAAGAGAAATCACTTTGTATTACAGTAATGGAGATTACATACAAATGTCAGATTTATCTTTCTGGTGTCTGTTTACAATAGCATTCACCATGAACAATCTTGTACAAGAACCTTCAAGTTACAGTCTAAAAAAAATAGAATTCATCCATTGATACAATTCAAATTGATACAAGAACTATTGATAGAACCAACCTTCGAACCCACGAGCATCTACAACTTTAAACTATATTCATGTTGTTCCTATCTATCAAGCTTCCTCATAGAACTCTCACAACAAACCAACTGCTAGCAGTTCACATTCGGCTCCTCTCATTGGTCAAATACCAAACACGTAGATGATCATTGCTCGGTCAAAAGAATTCAAACTATGTTGGCATCTCAGTGAGACACTAATGGTGTCTCGTCGATGCCACAAAGTCTTCATATCAGTATCGGCATAAGTCCCAACAGTCGGCGGGACGAAATAGCGAATGCCCTGAGTCATACTGAATCCATCGACTTCCAATGCATCTCTATTGGCAAGAGTTTCTCCATCAAAAAGAGATTCCATTGAGTTTACAACTTGTATCGACTTCAGTTTTCTATCGGCGAGACATACCGCTCTCACCAAGACCTTCTACCGAGTCTCCTTTCATTACACCGAAGCATACACTAGTCGGCGAGACTCATCGGTTTTTCCAGGAGATGATACTGAAGTCACAAGTTAAATACCAATCACCAAACAGTAGTTGGCAAGACACATCATTATCACCAATAGGTTTCACCAAGATCTCACAAGTCATACCAAGCACACTAGTTGCTAGGAGTCATACCAAGAATAAACCACAACATCGGCGAGACATTTATCTATTGCTAAGAGTTCTTCCCGAAACCTTTGTGTTACATCGATGACTCCCAACAACATCCGCTAGACTCCCGATAGCAACCTTGGTCGCAAGACATACTCACATTGGTAAGACATCTCACTGAGCAACCTTATGTTATTCCGATGAATCCAAAGAGAATCCCCGTCGGCGAGACCTTCCAATGTCGCGGAGACTTCTTCTTGAGTGTTGAAGTCACTTTGAAGCCACCAGTCACTGTGAGTCTCCCTGAAGCCCAATTGAATGGCTTGTCGGCCAGAGATCTTCATGCGGTGAGAGGTTACAACAACTGCATCTTGTCACACCGATAGGCTCCAAAGTGTAACTTTTTGGCAAGACATTTGCAAGGTCATAGTGACCTGTACAAAATGTAATGCTACCAATCTACTAGTCGGCCAAACATGATGGATGTCACACTGACTTGGCTCCAATAGAGGTTTCAGCCTATCATGGGCACTAAGGCCCATTGAACTGGCACACCACCTGAACTTGTCTGTGCTCACTGGCTTCGTCAATGCATCTGCAACATTCTCCAGAGTATCAACTTTTTCCAAACTGACCTTTCCATCCTCCACCATATCTCATACAAAGTGGTACTGTATGTCTATATGTTTTGTCCTGGCATGAAAAGTTGGATTCTTTGCTAGAAAAATTGCACTCTGACTATCACAAAAAATAGTTATTTGCCTTGCATCAAAACCAATGTTAGAACACAAACGTTTTAACCAAACTACTTCTTTACAAGCATGAGTAGCTACTATGTATTATGCCTCTGTAGTGGACAAAGTGACTATAGCCTGCGGCTTACTCATCCAACTCACTGCACCACCATTCAACATGAAAATGTATCCACTGGTAGACCTCCTGCTATCAATGTCCCCTGCCCAATCAAAATCTACATATCCATGAATGCTTAGAGTCCTCTGTGATTCAACTAAATTCCCATGGTAACATAAAGCAAAATCTGAAGTGCCCTTCAAATATTTGAAAACTCTCTTTATAGCATCCCAATGTGTCCTTCCAGGATTAGCCATAAACCGACTAAGAACTCCCACTGCTTGGGCAATGTCTGGCCTTGTATAGACCATCACATACATGATACTGCCAACCGCACTAGCATAGGGTACACTGGTCATGTCCTCCATCTTAGTAGGAGATTTTGGATAGTCCTCAATAGATAGCTTTGTTCCCTACAAGATTGGAACCACTAGCTATTTGCAATCATTCATAAAAAATCTCTCAAGAACAGTCCTGATATACTTACTCTGGCTGAGCCATAGTTTTCTATTCTTCTTGTCCCTAGTTATCTCCATCCCCAGAATATACCTTGCTGCACCAAGATCTTTCATTTCGAACTTAGCAGACAACTGAGACTTAAGATCAGAAATCATTAGCTTACTATTTCCTATGAACAACATATCATCAACATAGAGAGCAATAATAAGGACTTGATCACTTTCAGCTTTATAATAGACACAATGATCAGATTTTGGTCTCACAAATCCCAATTACAATACAAAAGTATCAAATTTATGGTACCACATTCTAGGTGACTACTTTAACCCATACAAGACTTCTTTAATTTGCATACCAATTTTTCTTTACCTTTTTCAACAAAGTGCTCAGGCTGGGACATATAGATTTCTTCTTCAAGATCACCATGAAGAAATGTTGTCTTCACATCCATTTTTTCGACCTCTAAGTCATATGCTACTGCAAGTGACAAAAGAAATCTGATAGATGTCAACTTTGCTATAGGAGAAAAAATCTCCCCATAATCAATTCCCTCGACCTGGGAATAACCCTTTGCAACCAGTCCCGCCTTGTATTTTTCCACATTGCCATCTAGACCTATCTTCTTCTTAAATACCCATTTGCAGCTAACAAATTTTCTACCTTTAGGCAAGGGCACCAAACTCCAAGTTTCATTCTTTTCTAATGATTCCATCTCTTCATTCATTGCTTCCAACCAAGAGTCTGAATCAAACATTTTAATTGCCTCTTTTATAGTCCTAGGCTCATCAGTGCTAGAAATCAAAGCATAGGCACAAGTAGAATCAATCAAAAAGAACCCATACCTATCAGGTTGTTTTCTTTCTCGGGTTGACCTCCTCACTAGCTGAGGCTAAGGTTGTTGTTCTTCTTTTGAACTTTCAGAACTGCTTGAGCTCTCCTCAATTTTAGGTACATTTTGAATTTTCAATTCCTCTTTCTCTGGTGTAAGAAAAATTATAGCTACATCCTTATTGTTTTCTGACTTTGTCTTTGACTATAGATCGAAGGTAGAAGGTTTCAGTTCACGAAAGATTACACTTCTGTTGTATACAACCTTCTCTATATCAGGATTCCAAAGCTTGTATCCTTTTAAGCTAACACTATAGCCAATAAAAATACATTTGACAGCCTTGTTCTCAAACTTAGACCTTTTCACATCCGACACATATGCATATGCCTCACAGCCAAAGACTCGAATATGTCTAAGAGAGGGCTTCTTACTAGACCACGCTTCCAAAGGTGTTTTCTCAACAAGAGTAGAGTTCAGAGATCGATTAATCAAGTAACATGCAGTAGATACAGCCTCAGCCTAGAAGTTCTCCTCCAAGCCAGCACTACTTAGCATACTTCATGCTCTCTCCATCACTGTCCTATTGAACCTTTCTACATCTCCATTCTGCTGTGGAGTATAAGGTGTAGTCTTATGTGTTTTAATCCCATGGTCTTTATAGTATCTTTCAAATTCATCAAAACCGAATTCACCACCATTATCAGTCCTTAAGCATTTTATTTCTCTACCAGTCTGATTTTCAACAAGATTTTTAAATTCCTTAAATCAACTGAACACTTCTGATTTACTTTTCAAAATATATACTAATGCTCTTCTTGAATAATCATCAATGAATGACACATAGTATCTTGACTTAGACAAAGAATGTAATCTAGCAAACCAAAAGATTTATGAGGACTACAAAAAAAAAAACACTGTGCTACTTTCCATATATACAATGCTCATAGAATTCAAATTCAAGATTATAGTCTTCAAGCCCCTCAACTAGGTTTTTATTCTTCAAGGTTTTTAAACATTTCTCTCCTATGTGGCCTAGCCTATGATGCCAGAGCATAGTCTTCTCTACTGAAAGTTTTACTTCCGTAGAGTTTACAAAATTAGGGATATTCCCCTCTTTACCTCCATGAGTAGCTTTCAGTGACTTTCTAGAGACACTGTTACATTGAACAACATGTGCATCCATCTTGTACAGGGTACCAATTCGAGCACCTCTAGCTAGCACCATAGAGCCTCTAGTCATATTGCAGCCATTTCTAGAGAACGTGACTTGTACTCCAATATCACTCAGCTTACTAACAGAAAGAAAATTTTGAGCCAGACCTGGTATATGCATAACATCCTTGATCCCCTTTACTCTGCCATCAAGGAATTGGATTCTGATTCTTCCATGGCCAACAATTTCCAAAGTTGAATCACTTCCCAGGTACACCTTTCCACCATTGTATTCTTCATACTCTGTGAACCAGTCTCTATGAGATGTCATGTGGAAAGATGCTCCATAATCAATTAGCCAGACATCATCTGATGCCTATGTAGCCAAGGCAGCAATGAAGGAGTCTGAATCACACTAAGAAGATTCATTGTTAGAAGAGCACTTCTTCTTCTTCTTTTTCTCCTCTTTACAATCCTTTCGGACATGACCAGGTTGCCCATAGTTCCAGCACTTCACCTTGGACTTCTTCCTAAGAGACTTTGATCTCCCTTCTGATTTCGATTTTGATTTCTTGTCCTTCTTCTTGCCTTTCTCTTTCGGTCTTCCTCTAACAGCAAGATCTTCCTTCACCATCTCAAAAGATTTCCTTTTCATTTCTTCTAATAAAAAAGAACCAACAACATCTTCCATCTTGAAACTGGATGTTGTACTCCCAATAGCCATCACTAAATGATCCCATGAGTCTAGCAAAGAACACAATAGAAGCATACAACGATCATCTTCTTCAATTTTTACACCAACAGATGTTAATTGAGCAATCAGCATATTAAATGCATTCAAATGATCAGCTATAGACCTCCTTCCTACATTCTCAAAGAATACAGCTTATTTCTCAGGAATAGTTTATTCACCAAGGACTTCCCCTGATAAATAGACGCTAGTCTCTTCCACAAAGAAGATGCGGTCTTCTCCTCATGCACATTCAAAAGAACTGAGTCTACCAAATAGAGCCTTATCAAACCCTTAGACTTCCTATCTGCAAGGTCCCAATCCTCTTGCTTCATGTCTATAGGTTTAGTTCCAGACACAACAATCCACAGATCACGGTCCACTAAGAGATCCTCCATCTTGAGTTTCCACAACTCAAAGTTACTGATGTTGAACTTCTCTATTTCAATATTTCTAGATGTGCTAGCCATCTCAACTTGTAATCAGACATAACAAACTCTACAAGACTCCCTCTAAACAAAATTGACTCAAAAAACCCAACGTACCCACAAGGATAACACAACTGGCCAGACTCTGATACCACTTGTAAGGAAAGTCAAGGTGCGGAAACAACTCTCCTAATGTCAAAACCTCAGGGAAGAATGCAAATATACTTTTATTTTTTTTCAACTACAGTTCAATTAAGATGCACTATGAAATAGATAGTAGAAACAAGGTATTTGACAATCACACATGAACACCATATATACATGGGAAAACCCTTATGGGAGAAAAACCCACCACACCAAGAGAAATCACTTTGTATTACAGTAATGGAGATTACATACAAATTTTAGACTTATCTTTCTGGTGTCTGTTTACAACAGCATTCACCATGAACAATCTTGTACAAGAACCTTCAAGTTACAGTCTACACAAAATAGAATTCATCCACTGATACAATTCAAATTGATACAAGAACTATTGATAGAACCAACCTTCGAACCCACATGCATCTACAACTTAAAACTATATTCATGTTGTTCTTGTCTGTCAAGCTTCCTCACAAAACTATCACAATGAACCAACTGCTAGCGGTTCACATTCGACTCCTCTCATTGGTTGAATACCAGCCACATAGATGATCATCACTCGGTCAAAAGAATTCAAACTCTGTTGGCATCTCGGTGAGACACTAATAGTGTCTCGTCGATGCCACAAAGTCTTCATATCAGTATCAGCATAAGTCCCAACAGTCGGCAGGATGAAATAGCGAATGCCGTGAGTCATACCGAATCCATTGACTTCCAATGCGTCTCTATCGGCAAGAGTTTCTCCATCGGCAAGAGATTCCACTGAGATTACAACTTGTATCGACTTTAGTTTTATATCAGCGAGACATACCACTCTCGCCAAGACCTTCTACCAAGTCTCCTTTCGTTACACCAAAGCATACACTAGTCGGTGAGACTCATCACTTTCGCCAGGAGATGATACCGAAGTCACAAGTTATACCGATCACCAAACAGTAGTTGGAAAGACACATCATTATTTCCAAGAGGTTTCACCAAGATCTGACAAGTCATACCGAGCACACTAGTCGCTAGGAGTCATACCAAGCATAAACCACAACATCGACTAGACATTTATCTATTGCTAAGAGTTCTACTCGAAACCTTTGTGTTACATCAATGACTCCCAACAGCATCCACTAGACTCCCGATAGCAACCTTGATCAGAAAGACACACTCACATCGGTAAGACATCTCACTAAGCAACTGTATTTTATCCCAATGACTCCAAAGAGAATCCCTATCGGCAAGACCTTCCAATGTCACTAGGACTTCTTCCCAAGTGTTGAAGTCACTCCAAAGCCACCAGTCGCTGTGAGTCTCCCCGAAGCCCGATTGAATGGCCTGTCAGCCAGAGATCTCCACACGGTGAGAGGTTACAATGATTGCATCTTGTCACACTAATAGGCTCCAAAGTGTAACCTTTCGGCAAGACATTTGCAAGGTCACAGTGACCTGTACAAAACATAATGCTACAAATCTGCTAGTCAGCTAGACATGATGGATGTCACACTGACTTGGCTCCAATAGAGGTTTCAGCCTGTGGGATTGAGACACACATTTCCAACAGAATTTGATAGTGCCCTATCTTATCAAGCAAAGAACAAATCTGTCTTACCATATACCCCAACTTCTAGTTGACAATCTTACGTTCCAAACATGTGTTTAATAGAATCAAGGAATCTCCTATTTGAATCTTGGGGAGCTTGAAATTAATTACTAACTTCAAGTTGTATAATAAAGCTTGTGCCTTAGCTGCATTTTTAGAACCAATTTTCAATTTAAAAGACTTAGCACATAACATCATACCTTTTTAATCTCTAATGGTAACCCCTGCTACATATGATCCTAGATTTCCCCTAGAATCTCCATCAAAATTCAATTTAAATATACTAGTTGGGGAAGGCTTCTGACTTATGTGTGCTCTATTTACTTTTTGAATTGGTTGATGAATAATCCCTTTGAAAGGAAAAGTAAGAAGTGGCCATGATAACATTATCTTTGAATTCCAGTTAGAAAAAATTGAGCCAACTTGTTTTACTTTTTGTACATACTCGTTATTTCCTTCCCTCTAGATGCATGGTTTCTCACTAGTATATTGAATTTCATTATAGAACTAGGGATGGGTGGGATGGTAGTTAAAAATGAAAGCTTAGGTAGGCAAGAACTTTAAAATGCACCTATCTGATAACTGTTGACTTCCATGAAAGCATGCTCGCTAGCTACCAATTATAAATGAGTTAACACCAGATAGAAAATTTCTTGTTGTTGAATATAATAGATGGTTCTCGAGACAATAATCAACTACCAAGGGTGTGGAAAGGGTGGGCTTCACTCAAATTCTAGATAGTTCAACTACAACTATCCTTAGAACCTAACCAATCTCAACTAACCAATATTGAGACACAATGGGGCCTAATTGGGGGTGAAGGACATTAACATCTGAGAGTGATGATCCAACCATTCACTTTTTTTGAAATAGACTGCTCCAACAAGAGTAATACCTGATCCATGTTGAATTTTTATTTTTTGAAAATGCATTTGTTTCTTTCCCACTAAATAGCCCACACAACTAAAGCTGGTATAATACACCAAATGCTTACAAAGAAGGAGATTTTATAAATCTTTGACCAACTTGAAAATAATTTCCAAAGATTATCTAGAAATGACAATTGCCAATTCATTTTAGCTACTAAAAACATCCAATATGCATGAGCTACTGAACATAGTAAAAATAAATGTTTGATATCTTCAAGCTCTTGTTTACAAAGAACACATTTAAATGGCTCTGTTATCCCTAATTTTTCTAGCTTGTCACTTGTCAATTTCTTTTTTGATAGCTAACCTTGAAAAGCAACCCATTTTAAGCAATACCTTTGAGTTCCAATAAAACTTATAAGCTCTTTGAACCACTGCTTGTGAACCAACTTGTGAAACTGATTTATAACCCTCCTTTACTATATAACAACCTAATTTTTCTTTTTTCCCATACTAGACAATTAGCTCCTGTTGAAATGTAAACAATCATTTCCTGAAGTACAAATTGAAGAAGTCTTTTATGATCAATATCTGTAGACACTGAGAAATGTCCTAAGTCTATGAGCATCATTTTTCTTGGTCGTTATCCTTCGATAATTGAATAATTTTAATTATTCAATTAAGTTTGACCACATTCCTCTATTAATTAAATAATTTTTAATTATTTAATTAATCCACCTTCTCATCTTTATTCTATCTTGATCAATTAAAATTATTTAATTGTGTCACTACTATATCCCTTTCTTCAATAATTGAATAAATCATTTTTTATTTAATTATTTATCTTTCATCTATAGTCAAATAATAATAATTATCATTATTTGACCTTTTATTCTTCTATAATTAAATAATTGTCAAAATTATTTAATTGTGTTTCATTCCTCTCTTTTGGATAAATAATTCAAATTAATTATCCATGTCTAATTTTCACCTCCCTATTTAATTAAATTGATTAATTTAATTAAATGCTCCTTTTGTCATTTTATCTAAATAAATAATTTGGATAAATTATTTATTTGCCACTTGTCATTTTCCTCCATTCTGAATAAATAATTTAAAATAAATTATTTATGCACCTCCACTTGGTCAAAGATACCCTGTCATTATTTCATGTCATAGCCTGCATGTCCCTGCATGTCTGTCTGTCACGATTCCTCCAAGAATAGAATATTTTTGGTGCATCAATTTTGGACCATTGATCTTGCAATCCTTCTAGAGGATTAATCTTAGCCATCCATTTGAAGGGTTGTCTATAAAAGCAACCTTCCTTCTCCATTTTCAGCTTAACAGTTTTCATTTTTCTCCTTTCATATGATTGTTTTCTCTTGTTTGGATGAGGTTAATAGTTTAGAAGTGTTGGCTATCACTTTATCTATTCTATTTGATTTCTAACCCCATCTTACATTGGTGAACCTGACAATTTTGTAGTGAAATTTGTGTGTTTTCTTGTTTATTTTCATTGTTTTGTAGGTTGTAGCCAATAATTCATATGAAATCCCACCATTTTCTTTTGAGCACATAAAAATGGGCAAATAAAATATTTTAAAACCATTGTCTAGGTTTTTTAGATCTTGTTCTCAACTTTTCGAAACTTCAAACGGTTTAAAATTTTGTTAATATTTGAGAAAGTTTTGGTTGTTTTAGTGATCATCATTTTTTAAGATTTAGCTTTTAAAACCCGAATTTTCTTTTTTTTATAACACTTTTGTCTTGCAGGATTTTGCAAAATGTTTTATGGATTTTGAAGGTCTATGTCTTAGCTTTCCATAGGTATCTATAGTTTTTTTTAAAAAAAAATAGTTTTGAGAAAGTTATCACTATTTTAGTTTGTTGTTTTTGTTTAAGTTTTTTTACTAATCTTTTGTTTGTAGTGTGTAGCTTTGGAGTGGGGCCCCCAAAAAATGTTTCTTTTGGAGCAACAAAAAAATTGAGCTCTTAGTTTTTAGTTTTCTTTAATTTCTTTTTCTTAGTTTAGTTTAGTCTCTTCATTTTCTAGTTTAGTTATTTACTGACTTTAAGTTTGGTTTTTAATCTCTTGTTCTAACTTAGTTTTTTGCAGTTTTCTCATTGGTCCAAGAAATTTATGAAATTACTAACATGTGGGTTTGCAGTGCTCATGAGTCAAAGACATATATGTAAACTACTGACATATGATTTT
Source organism: Sequoia sempervirens (assembly GCA_007258455.2). Taxonomy (NCBI): domain Eukaryota; kingdom Viridiplantae; phylum Streptophyta; class Pinopsida; order Cupressales; family Cupressaceae; genus Sequoia; species Sequoia sempervirens. The sequence goes on from VDFB02271358.1 coordinate 280,537,853, forward strand.
GCAGCTACGTTTGTCAAAGACTAATCTTTCAAATCACCTGTTTGTGATTTTTAGTTTAGGAACACTTCTTTTGATGCACTAAAATGAAATTTTTTTTGTAGGTGTTTGACTATGCTTGATGTGGTAGGTGATTATGCTCTCACCCTATGAAAACTTGGTGATCAGAAAACTAGACCCACTTTATTTTTTGTAACCTTTAAGACTTAGTAATCGAAGTATCCTCTCCCCTTATGCTTTCGGGCGATCCTAGGTGTAAGAGAAACGATTACTGACTCTAGAACTTGGGCCTCTTCTAGTGGGAAAAAGTACTCACCCCAGGATGACTTAGACTGATAGCACCATGAACCCGAGGGACTTCCAGCTGGTATATAAAAGTGGATTCTTAGGGAAAGACCAAGAATCACATGTATGGTTCTGACAAGATGGATCCAAAAGGGGACTCTTGCCGCATGGATCATGCCCTATGAACGAAATTCCCTTACTAAACACCTATTGTTTTAGAAGCTGACCATTTTTTAGCCGTTGCTTGGTATAGTGCAGGGTATAGTATCATGCCTAAAGACACTCACTATTGATCCCCTTGAGTAGAGATAGCAATTCTTGGGAAGTGACTACCTAAGAATCTGAAGTTGGTGTGCCCAAATGATGTTAATGAGTCGTGGAGGGGAGCTAGTGCCACCAAACTTCTAAGCTATCCACTCTCGAGAAGGAAAGTTGTTTAGCACCAATCTGAGGTATATAGGTGGGCTATATCAAGTATACAAACCCTTGGCCTATTGGCCTAGTAGGATTTTTCTTGTCTCATGTGCATTTGCATACACCAAAACATCATGCTTTTCAAGTGTTTTTTGGATTTTCAAACAATATACACAACATTCACAAATTTGGACACAAACAATCAACCTCAGACAACTCATACTTTTCAATAAAACATCAAAACAACAGTCTCATCTTGCTATCAAACATTTTTTTTCTAAGAGGTCTCTATTAGAAACCAACTTTAAAATTGCTCAAAATCTTTATTATTCAACCATTAGTTTGTATTCTTGATCATAGGTTTAATCTTTCAAATTTTAGTTGCATGCATTAGGCTTCATAATCATAAATTATGGCATTAGCTTGACCCTAGGTTTTTCACCTTTGCATACTTTGGATTAGGTTAACCTCATCACAATTTACAAAATCATTTCTTTCGAAACTAGGTTATCTTGGACTTAATCATCATTCCTTTTTTAGTCATTGTCCCTTTTGTGAGAATTTTTAACTCAACAGTCTAGTTAGAAAACCTCACTAGTCATCCTGAACTTGTCACTTTGTCATTTTCAACAAGTCCTTTGGTAACCAAAATTGAAAACAAAGACTAAGCTTAGAGTGTTTAGGTATCCTTTTCTCCAAATTGCATTCTAGTTTATACCTTGCATACTTTATTCCCAAAAAAATACAAAAAAATTATTCATACTAGTTATTGTGAACCTAGACTTTGCATTAGTTGCCTCTTTAATCGACATAATCATCTTAGTCCTTATTTTGCACCTTTTCATCATTGTCATCCTAATCATAATCGTCACTTTCGCTTTTCGGCATTTCGCATTTCCTTAGGTACACATTATCATCTCGTTGCATTGTCATCCTTTATCACAAAGAAGACAAAAACATAGACTAGTGTCATACTTACATTGTCATCATCTTCATTTGAGCAATCTCTTTGATGGTGGAAACAAACTTCAAAGAAAGAAAAGACAAATGGAAAACTTTGGACAAGACTTTGACAACAACACCAAAAACAACACCAATCCCAATGACTGGATCTTTGATGACCCATTTGGAAATTTGAACGCACAATCTTCCATGAACATGTCAACTTCCTTTCAAAATCCACTTTTTGAACAATTCATACAAAGAGATCAAAATGGACAAGTCTATGTTGAAAAATTAGAGGCAGCCAAAATCCTGAAGTCGCTTCTTTGTAGAAGAATTGGTCTTGACCAATCCTGATAGATACCTTGCTATGCTTTTAGACCAAGGTGCAAGATTACCAAAAGGCTTCGACATTAATACCATATGACCTGTCTCTCCTAATAATTTGACACAAAACACAACATCCCAACATGAAAAGAATAATACCTTGATCAATAACATTGTCGTTACTACATGTTGACGTGTGTTTTGGCACAACAACATTGCAAACAAAATATTGCTACTCTGTTTCTCCTAAAAGAGAAAGATGATCACATGGATACCTTAGCTCCCAAGGTCTTTGTAGTTGGGTCTCAACTGTGCTAATGTTACTCAGTGGTCAATGCAACAATAATATTCAAGGGGCCTGCTGGTGTTGAGCTTTTAGATTGTTTTGGGTTGAACATAAATTTAAACCTACTCTAATAGGAGTTTTTTAAAGAAACAGAAAAAGATAGATCATGGCTTTGGAATAGAAAAGAACAATAATTCATCCAAATTAACCAGACCTGTTGCCTTTCAAAGAATTCCTGACTAAAACTGCAAAATTAACTTGTGACTAACACACAGTTGCATTCATTCACATTGTTGATTTCAACAGCAGATTGCAAATCACTATTTAAATAAAACGTAGAATCAAACCTAATTCCTTGAAAGCTTCACAAATCAAATGATTAACTTAAGACAAGCACCATCCTGAAACACAATATGAAGTAGATTAAAATCTAGTTGCTTCTATTGCCCATAAAATAGATAAACAACATTTACAAAGCTGGCACAATCACTAGTGTATAGAAAACATGTGGCTCCAAATTGCTTCCATTTACACTAAGAAAAACTGAAAGATACATTAATCTATTTTGATTCTAACTTCTAACCAAGAAGACAAAAGAATCTCTCATTACTAAGAATAAGAATCAGCTTCTATCCCCTCTAACTAACTTTATTGGTTCTAACTCTACCAGGTCTCAATTTCCTCCCTAACCTAGAAGTTCTCTAAAAGTTCTAACTCTGAATTTCTAACTCTAGAAGTTCCAACCTTTATAAAGAGGCAAGAATGCCTTATATACAGAATGTACAAGAAAGGATGTGTTGTCCCCTGCACTAGGGTTTACAAAATATCTGCATCCTGTGGGAGAGTCGGCTCTCAGATATTTTGAAGAAAGTCAGTTGTGCATTCAATGTGAATCCTCGTTGTCCATGCTGATGAAGGATTTTTACTCGTAGGATAAGCCTTTTTAGATCTTTTGACAACTCTAGCATTAACTCTAGCATCTTCGTGTCCACCTTTGAAATCCCTCGCGGAGTCACCTTGAATGCTTCAAGGTATCCTGCCATTAATACTAACAGCCTTTGTCAGCAGTGGTCACCACAAGTGCCCCTCTGAGTCATGGTTTCTTATGTCACTCAGCTTCCTTTCTATTCTGGAGTCCTCTGCTCATGTTGACTATCTTCCAAAAGTGTCGTTGAGCCTCCCTGTAGATCTGAACACCATCACCCAAACAGATTCATTGTCAACTGTTCTAAGAAAGAATCCATCTGGCTGCACTCTATTAGTCCCCTCCAAAGGGGTAGTCAATCAATCAAAGGTCCCTCTTGGCTCCCTCTGAATTGACGATCAGTTGCCACACCGGATTCTGAGTAGTCAAGAGTGGTCTGACCTAAATCATAAGTCAGTGAGACACCATCAGTGTCTCCCGATGTGATTTCGTCTTACAACAGACATCGACATAGCACAATTCAATCGATGAGACGTCTCAAGAGGCTCAAAAGTCACATCAAACTCACTTCCCTATCGTCACAATGATGGTATCCCCCGCTCTAGCTCAGAGTGTGTTTTCCTTTTGGTAAGACCCCTTAATTGGCCCAAGGTCATGGCGATCCCCCATGTTTATACCAATATCTACTTTTCATTTGTGAACCTACCGCTATTGGCAAGACCTTAGCATATCGACAAGACCACATGGCGAAGTCCTCATTTTCCTTTGGAGTCTCCCCAACATCCTCCTTATCCTGTGGCGGGATGACTTTGTTCTTTCAGTGTGACACTAGTAAGTCGGCGAGACATTTCACCGAAGGCCAAATCTCTAGGCGAGCTTCCTTGTGTTGGTGAGACCATCCAATATTGCTGTGACCCTATAGCGAAGTCTTTCATTCACTTAGAGTCTTCCCGACCTCTTCCTATCCTCCTCGAGCCCCAACCTTTCTGTTTTGATGTGACCTTCGCTCTTTGCCAAGACCTTGCGGCGAAACCATGACCCTTTGCTGATGTCACTTTGCTTTATGTCGGTGAGACCTACTTTCTTTGCTAAGACTTCTTAGCGAGCTCCTTATGTCATACCGAAGATTGATCCTTCGGTAAGACCTTTTCATTTCGAGTGGACCTCTTGCCAAAAGTATCATCCTTAGAAGATTTTCCATTTTGGGGAGACATCTGATGTAGTCACACTGAGATGGGCTTTGTTGTTGCATGTGCTTCGCTGTAACATCCCTTTGTTGGGAAGATGTCCCATAGATACTCGATATCTCAGCAAAAGCTTTACTAGTTCATCCTGTTGTCGTTGTGACATACCGGTTTTCTTGCCGAAGACCACCATTCAAATCCCCTAGCACTGTGTCAATGTGACCATCTGTGGTTGGGGAAACGCTATGGCGAAGCCACTTCATTTTGCCGATATGCAGACCCCTCACTATCAGCAAGACTCCCGACATTCGATGAGAGCACATACCAAAGGGAATAACTCACACCGATGTGTTAGACCCATTTTTGCTTAGTCGATGAGACTTTGTAAACACGCTGAAACATCTTGGCAGGGATAACACCTTATGCCGAAGGGATCACCTCTTGATAGTAGTCAGCAAGACATGGAGACTTCGTGAAGACCATACACCAATGAAGATGACTCCTGCCGAAGTGTTTTGTAGTGGTGGGGTAGTCGATGAAACCTTAGGGATTCGCCAAGACATCTTGGCGAAGAGAGAACATCTGCCGATAGTGCATACCTTTTGCCGCTAGTCGGTGAGACCTGAAGATCTCGTCGAGACATCTCTCCGAAGGAAACCCCTCATGCTGATAGGAAATTCATGTCGCCAAGACAATGACCCCTCGTCTTGCCGATGGATCCTGCATATGATTTTTGATTGCTATGACATCTCTGGGGTCTTGTCAATAGGCAATATAAATGCAGATTTGAACCAAACAAACCATGGGTCGGGGAGACCATGATAGCCCTACACTGATGAAGATGCACAATGGGCAGTATTTTGATTCTTTGGGTTTTGAACAGTTAGAGTTGAGCCACCAGTCGAGAAGAGCCTAGAAAAATCTTGCTGACCTTTGCCTTAGCTAATTTTTAGGACCAACTAGATTGAGGCATGACTTTCAACTAAGCTCTTCTAGAAAATATCATCTAGTGTAGGATTTAATCCTACATTCAACAAAGAAAACTACAGTGAAAAATCACACAAAGAGAAGTTAAATAATCAAGATCATCACTGAAACGAATCCTATGTCAGTAAGGTGCTGTTAAAAACTTCAAACAAAATGATCATACAAATAGTTCGGGTTTCAGGTCGACCTGCAGAATCCAAGCCAGGGAGGAACTTCAGAGAATTCTGAGCCAGCGGATTCTAGCAGAATAAACATGAAAATGCCCATTAGAGACCTAATCCAATCATTATCAATCAAAGAACAACATGTGAGATCTCAAAATGGCATCAATTAATCATAAAATGCATCATCATTTACTAACTTCCTATTACTCCATACTTCTTCACATTTCAACAGATTTTGAGGAAATCTGTGCAGGACAGATTTCCACGAAGGGGAAGACAAAATCGGGAAAATCCGGTCCCTGCGGAATTCCACGAGGTCCAAAAATCCTCAGACAACAGCACTTAGCTGGAGTTTGAGCAAGATCCAAGAAAATCCGAATTGGGTGGAAAATCCAAAACTCGGGAGAAAACCTGAATTCCAACTAAGGCATAAACAAAAATTAGATCAGACAGAACAAAAAATAAAATAAGGAGGAAAACAACAGAATTCCAATGAGGAAAACAAGTAACCAAAAGAAAAGAAATGAAAAGAAAAGGGGGACCCATTTTGATCCATATCAAAGTGGGGTGGTTATGCAAGGCATAACACTACGCAAGTTGCCACTACCACTATTAATTCGACATCTAGTGGCACCATAAATCAAAACACCTCCTCTTCAATCAATGCAACATCTACTGGAGGAACATCTACTATGACCATTCCTACAACATCCACGTCATCTTCATAAACAATAGGAGCTACCCTTTCACAGAACATGCCTACAACATCCACATCATCTTGACAAATGATAGGAGACACCTTTGTGTCTACATCAATAGACACCACTTCCTCAAATCCTATGTTCGAATCTTCATCTATGACAATGGGGGCATCTTCATCACATCCTTATGGTGGAACCACATTTAATCCCTTTGGATGAAACTCACGACGCGTTTTCATTCAAGGCCCTCAGCACAACATTAACACATCATCACAAATGAACATCCCACATAGACAAGAGCACAATACACATATACCACATGGACACTTCTAAGGAACAAACACCAACATGCTACATGGACAATTCTTTCAACAAGGATAAGGAACTTAAATGACACAACAAATGTGTAACTTTGGAAATCAAATGAGTCAGGGATTTTAGATACCTCAAATACAAACAAATATGGTTGGGTCACATATTCCCACATACTCATCCCAGATTCATACTCAACAAAAAATTACCACTCACAACTGGCAATATCAGCAAACACCTAATCAAAACATACCTTACTTTCAAGAAACGAATGATCCCATTCTACATGCCTTGCTAGCAAGAGTGGATGACCTTCAAAAACAGATGGAAAATATGAAAAATTCTAACAAGAAGATGAAAATTCCATACGACTTATGTCCATATCCTTTTGATACAATGTTGTACATGCCACCATTTCCACATGGTTATGTGGCTCCAAAATTCAACAAGTACAAGGGTAAAAAAATCCGCTTGACCACATCAGAGAGTTCGTAACAAGTTGTGTGGATATTGTTCATGAGCACACATATCTAATGTGACTATTTCCTAAAAGCCTTGTAGGACCAGCCCTAGAATGGTTCTATACACTACAACCCAGAATAAAATCATGGAAAGAACTTGCTGAAAAATTCATGAAAAATTACACATACAACATTGACACAGACACCTCCATTACCAATCTCTGCCAGCTCACACAAGAAGATTCAGGTGAAACCTTTTTACCATTCTTTCAAAAATGGAGGGGCTTAGCGAGTCACTGTCATATAGACATACCTGAAAAGGAAAAACTTGACATGTTCGTACAAACGTTATTAGGCCCACTGAAAAATGGCTTGCATGTTCATTGTTGCACAAAGCACAACTTTTGTGGACCTAGTTGAACAAGGTGTCCAAGTTGAACAAGCCATCATATCCGAAGGAAGACTAAAATACGGTCCTAAAAACACAAACGCAAACCCTTCTTCTACTAACAAAACTAAATTTTGGGTTAAGAACAAACATATCACCAATGATGGTGTAGTCGATGCTAAGGCTGTCAACACTATGGGTTTGATGATTACCCTAAAAGGGACACAACCACAAAACACATAGATGATGATGAAAACCTATGCTGCTAATGCTATCCAGACAAATCAAAATAACCAAGGCAATAAAAATAATCAAATTCAAGGGAAGCCTTGAAAACCACGAAAATTCCCTAGAGGTCACACATACACTTTGGGTGAACCTATTGAAAAAGTCCTCAATAAATTCCTTCAGAATGGTGTAATCACACTTTAGGACCCCAAACCATACGACCCTAGGTAGTTTAAACCATCTTGGTGGGATGATAATGCATTTTGTCATTATCACCAAATAAAAGGACACAAAAATTCTTCTTATAAACAATTGAAAAATCTAGTACAAGACCTTATTGAAAAGCGCATCATTGAAGTTGGGAGATTATAATTTTCTTCTAATGTGGATCATACAATACACAAAAACCCTCTACAGGATCATGGTTCTGGAAACCCTTCTACATCAAATACAAGTAATTGAGCCAACCATTCTTGTATTGGATATGACTATTCTGGGGGACCTATCGTACATAACATTAGAACAACTGATGAACATGTTTGCATGGTCACCATTAGAAAGGCCCCTAAATGCAAAGTCACCACTCGTGGAAAAAAGGTCACCATAGCCAGCCCTCCTCCCCCTAGAAAAAAAAAAAGGTAACAATAGCTAGCCTATCCACTTCGCAGTCGCAATCGCGTCCACAAAGCAAGCAGTCCCAACCTAAAGAAAACTTTAATCTTATTGACCAGCTTGGAAAAATATTGGCACAAATCTCTATCCTTGAGTTTTTATGCATCTCGCCTGCCCATAAGGCCATCCTAGATAAAACATTGCAAGAATCCTTCGTGCCCCAAGATATTGATGTCAGCCAATTCGAAGCCATGGTAGGATATCTCATGACTCCCCACCATATTACCTTTTCTAACCAAGACTATTCGTCATCCAAATCCAACCATAATGATTCCCTTCATATCGAACTCCTTGTTCACAAACATAAGGTCAGACAAGTCTTAGTAGATGGCGGAGCAAGACTGAATATATGTTCTTTAAAATTGGTCAAGGCACTAGGCTTTTTTTATGCTTGCATAGATGCCACATGAAGCATTGTTATCAAAGAATATGATGATGAAGAACGTTCCTCTAAGGGTGTAATTACACTCCCAATTTGAATCAGGACAATCATTGTTGACACCACTTGTCAAGTTCTAGATTTAGACCTACCATACAACATTTTACTCGATCGACCTTGGTTCCACCCTCTAAAATCCATCCCTTCCATGTATCACCAATGCTTAAAGTTTCCTTTTGAAGGCACTGAGATTACTATATATGGAGACCCTAATCCATTCCAATATTGTACCAACTTATGAGGTGTCTCAGAATGCCAAGTCCCTATCAATAAGGAAGCTTCGACGTTTTTACCTTCCAAATTCATTGACTCATCAAGACTTGCAAAGCCTTCCATGTCCACATCCATCACCACATCATCTAACTACATTGATCCATCTTCATTGACCAAGTCATACACTCCATTTACCCTTCCATCAAACCCCAAGGTCCAAATTCATGACATGGGATGTAGAGAATATCGTATGGATAATTTACCAGCAAATGACAATGCTAATGTCGCTGATAGAGATCAAAATTCTAACGTTGATGTCAAGATAGTTACATAAGGAACACAAAAGGATGGTTGTGCTTGGATTGAAACCTTTCGGGACCCTGATGACACATTGGCCTTTGCCATATCTACTTCCTCTCAAGCTTTTCATATCTATTATAACCCCTTGTTTGACCAAGAAATTTATGATAACCCACTCTTTGAGCATGACCCTGTTGAGGATATCCAATCATCATCCTTCCATCCCACCTACCCTAGGCTAGGATATGAATCTTCTATCGTCATCTCTACTAAGTCATCTTGCCAAGTCATTAAGGATGTGTAAGCCTCCGTTGATGTTAACAGTATAGAAAAGGATAGTCCAAAAGATTTCATTAATAGCATCACCACTCCCATTCATCCACTAAACATTCCTTTCACTTCACCTACTTCCCCCATTTCACACACGCACACTCGCATCATAAACATGGATCGAAAATTCATAGCTCAAGAAAAGAATAAAGGAAAAGCTCCAATGTATGAGATATCTTTAAAAAGAGATCAAAAATCAAAAGAAAGAAAATAAGATCAAGACAAGTCCCATAGCCAAAATAAAAAGCTATCGGAAAAAGAAGAAATAAAATTCAAAAGTGAAAATGAGAAAAAGTGTATCTCAAAGTATGCCTCTTCATCAAAAATCACTGGGGGCATCTATCAAGGAAAAAATTCAAACAAAGCACTTGTTGATTCAAGGTCTTTATCTGTTTCACTCTCATTCATACCATATACTCTGTTCCATCCATCCATGTTCACATATCCATCATATCCCCCCATTGGCGATGTCTTTCAATGTATCTTTGACAACAACTCCTTCTTGTACTCTAGCTCATTGGTTGCCCAAGCTCCTTTTCGGCTGAAGCCTGATGGCCCACATAGTGTGCACATTAGGGATCCTACCATAGCCTCTTTCATTCGTTACATCTATCATCCTTCATATCTTCCACTCATACTCCTCATCCCAATCAAGTCCTTTCATCTAGCAAGGTCATTCACACAAGATTGAGGCATCGTCAAGGAAGTCCATGCATTTGACATTTATTAATTTTATACCTAGCTTCAAAGAGCTAGGGAAAAAGTCATAAAAACATACAAAAAAAATTAAAAATTTGAAAAATTGAAAAAATCATCACCTTGATGAAAACCTAGCAAATAGGCATCCTGGTGACACCAAAATAAAAAAAATGATGAATAAAATGACAAAAATAAAGAGAAATAATTCATCCAATAGTGAAAACCTAGTAAACAGGTGCTTTTGATAAGTACCATGGTGAAAACTTGGCAAACAGGTGCCATGTGTAGTCAGTCATTGATGTGCCATCTACTGTCACTCTATCTACATGTCTCCCTAGGGAACATACTTTTTTTTTTACATTCATCATAATAGTTCACCACAACATCATGACATTTCTGTCTATGCTAACAATGGTTGAAATCAAGTCTTGCGTACTGTCCATTGTCCATGCTAGTCATGCATTTTCTTTACATTCCATTTTTCCTGGCTCATTCTCAACTTGACTAGGGCAAAACTTTCATCATGAGACTGTAGTGGGTACCACACATGATCCTGAAAATCATAAAATGTCCTAAAAAAAGACCTAAAAATTGAAAAATGTCTTGAAAAAAAGTTGAAAAATGTCCTTTAAAAAAGACTTAAAAATTAAAAAAAAATGTCTTGAAAAAAGACCTAAAAATTGAAAATGTCTTGGAAAAGACCTTAAAATTGAAAATGTCCTAAAAAGACCTAAAAATCAAAAAAATGTCCTAAAACCTAAAAAAAATGTCTTGAAAAAAGACCTAAAATTAAAAATGTCCTAAAAGACCTAAAAATCAAAAATGTCCTAAAAAAGACCTAAAAATGTCTGAAGAAGAAAAAATCAAAAGTCCAAAAGATCTAAAAATAGAAAAATGTCTTGGAAAAAAACTTAAAAATAAAAAATTGTCCTAAAAAAGACCTAAAAATCGAAAAACCTCCTGAAGAAAACACAAAAAATTCCAAAAAACGAAGTCATGTCAGTCAACATAGTCACGTCAATTCAAGTCTTGATTAGTCTTTGCCATTGTCGAAATACATTGTCTTTGCGCATTTGCTACGTAGGCAAGGCCATCTGTCGATGAGCACCCGAGACATTAGGTCAGTCCTAGTAGGTTTGTCAAAATATGTCATGACTCAATCTTTGGTCAATAAAACAAAGTCATTGGTCGTGTCAAACTACGAGGTCTCTGAGTGTATGATGTAAGCAAGGCCATTTGTCAATGAGCCCCCGAGGCCACACTAGGTCAGTCCATTAGGGTTCATTGCACAATTTTCTCACACCTCAAATTTATCATGATATTTGTTACAATTCAAACAAACAATTTACCCAAGAAAACTTTGACAATTTTCCTATCAAATATGACAACCACCTTGGCATATCAGATTCATGCAAATTCAGTCAATTTTGGTCAAACCTCGTCACAATTCAGTCAAACCTCGTCAAAATAGCAAAATCGTCAAATCTTGCTTACTCTACAGATGTGTCCTTCTGAAGGGTGGCCCGTCATTTAATCATGCCTTAGGATGTGTCCTTCTTAGGCATCGTCACAATCATCTAGAATTTTGAGGATTCTCACGACATTTGAGATACATTCCTTTTGATATCGGCATCATGCAAGATGTGTCCTTCCTGAATCCAACATCTTGACATCGACCTTGTTCAAGATGTGTCCTTCCCGAATTTGGCATCACTTTGGCATCAACATCATTCAGGATGTGTCCTTGAATTCGACAATCTTGACATTGACATCGTTCAGGATGTGTCCTTCCTGAACTTGACACCAATCTGGAATCTTCATATCGTCAACCCTGGCATTTTTTCCAAACTTGACAAACTTGACATCTTGACATTAGACAATTGGCAAGCACTTGGCATTTAATTTTATGATGTTTGTTTTGTCTTTTGGAAATCATGATGCTAGTTCCTCAAGGATGTCCTAACAATAGGATTTAGAGGAGTAATGACGTTTCATGATTTTTCTTGCCTATCTTTACTGTTTGTGGTTGATTATGACAAAAAGACTGGGGAAATCACTCTCTTAGTATGAGTCATGATCATCCTTGTATACGACTGCTTGTCTCACATGATGGTACAACCTTGCACACCTTGGTCTATCTCATATCATGGTGTTTGTTGGCCATTATAATAATCTGCCCAATGATGATAAATATAAAAAATATAAGCATGAAAGTTGGTTCCCTTATCATTTCTCATCTATCTTTCCATCTTCATCCTCCTTTCTCTTCCACGATAATATCCATCACCTTCCAAGTTAACATTTCTTCTATCCTTCATCCTCTATGTCTTATCATCCATTTCGAGAGAAAATTCATGTTCTTTGAACTCACCTGTCCTCTCGAGGGGGCATACACAACCCTCCTCGTCATTCTTTTTTCATTGGGGCATACCCGTACCCTGTTGTCACTGGGGCATATTTCAAAATTAAATTTCTTTGACAAAATGCGATGAACTGCATTATGTCAAAGAGGGGAAAAATGTAGACACTAAAAAATGTCCTAAGTCCACGAACATCATTTTTCTTGGTCATTATCCTTCGATAATTGAATAATTTTAATTATTCAATTAAGTTTGACTGCATTCCTCTATTAATTAAATAATTTTTAATTATTTAATTAATCCACCTTCTCATCTTTATTCTATCTTGATCAATTAAAATTATTTAATTGTGTCGCTAATATATCCCTTTCTTCAATAATTGAATAAATCATTTTTTATTTAATTATTTATCTTTCATCTATAGTCAGATAATAATAATAATCATTATTTGACCTTTTATTCTTCTATAATTAAATAATTGTCGAAATTATTTAATTTTGTTTCATTCCTCTTTTTTTGGATAAATAATTCAAATTAATTATCCATGTCTAATTTCCACCTCCCCATTTAATTAAATTGATTAGTTTAATTAAATGCTCATTTTGTCATTTTATCTAAATAAATAATTTGGATAAATTATTTATTTGCCACTTGTCATTTTCCTCCATTTTGAATAAATTATTTAAAATAAATTATTTATGCACCTCCACTTGGTTAAAGATACCCTGTCATTATTTCATGTCATAGCCTGCATGTCCCTGCATGTCTATCATAGCCTACATGTCCCTACATGTTTACCTATCATGATTCCTCCAAGAATAGCATATTCTTCGTGCATCAATTTTGGACCATTGATCTTGGAATCCTTCTAGAGGATTAATCTCAGTCGTCCATTTGAAGGTTTGTCTATAAAAGCAACCTTCTCCATTTTCAGCTTAACAGCTAATTGTCTCCAACTTTTTTGCTACCATTTACAGGTTTTGCACAAGTATTTTAACAAATCTGAGGGAAAATTTGTATAATAAGAAGAAGGAGAGCAAGAGAAGTGATTCAAGTTCAATGGGGAGTGCTTTATTTCATTGTTTTCATTTTTCTCTTTTCATATATTTTTTTTCTCTTGTTTGGATAAGGTTAATAGTTTAGAAGTGTTGGCTATCACTTTGTCTATTCTATTTGATTTCTAATCCCATCTTTCAATATCAATTGGCACATTTGAAAAGTCCTTCTATTTAACTTTTCTCGTCAATGCATCTACTTGTTGAACATAATATTTGACCCTTGAACCCTAGCTTTAGAATAACAAATTTTCAGTACTCTAAAAATTGTGTAATGCATTTAGAATTGGATAACCATTCCATGAGTCCTTCCAAAAAAAAGCCTCATTACCATTATTTACCTCCCAAGTTAGATGTTGTACAATTATTTTTCCACAAGAAACTAGAGAATTCCACATGGCAAAACCTAAAGGTGGATTTGACACAATTAGAATTCTTGATCGACTTAAATTATCCAAGTACTTATGTTGCATGAGACAACACCATTTTAAATAATACTTTGTATACATACACTAAACCATTTTAGATCCTAATGCCAAATTCATTTCCACCATATTATGAAGGCCTGCACCCCCTTTTAATTTCTCCAAACACATGGTTTCCAAGGAAATTAAAGGATTTTTTTTCTTGCTATCCATATTTCCAGTCCGTAGAAAATTTCTTATCAAATTTTGTATTTGAACTATAATAGATTTGGGAGCTTTTAGAACTGACATATAGTAATTTGGTATTGTAGAAAGCACAAATTTCACCATCAAAATTTTTTTTGACAAAGACATCCATCTCCTTTTCTATGACAAATTTTTTGATTGAATACTGAGAATAATTTTCTGCCAATAAGAAATCTTATTCTAACCTGCAAAAAAGGGAATACCAAGATATTTGCAAGGGAGTTGTGCTTGTTGAAAACCTAGCAACTTCACAATTCATTTTTCAACCGATGTTTTTGCGTTAAACACATACACTTTTGAGTTTCCCTCATTAATCTTTTTTCCAGAAGCAAAGGTATATTTATCCAACACTAATTTAATATGCTTTGCTTCTGCAACAATAGCCTTTCCAAAAAGTAGTGTATCATCAACAAACAAAGAATGTGTTGTTGTTACGGATGTATTTGGAATGAAAATTCCTTGAATGGTTCCTTGCTCATGTGCCTTACAAATTGACTTGCTCAAATCCTTAGCTAAGATAATAAATATAAAAGGTGATAATGGATCACCTTGACGTACCCCTTGAGTTGATCCAAAAAAAACCAACTAGAGACCCATTAGGAACACTGGAGACTTGGCACTTGACAAACAAGACATGATCCATTTACACCATTTTTGAGAAAATCCAAATCTTTGTAACATGTGTTTCAAAAAAGACCAATCTACCCTATCATATGTTTTTTGCATATCCAATTTTATAATAATAGATGAAAACTTATTTTCCACAATGGAATGAAGGACTTCATGTGCAACAATGGCACCTACTACTATCTCCCTTCCAAGCACAAAACCCCCAGCTCTTTTGATATAATTTTAGACACAAAAGGATGTAAGTGGAGATAGATAGCCTTTGTGAATATTTTATATATCACATTGCAAATTAAAATTGGCCTAAAATCTAAAAAGGTCTTGGAAAATTTAACTTTGGAATGATAGCAATATGAATTAAATCAAACTTCTTTAACATTCCACCTAATTTTCTTGACTCCTCTAATGCATTTAAGATATCAATTCCAATAAAATCCCAACATTTTTGATAAAAAAATTATTGTAAATCCATCAGGCCCTGGTGCTTTGTCAGGTGGAAATGCAAATACAACTTCCTTAATTTCCTGAAGTGAGAAAGGTTCCAACAACTTCTCATTATCTTTCAAAGATATCAATTTTGGAATTACTTGAAGAAAGTTCTTCTCTCCCCCTTGTAAACTGGGAATTCACATCCTTATGGGAATTCACATACTATACACACATACATACATGTATGTGTGTATATATACTATACACACATACATCTAGGTATGTGTGTATAAGTATGTATATCTATGTATCAAATACATGCATACATACATACATAAATAATTATTATGTATGTATGTATGTGTGTTTGTATACACGCATACATAATATTTTATTGTTTAGTATAATATAAATATGTTGAATATTATATCAATTTAAAAAGAAATATTTTGTCAATTAAAAAGTAAAATGATTACTAAATTGACTAGGAAAATCATATAAATGATTAGTCAATTAAAAAATTAAAATGATTAGGAAATTGACTAGGAAAATCCTATAAATGGATATGACTGTATTCCCTAAAACTCCACGATTCAAGCAAAGATGAAGGATAGGGAAGAGTAGACGATGGGGGTCGGGAATTTTTTAGTGAGGGCTTCACGGCAACGGTCGAAAGAGTTGGTTAAAACATAGGTGCATAAAACCCTTCACAGTCGAGCTACAAAAACACATGAATGGTATGTATATGTATACACACAGTTAAAAAAAATATAGGTGCATGGAAACCTTAACAAACATCATTTATATGTATACACATGCTGCCACTATACATATGCAAATTACAGAGGTATAAAACGAAAGCAAAGCTCTATATGAATGGCGGACTGTGTGTATATGTGTGTATACACATATATATATGCATATACAAATTAAAAAGGTATAAAATGAAAACAAACGCATATATTATAGCGGTGTGTGTGTATATGTGTGTATACATATATATAGATACATACAGACATATACAAACAGTCAGTCATATATATGCATAAGGGTATGTGTAGGATCATGGTGCGCCAAAAAGTGACAATATTATGGGTATTTGTAGGGTATGTGGCTGACGACTTTTTTTTCACCCAAAATTAATGAAACAAAAAGGGTTTTTAGAGGAGATTCTCAGCTTTCCAAAAATATAAATTATGATTTAATTTAAATTTAATAAATAATTATTATTCATTTTCTATTAGAATTATGACTAAAGTCCTGATCAATAGGCTGATTGAAAAACATCTATAACTTTTAAATGGTATCATATTTTTGAATCCGAAACATGCATCACATTCTATGCTTCACATACTATAGGATTAAAAAAAGAAAAATTAAATTTCATGAAGTTTTGACCAAGTTAAGGTGGTCAGATAGACAAGTTTTTATATTTTCTAAAAGTTGTAATAAAAAATTCATAATTAATTATTTACTTGGAAAAAAATTACAAAAAAATATGCATCACATCCAGACATGAGTCCTCTACTTGTATATAAAAAATTTACAAAAAATATTATCATTTTATTATGGTTAGGGTGGTCAGACAGACACCTACTTCTTATTTTTCCCGAATTTAAGTACTATTGCATTGAAATTTCAAATTTTCACCAAATAGATTTTATTTATTTTTAAATAAACCTAGTATTTTAGAAACTAAATTCAATTTTCTACAAATTCTATTCTTATATATTTTTGAAATAATATAGATAACTTATTCAAATATTTACGTCAAATTGCCTAACACTGATTTTTCTGAATTTTTTGCCACTTAAGGGCCTATTTTTTGCATGATGATCCTGCACATACCCATAAATGGAACTTTATACACACATATACACACAGTGGGCCATTTATATGCATATATAAAACTATATTCTCACATATACACATAGTCCACCATTATATAGTTGCATTATTGCTAGAAAATTACATTTGCTCATTGTTCCTATGTGTATATGCGTGTGTACACAAATATATATGCATATATATACATTTATATGCATATATATCTTTGTATACACACATTTACACACAATCGGCCATATATATGCATATATATCTGTATACTCACATATACACATAGTCGACCATGATATAGGTGCATTATTGCTAGAAAACTAAATTTTGTCACCCTTCTTGCGTGTATATATCTATTTACAAACATATATATATATATATATACACAATAGCAACCATGAATAAGCTGCAACAAAACTTAATTACATAATCAAATCATTACAACTTGACAGAAACTATTTTAACAAAAGAAAATCACAAGAAAAACTTAGAAAAATCTTGCAATGCATAGTTATTGCTTGAGTGAGGTTGGAAGACAACCTCACCTACATAGCAAAAAGTTAAATAGTTTCTTTATACTGAATATGGTGTTGATAAACACAGAAAGCATGAAAAATGTATCACCACCACTTGGCCATGGCCTCACCACCTTCGACATCCATTCCAACCAGAGATGGTTCTGAATCCAACCATTGAAAATGAATGATGTCTCATGAATAGATGTTTAGTGAACACAAAGAAAGACCAAGCAAATGGTGTGCATGCCGAGGTGGTAGGCGTTAAGACCGACAAAAAAGGGAATATGTAGCAGTTAATGTGCATTAACTAGGACTGCTAGTTGCAAGTACTGGCATGGCACCAAACAACCATCGGTCATACACATGTCCGTGATAGGTATACGCCAATTTTTTAGAAATTTTTGGAAGTTTTTGGAAATTGCCCCCAAAACTTTGAAAAACGTGTTTGAAATCTCTCCAAAAAAAAGTTACAAACTGCCAGCTTAACGGTGAAGGGACGTGGCAAAAAAATTTTAGCAGACTCATACACTGATGACGTGGACCCCTTGCTCAAAGTTACCCTACCCACCATGAGGCCCTCTTCCTTATCAAATTTCTAACATGTGTAATTAAAGATGAAAATAGAGGTTGCCGTGATGGAAAAAAAATTGAACAAAGCTATTACAAGAATTGATAGGTGAAAGAAGAAAACTAACAATAGTTTTACTCCCTGTGCAAGAGACGAAAAGCTTTTGTACGAATTACTATTATACACTACCTTTCTGATATGAAGAAAGAAATGAGTGTTAGCTATAGTCCTTACGTTGTCAGACATCAAAATATACATATCATAGCATGATGAAAGCACAGACGAATGCTCAGTACCTTACAAGTTGCCATTACAACTGTGAATCTGTATGTCAAAAAGTATCAGCAATAATGTCTCTCCTGTTTGAATCGTATAACTCATGTTCTTACTGTGAATCCGTAGCGAATTCTATTTCACATTCACGTGCCCATTTTCTACTTTCTTCTACACACCTTTCATCACTAGCATCGTACCCTCGGCCTTTCAGAAACATCCTAAACAACCAGTCAATATAAAGAGACAATATTTACAGCCATTTCCGATTTCTACTGCAGTCCCATCAATTCCTTCTCTCGGCCTACCCCATATTTTTTAGTTCTTCCATTAATCACGAGCAAATGGCTTTCTTCCACCGTCGAAGATTCTGGGTTGACTCACTGCGTGAAAATTACTTTTGTTCTCAATAAATTCAGTGTGTTCAAAAGTCTTAGCAATAATGTGAGATGGAGTGTTAATTGAGGGAGGAAATTAGAATTGACATCTTCTTTTCCTGTTGCTGTTACATTACTATTATCTTCAAAATTTTATAGAAATGTAGTCAATTTATTTTAAAGAAGTAAACACTATTGTAGGAATTTATTTATACATATTTTATTTGGATGAAAATATTTAGTTAAATTCATTCTAATGTAGTTATCCTTAATAAATCTTTGGGCCCTTCCCATCACATGTTGGATATGGATAAAAAGGTAAGTTGTATCTATGTGAAAATGGACTAACTTAGTTGGATTTATTCTAGTGAATTCTCATAATAAAGAAAGGAATGAGACACATTAGGAAAATCCCTTATCAAAGGATCATTTTAATAATAGATTTGATATTCTGGAGACTTATGACACTCTTGATTTGACTCTGATTGAGAAGATTCTTGCTAATCAATAATTGCAACTTTCAAATTCTACCCTACTTCAACTAGCACCTAAAGCTCAAAATGTCTTTGAAATATCTTTTTCTCTAATTCAATTTGATAGATCAGGTGGACATCACGGAATTGGTTTAAGTACTTTACGTTCCAATTTCGATAGTTGTTCTATCTAAAAACTCTTTAAATTATGTGATGTCAAAAGATCTTCAAGATATTGGTGCTAAGGACATAACTAAAGATATTATTAAGATGAAAAATCCTACACCTAGGACTCAACAAATAAACTAAAAGGACTAGAATAGATAAATTCTCTAAAAGGGTGAAAAAGTGATCAAGAGAATGTGAAGATGATAGAGGAAACACTTGTTGAATCTAGGTTCAGATTGTCACTTTTATATTTCTCAATATAGATATTTTTATCATGGAATACAAGGGATTTAGGAAGAACCCCTCATCAAGAAGGTTATTTGAGATCTTATTAGGATTCTTAAGCCTAATAGTATTTTTCTTTAAGAAACTGAACTCTCAATGGAAGAAATGTTAAATAATTTTTCCATGCTTTGAAAAGGTGGTTAGTGTTAGTGTGCAGGAGCTAAGGGTTTTAAAGGAGGATTAACTTTTTTGGAAAAATGTGTCTCTACCTTGCAATTATAAAAGGCTTATTGTTAATAGAATATATATTTTCTAGTTACACCGATAGGTGTAATATACAATGGGAGTACAAGGTGGAGGGGAGGAGCAGGATGTGTGTTAACATTTTTTTGTTAACAAAAAATCCTAAATGATTGACATACATTAAATTAATGATAATTATAAATCTAGACCATTAATTATTAGGTTTTAGATCTAATGGTAGATATTTTTTTGGCTTATCTTTCCTTAGAATCTAACCTTATTTTATGAGGTCATTCTATTACGACTGTGGTGTTGTGATGTATTTTGAGAGGCTGATAGTGGTTGTGTCATCTCTAGGTATGTTGCGGTGATACTTCTATGAGAAGCTTGCTCTACAAGTATATTGTAATCTTTGTGATTTCTGAATATATTGGGTGGATTCTGGAGTGTGGGGTTTTTCTTTTGAAAGGGGTTTTCCCACCTAAATCATAGGGTTGTGGTATGCATGATATTTATGTTTAAGTTTTTGTGTGCCTGTAATACGGCTTGGGTTGCTTGAGTAGCTTGCGTAGCTTGAGCGGCTTGTTGAGCAGCTAGTTGCGAGGACTTTTTTGGCACTTGTAGGAATCCCCTTTGCTAAGTAGCTTGTTGAGCTACTTGCAATTCCATGTTGTATTGGCTTGATATGCTGGAAGTTGATGCTCATGGGGGTGGTGGTGGTGAGCGGTGATGTCATGTTGGTGGTTTGAGTGGTGAATGGTGCTGTTGATGTGGTTGGTCCTTGAGAGACCATGCTTTGAGATATTAGGGGGGTGTTTGATGATGTTGTGATTGCTTGTAAAGTTGTCATTTGTTGTTGCAATATCGATCACAAGTTCTACATGACATTTTGATTAATATTTGGGATGTTGGTTTGAGTGACACTTGGTAAAGGGGGGAGCCCTAAGCCAAGGAGCAGTGTGGATGATGATGGTAATGGTGGAAAAGGTGAAAATGTCAGGGGTGTGAGTTCTTGAGAAAATGATTTGTTGTAAATGCCCCTTGGTCTAAACATATCACCTTCCTCTTGCAAATTTGTGAGGAGAGAAGTTTGAGGTGTTGTGTGGAAGGATGATGATGATGGATCATTATGGAAAGTGAGAGGGGCATTCTTATGTAATGGATTTTGGGGTATGCTTTGTTCCAAAATGGTATTTTCCTCCAAGTCTTGATTATTAACAAAGGGGTTTGTTTGGATAGCATTGAGAAATGCATTTCCCTTATTAACATTGGGTTGGGTTGGAGCAAAAGATGTCATGATTTGCGGAATGTTTTGAGTGATGTTTTGGGATGGGGATGGTGGATGATATTGGGGGTAAAGATGTCTCCACTATAGTACTCACATCAAAATCAAAAGGTAATTTGGCCCCTTGTTTTGCTAGTTCAAGCATGTATAGTGAAGGGTTAAGCCTCATCATGATGTTGATGATCTTATGGTTTTCTGGATTTTGGAGCATTTTGGTTATTTCCTCATGTGGCATCCCAAAGGTAATATTTTCTCCTTGGATTTCCTCTTATGGGTTTTGTGATGATGAGATAGTCAAAGGATTACTTGATTCGAATGGATTCATTTCGACGTTTGTTTGGCTTAGGTCACTTGAAGTGGGTGTTTCTTTGTCAGCTTCCATGTTCTTCTTGTATTGAGATCTAGTTTGAACCATAAAATAAGGATCAATTTTAAAGAATATGGGAGATGAATCTCTAATTCTTTGGATTGATCTTTATTTTATGCACAAAAGAGAAAATTTTAGGATGTCTTGAGGATCAAAAGGTGATATGACGATGATGCAAGAGATGGATGATGTGGATGTTTTGATCTTTTGATAAATCTTGAGGGGGATGCTATACTTCTAGGACTTTTGGATATGGTTTTGGATTTTGATTTTGATTCTTTGGATTCCCCTTGACTTGATTTTTTTGGTTTGCTTTGAATCAACAAATAGACCCTAAGATGTTTGATAATTATCTAAGGGGTAGATTTGCTCAAAGGATGATAATTTGAATATGTGTAGGGAGAAGGATGCATCTACCCACACCTATTCAAAAAAGATGATAATTTAACCAAGCATATGAAGAAGGATGCATCTACATATACCTTGCTAAGCAAGATGTTTTGATAATTTGACTAAGTATATGCAAAAGGATGTATCTACACATGCCTAGCCAAAGAGGATTTGATAAATATTTCAAGGATTTTGTCTCAAGGATTTGATGATTTTGATTTTTTCCAAAAAGCCTAGCATGAAGGATAATTTCAAGATTTCTCAAAAGGTGATGATGAGATGATTTTTTTTCTGATGTTTTGAAGAATGGATAAAAGAGATTTTGACTTCTTTTGATCCTAAGATGAACCTAAAAAAGACACTTTGTTTACCTAAACCTCGGTATTGAAGAACATGCAATGCTTCTATAGACCTTTATAACCAAGAAGTGATTCAATTTGAGCATACATTTCCGGATTTTGAATCAAAGAATTTTGTTTTGGGTTTTGACTTCTTGAAAATTGTGAGGTTTCAACACATATGAGAGTTCACTTTTTTTAAGACACTTTGTTTACCTAAACCTTGGTATTGAAGAACATGCAATGCTTCTATAGACCTTTATAACCAAGAAGTGATTCAATTTGAGCATACATTTCTGAATTTTGAATCAAAGAATTTTGTTTTGGGTTTTGACTTCTTGAAAATTGTGAGGTTTCAACACATATGAGAGTTCACTTTTTTTATCTTTGCTTAGTGGATTTATTTTACCACAAACTCTTTCTTTGATTAGGTTTCCAAACTAGATGTCCAATGTTTTAACTTCTTCGAATCCCACAAAGTATGTTATGTGGAAATTTGATGAATTCAAGGTAAGGGTTACCTATTGTTTAACTTTAGTAGATAAATTGAGATGTAATCCAAGTGTTTAGAAACCTCTAAGGATAGAATACCAAGGGAAAGCAATAACACATGAATTTCTCGTCAATTGTATTTGTCTTCTAAAGGGTTTCAAATTTTGATGATGATGTTTAAGTGTTTGTTTCCAAGATGTTTTCGAACAAGCAAAGCATTTTGTAACCAAGAATAAGTACAACCATATGGCTATGGAACACAATATTTGTTGAGTCCCCACCTAGAAAAGTCCAACTACACTTATCTTTTGTGAATGGTTAGATGCTTGACACCACTGGCTCCCCTCCACGGCACTCACTTATATGGGGTAGGCAAGCATCAACACCCATGAAACTCCCATGGAATGCTTTCCATTTCTACTAAAAGACCATAAAAGTGTGGGGCGGCTTTAGAATGAACGTTCTTGCACCAACAAATAGATCAAGGATTTTGGAAATTCTAAAACAAGGGTTTTAATTAGGACTTTCCATTCATGGAGATTGACCCATATGGCGAGAGTCCCTTTTCAGATCCATCTCGTTGGAACCAACCGCGTGATATTGGCATTTACTCCAATACCCACATTTATATCCTAGTTGGAAATACTCTTGGCTTTAGAGTGTTACCAGTTGAGTCGTTCCCTTGGGTGAGTACTTTGTCCCCAAGGCAGGTCCTCTAAGATAAACAAAAGCAAACAAAATTATTCATAGTTTGATTCACCCTTGTTTAGAAACAAAGGGAGAACACATGCAATAAATTTATTCACACTCACACAAGATTTTTTTCAATTTTAAACCCAAAATGAATTGTGGAGGTGATTGCTTTATCTCAACCTAAAATCGCAAAAAAAGGCCTTTTAATTCTCAAGATCGCTATAAAGCGTGAAAGAAGCGCATACGTCCTTTTTCAATGAAGTTAGTTTAAGTAAGCCATCATGAAGACAAAGTCGCACTTATTCATTTTAAGGCCACAAAGCAATTGTGAGTTCTTCTTAAAGCACCAAAGGACAAATGAGAGTTGTTTTGTTCAATTGTTAACCAAAAAAACAAACTCTAGTAATTTGTAGTCCTAATGTTCGTTTTAAGCCTCTGCAAAAATAAAAAATTGAAAAGGTTCTTTTTAAAGCCTAAACGAAATTAGTATCCTAAGCAATAAGAGATAATAGTTTCTTAAGAGTGTTAAACAACCACTAAAGTGTTTAAAAACACTTTGATTTTGTGAAATACCACCATCATGCTTCTCATTCTTTCATTTTTAATTGATCCAACCTACAAGAAGGAAAATCAGTCAAGTTCTGCAAAACATAGAGGTTAAAAAGCAGAAAACAGAAGATAAACTTATCATTTGACAAAAGGCATGTGTTAAAATGAAATTCCAACTTGTTACTCCTTGCCACGGCGCAACCCGTGACTGCGTCGTAGTTTGATTTCTCCAGTGGTGTTGTATAGCACTACTTACCAGTCAGGGATGCTCTATACCCAGACCAATGAGCTCAAATGTGTCACCCTTTTTTCCAGCGTCATAGTTTGATTTTTTTGAAAATTCCCGCAGGTCAGATTGGTCAAGCGGCACAATTTCAAATTCAAAATATTGGGCGGGAAGACTTTAGCATCGCAGTTTGAATTTCTAGTGGTCTTGTATAGTGACGTTGGAGAACCAGCGGTGCTAAACAACGACGTTGAACCTATAAACAAAGAAAAACGTGTGAATTTGATTTTAAAAAAAAACATGATTAAAAGGTGAGATTGCCATCCTTCTAGTGCCACATGTGTGAACCCCAATCCTAATACCTGCAAAAGAATAAGAAAAAACACATTAGATTATCAAATGCAAGCAAGAACAAGGATTCCCCATTAAATCCATTCACAAAGCTTAAATTAGGAAAAGAGATGAAGAACACAATTAGAAAACAATAAAATAGAGATTGAATCCTAATTAAACTAGAAAACTCATGATCCCATGGGGGAATTGGTGCCAATTTGATGTGAAAATTGTCCCTTTCCCAATTCCTATGATGCAAGATTGATGAATGTTTACGAATGATCCACTTTGATGAAGGATGATGAGTGCTCCAATGGAAAAATTTGCATAACCTAGCTAAAACTCAATGATAATGGATAAAATTTGCTAAATATTTTAGCATAGTAACTTTACTCAAATTGTGGATGTTAGAATGAAGAATGAAGCCTCTTATTTATAGAATGTCAAGATGGATGAATTTCCAAAATAGAGCAATGTGGGACTAACATTCATCCAATGGCAAGATGCCACTTGTCAACCTATGAGTGGATGGAGGATGTGCAAGTTTTGAAGAATGTGTCAATAAATGCCTATTTTTGAATTCTGAATTTATTGAAATGACATGCAAGAGGGAAGAAAGAAAATGCATTGAAGGCCACTTGGATTAAGGAAAAGGACATGTTAGATGGATTTAATGTCTTGTTGGATGTACATGTCAACTTGGATTTTGAATTCAAACTTGGAGAATATTCCCAAAAGATGCCTTGTTGAGAAAAATAGAGATTTAATAAATCAAATAAGTTTATTTTCATGTGCAAGTGGGAAAAGATAGAAGATGGAACATGATAAGAGATTAAATTAATCAAATTTAATTAATTTAATGAAGCGATTAAATGATAAGACTTATTTGACTTAGATTTATAGATTTATTTAAATCAAATAATAAGAAGAATGTGATAAGAGACCAATTAAATAAATATTTTTTATTTATTTAATTGAAAGGGATGATGTTAGATTAAATTAAATAAGGTTTTAATTTATTTAATTTAATAGACAGACTTAAGAGATTTAATTAAATAAAATTGACTATTTAATTGAATTGGGATAGTTAGATCAGACAGATTGCTTTAAGTATCAAGAGAGAGAGGATGATTTGATTAGATAACCGATTTATTTAATTAAGAGAGGAAATAATGATGAATTTAATCAAATAAGGGAATTTGATTAAATGGCTAGGTTGAAGGATGATTCAAGAGGAAATGATGTTAGTGGTCAGATCAGATGCACAATGTCAATCGGTATAGTTTACGTGTCTATAGGTTGTAGTATTTTTGTTGGATGCTATTATTTGTTCTAACAGCTTATAAATTAGTGTTTTTAGTGGAACATGAGGTCGAGAGGACTTTTATTTTCTTCAGTTTTCTCTAGCACTTTGCATGATTTGTAAATATGGGAGTACATGATTTAATTTTAAAACTTTAGCCTATTTTTTGATAATTAAGTTCTTTAATTTTCTGTTGTAAAAGAACTAGGAAATATGGTGTATACTTATAGAACATTTTTTGTTGGAAAAATTCGTTGCATTTTGATTGGTATTTATGTTTAGTTTATAAAATTTATTAATGCTTTTGTTCTCTAATCTTGTATGTTATTATTTATTTCTTAAAATTTCATCCTTTGTGGTATATAAACAGATTGCTTGTGTTTGTAGATTATGATTTATTTTCTTATTTTATTAGATCTAACCTATCTATTAGGACCCCTTGATAAATCCTATTAGGACCCCTTAAGACATCCTATTAGGACCCCTTAAGACATCCTATTAGGATGTGAATTAAATTTTCAATTCATGTATATGGATCACTGAATTAAATTTGTATGTCATGTATATCATGTATATCATGTATATCATGTGATTGGATTAACTGTGGGTTGAATTTATCCTTGTAATTCTATCTTTCATTGAAAAACATGCTTGGACTCATCTTCGAGAATTTCATGATAGTTTCCTTAGTTTATCCTTCAAGTGTCAATCCAGGGACATAAGCTTGTGAACAGTGTTGCGGAAATCTACCTATGAATGCTTCATCCTAGACTTGCACAAACATGAACAAACAATCCAATATTAGTCAATAAACAAATCTAAACTAGCATTCCCCATGAAATTCATTCAAACCCAATGAACAAGAAACAAAGTAAAATGGTTAAATGAAAGCTAATGAATCTTATTCAAATAGTCAAACCAACATTCCATGGGGGGATTGGTGCTTCTTTGATGTGGAAAGAAGCCCTTTCCCAATTCTTACACAAGCTTGATGATGATGTGAGATTCTTGATGAAAATTGTCAATAACCTAGCTATGGATGAGAAATGCTTTGATAACTTGGATGAAAATGGATGAAATTGCATAAAATATGTAGATAATAACTTTCCATGAAATTGTGGATAAAAATGCCTATGATTTTTGATGATTGTGGATGATTGTGGATTCAAATGAGCATAATGATCCTACATGGATTGTGGATGCCAAATACAATAGAGAAGGCCTCTATTTATAAGGAAGAAGGATGGATGATTGAAGAATAGGAAGAATGTGGGATTAAAAAAGGACCAATGGTATTGTGCCACTTGTCAACATGCTAATGAAGGAGATTGGAGCACATTTTGAACAATGTGCATGTTAAATGCATGTAGGTGGAATTTGAAATTCAAAAGATGGCTTGTGGAAGAAGAGTTGTAAGAGGAGTTAATGCCAAGTTGCCTCGAGAAAAGGACATGTAAGAGCCTTTAATGCCAAGTTGGAGGACAAAAGTCCTTTGAAAGGGAGATTTCAAATTGGTGGAATATTCCAAGGATATGCCATATTTGAATGAAAATAGAGGAATTAATAAATCAAATAAATTGATTTACATGTGCAAGTTGTAAAAGCTAGAGGAAAGGAGGATTAGTGTTAGGAGTTAATTAGGATTAATTAACTTAGATGAAGTTAGTTGATTTGACACTTGATTTAGATATTTAGATTTATTTAAATCAAATGAGAGGATAGTTGGGAGATTTTAATAAAAATGATTTATTCAATTAAATGAAGAACATAGATTTAGTCAAATAAAGTTGATTTATTTAATTAAGAGAGATGAATTTAGGATTTTAACTAAATAAAATTGATTTATTTAATTAAAAGAAGACATTGGGATTTAACTAAATAAAATTGATTTATTTAATTAAATGAAGACATTCGGGTTTAATTAAATAAAATTGATTTATTTAATTAAAAGAGGAATATGGAGGAATTTAATTAATTTAATCAAATAAATATTATTTAATTAAATGGTTAGTATGGACATGATTAAAGAGGAATCGGTGTTAGTGAATCAGGATCGAGTGCATGATATCAATCAGGATATTTCGAGTGTCTACATTTTTCCCCTCTTTGAAGCAATGTACTTGATGTGTTGATTCAAAGAATAACCTCGCTGAGATCAAAGTTCAAAAAATTTCTAATTTTTTTGAATGCTCTAGCGGAAAGAAGTATACTGGTACACTGCCCCCTCGAGAGATCGAGCAAAAAGTTTGATTTGAGAGTCGATCTCACAGCAAAGAGGTTCAAGATAGATGTATGGATGGTTATGATGATGATGCAAATGAAATGGTTTTAAGATGCTTAGAATAACCAATCTATATTATCCTAAACAATTGAAACGATGATGCAATGCATGTGAGATGGATGATATGATATGTTATGATTATAAGATGTATGTATGCTAATGGTTTGTGGATGCATGATGGATGCATTCGTGATGTTTGGTTGACTATCATGATACCATGTCAGCAAGGAGAGAAGAAAGAAGAAATGAGATGATGAAAAGAGGATCCAACAAGTCCATGATCTACCAAGACTTTATTAGAGATAATGATGAGGGATTGATGATGTTTTTCTTATCAGGAATTGGGATATAAAGATCTTACTTACATTATGTTTGATAACACACATAGATATGATGCATCAAGGTATAAAGAACTAGGATGGCATTGCACCTAGTATGATGGAATTTGACTCAACAATTAGATAGGAGTACTCTTGTTCACACCTAACATCCAAAAACCTTACTAGGATGTACTTCATA
Source organism: Sequoia sempervirens (assembly GCA_007258455.2). Lineage (NCBI taxonomy): Eukaryota > Viridiplantae > Streptophyta > Pinopsida > Cupressales > Cupressaceae > Sequoia > Sequoia sempervirens. Next base: position 280,566,709 of record VDFB02271358.1, read on the forward strand.
TATTTCAAACATCTTGGACCAAAACATGAAAAGGAAAAACCTAACAATGTAATAGTCAACAAGTTATCCAAAATACCTTCCATCCATACTCAATAAATAAATTATTCACCAAGGTTATAGTACAAGGACATCCAACAAGCACAACAAATAAAAGATAATGATCAATACCCCATTCCTTTATATCTAAATCATTTTGATTAGACATCATCGAGAGGTCATTGGAATGAGCACAATAAGATAAGATCAACAAGACAAGGATCAAGTAAACAAACAAGTCAATGTTCCCCATACCTCTAGCCAAGACTAAACTATGGTGATGCATGATGTTGATGTCCATTGTAGGAAGGATGCATCCTGGGACTTGATGTTATCAGATGATTTGGGATTAATTGGATGATGGGCTATTAGTATCAAGAGTTGACCAACTTGTTTACCAAATGACCTAGACTTGAGACCTTGACGCTTGCGGTTTTTTCACTTTTGATTTGTTGAACTTGTTTCTGATTGTTTCACCAAAGATTGGGGGTGACAATGATTTATTATAAGTGGATGTTTATTTCGGGTGATTATGAATTGCAATGGATGATTTTTGGGTTTTTTTGAATTTTTTTGATATTTTTGAGATGTTTTGAGGCTATTTTTGGTATTTTCAAGATGTTTTACAAATGTTTTAATTTTTGAATTTTCCAATGTTTGTGTGTTTTCTAAAAAAAATTTGTGTTTTTTTGTTTTTTGAATATTTTTGTGTTTTTGTGTCTCAGGGGCCCATCAATACTGGTCTTACCTACATTTAAGCTTAGAGACAATGTAGTTCAGATAGCATTTTTTTGACGTTTTTGATTACTTTTTGACCTGTTTTTGGATTTTTCGCACAATTTTGATGATTTGGATATGTGCAATGATATCAATGATCTATTTTGGGATTTTGTTGAAAACCAAGCTAAGGTTAATTGATCAAATTGATGGATTGATGATAATAACATTATTGAAGATACACAACAATGCAAGGATAGTGTTAAGAAACACAAGGATTATGATGGATATCCCAAGATGATGAGGGATTGATTGGATTCAATTGATTAGGATTGTGAAGCTCGGTTTGGAACAAAAGTGTTTTGAATGATTTAATGTGATGTTGAAGCACACATTAGATGTGACTGATATTGATTGTTTGGATTGATGTTCAATGAAAGATAAAGCTTGATAAGGAACATATTCTTCTCAAAATATGTCATGGGCTACTGATTTGGATTTTGGCTCACAAATACTTGACCAATTTTATTTTACATTTTGTCAATGTTCAGATCACCAGATAAGTTGGAATATATAGATCAAGATTTATTCTCAAAGAAAGATGTACATATGTACATATCTGCCCCCAATGTCTAGCAATGTATCGAAAGCCATGGGTGGATGCTTGGATAGATGTATGGATGGATGGATATGATAAGAATGCAAAGGATGCGAAGGATTATCTTGTTAAAAGATAAGATGTACAAACAGAGGATGCTCATTTGGATAGTGCCTCATGGCTCAGATAATGTTGGGTAGGATAGGATTAATAAAAATGACCCATGTCAAGATGTCTACCATAAGCAAGTGTAAAGTGTACACCAAATTTTCATCAGGATCAAGATAATTTGGAAGATCGATGGCAATGGGTTGGACAAATGGTTCATGGATGAATGGATTTATTATGGATGAGATGGATGGAATGTTGGATTTATTATGGATGAGATAAGATGCTTTCACCTGAATTGGCACACACAGATGCTTGATTCTACACATGATACATGTTTTCTAGGTTTTCATCATGGTATCTGTCCAAAGTGCCACCGTAGTAATTTTCACTAGAGGACAATTTTTTATCTTTATTATTTTCATGATTTTTTTATTTTTTTATTTTTTTATTTTTTTATTTTTTATGTTTCTTTGTCAAATATTTTTAACCTCATGTTGAATCACTTGGTGGTGTTGATGTAGTTGCTTCTGTCATAATGTTCCATCAATATCCTACCTGAAGAAGTTGTTTTTCCAATATATGTGCACTCGAATACAACTTTTGAGATTCCTAATTTGCTTTGTTGATACTGGAGTTGACTTTGTCTTTGTGTGCACATCATGATAGAGTGCCTTCTAAATCCTTATGATGAAGGGTGACTGCCAATACATGGTCAATGTGAGAAGTAGATATGATGTGTGGAGGTCTGGATGGAGTGTGCTTAGGAATAGATGGATTCGTTGATAGCTTGGAACCTTTAACTCTCCAAACTTGAGAAGATAAGCAACGATGGGTGGATACAAAATTCTGTATGGAATTAGGACCAACTACTTGATATACTTTGTACGATGCTTGGGAAGCCTACTTTTGCTTGTGTGGACATCTTTGATGGATACTTTTCCCTTTTTTATTTTGCCCCATAGTTTCTTTGACTGATGAAGTTTGATAGGGATAATATTTATTTGTATTTTTTGGTATCCATGTGTATTTTATTTTCCCATTATGCTTCTCATCTTCTTTTTCTTTGATAATGTTTTTTGTGCTTTGATTCAAATTTTTCTTTCGATGTTGGTCCCAATTCGTGGATGGGGTGATGGATGGATGAAGATTCATGGCGTGGTTGGTTGTAGTATTGGCATTGGTTTCACCATAAGGATTCTCTGTGCTTCCTATGTTAACGTTTTATTGAGACGAAGTTTCCCCCAGTATTTTGGAAGTAGTACCTTCATGCTTTGGTTCTGCCTGTTTTGAGATGTCTTGTTTAGCAAGCATTCTTTGACAAACGACTACTATAGATGATGTTATTTCAATTTATTGCTCTACTAACTTTGGAATATCCTATTTTATGTGACATATTTCCTTGAGTGGATAATGTTAGATATCTTCATACATGATATCCCCAATTTGAATGTGGGATATATCTAATCCTGATGTTGACAACTTAGTTTAAATGTAGGAATTAATAACCTGCCCTTTTTGTGTAATAATGTTAGGAGTAAAGGAATCCAGTTCTAAATGAAGATCATCTATGTTTCCATCCAAAGAAATCATCTCATGGGTAGATGGAGGAGTATGTGTTATATGGATATGATCATCATTTGCGACATCTTGTATAGATAGGAGAGTTTCCATTAGATCATTGTAGTATCTTGGAGATAAAAATTCTTCATCTTGATTAATTTTGGAAATGTTTTTGACATGCTTTGGATCAAGTTCTTGACATGGGTTAGTTTTAAAGGATGGATTACTTGTAAAGGGTTCTTGGATATCGTCATTAGGAATGGGAAGTGGCTCAATATCTTCTTGATCTTTGAGTGAATTTGGATCAAGTGTTGAGTTGAAGATTCCTTCAATATTTGCAACCATGAGGTTGAAGGATTTTAATATGTCTTGGAAAGGACCATTGCTAGACTTTGGTGAAAGATGTTGATTGATTTCGAATGAATTCTTGAGATATGTCCTCTAACTCATTAGATGATGTAGAGGTATTATCAAAATGATCATTGGTGGAAGGATCACTAATTATAGGATCAAATAATGTTAACACTCCTTGAAATAGATCATTTCCGGATATTGTTGAGGAGTTTTGATCATGATTGAAAAGTGACTCTCAATGTATGTTGATTTGATCGTTGAATGAGGTGGAAACATCTTCAAGGTGCTCATTAATGGATAGATATTCATCATTTTTTTGAACAATTGTGGTGGAGAGATTTCCAATGCTATCACTAGTGGTTGAATCTTCATCATTGTCCCTAATACTATTATTTTTTGATCAATAAGGTCTTGGATGATATTTTTGAGTCAAATACAATTTGATGTTGTGTGTCCCTTTATTTTGTAAAAATCACAAAAGTGCTTCTCATTATACCATGGTGGTTTCACTTGAGGCTCTTGATAATTGTAATAAATGGGGATCTTGATGAGATTCTCCTATACCAATTTCTTTATGACAGATTCAATCAATTCTCCAAGGGGTGTGTATTTTCATTTATTACTTTGTGAGATTTGTACTTTAAATTGACCTTGTGGTGATTGATTTTGGAGATGTGATGATTTATCTTTGAGATGTGGTGATTGATCTTCAAGATGTAGAGGTTGGGTTAGTTGTTGATGTTGTTGATCTTGATATCTGACTTCTTGGCATTGGAGATACTGTTCTTGATGTGGTTGTGGACACAACTCAATGTTTTGATGACATGGTTTAACAAATGGAAGGGTGTATTAATTTTGGGGTGGAGATGTCTCTTAGAGGAATGAGTCAATTATTTTGGTAAGTGAAGCAATTTGATCTCGTTAAATTTGATCTTGATTTTGATCTTAACACCCTTGATATAGCTGATTTGGTTTTTGTTCAAGAAGATTTGGAATGCATACTTGTGTTTGTATGGGACCATGAAAAAAATTATTTTGGACAATTTTTGATTTGGGATGATGTTTATATTTGGTATTATAGGTTGAAATTGAACATTGTTTTGGTTTGGAAACATATTGCCTTGATTTAGGTAACTTTGATTTTGCATAGTGTTACCTTGACTTGGATCAATACATGGAGTCGTTAACATTTTATTTGGACTTTGAACAAGATTCGCAAACATATCTATCCCAAATTTTACCAAGTGTGGATTTGAAATGTTCATGTTTGGTAAACTTGTACTTGGTATATTAAAATTTGACATGTATGGATTTGGTGGGATAATGGTGTTTTGTTGAAGATTTGTGCATTGATTGTTTGTTTGATAGATTTGTAGGTTTCGACTTTGATTTAGATCTACCATAGGGAAACGTGTTCCAAAATTTAGATTGGGCATACTCACATTTGTTGTACCATTGAGGTTTTTAGGAAATAATGATGCCATGTATGGATTGCATAAATGTGAGTTTTGATAATCAATTGGCATTGTAAGGCTTTGATAGTTTGGTTGATTTAGACCACTCATGATGTATGAATTAAGTTTATATTCCATGGTTTTCCTGTGTTTTGACCTTGTTGACCTCTAAGGGATTTAGGAATAATGACGAGATGAAGGATGAAAGGGGTGAATGATATGGGTGTTGAACTTTTATGAACTTTGGATCAATGTTAGACTTTGGGATTTTTGGACTTTTTATTTTGGGTTTGATTTGGATTTGATTTGAATGAACTTATAAACTCCAAGATGTTGGATGTTATCTTGGAATAAAATTTTTGACAAGGATGATAATTTAACTAGGTGTATGAGGAAGGATTCATCCACATACACTTAGCCAAACAAGGTGATTTTGATGTTGATTTGAAGTATTTTACCAAAAGTCTAGTATGAAGGATTTTTCCAATGGTTCAAAAGTTGTTTGTGAGATGGGAATTGATTGATGTTTGAGATGGATGAAAGTGTTGATTTTGATCCTAAGTGAACCTAAGAGGTACTTTTTTACAAGACCAAGGTTTTTAAGAACATTATTTTCCCTAAGAGTACTTCAAACCAAAAGATCAATGTTTGCTCAAAAGACCATAAGACAAAAGATAAACAAGCACATGTGTGGGGTTCAATTGATTTCATCTTGATTCATGAATTACTTTTACCACATCCAATGTCTCGCTTATGTTTCAAACTAAATGTCTGTCTCAATTTATTTTCATCCCACAAGGTTCATTATGTGGAAATCAAGAGAATCAAGGCAATAGTTCCCTAATTTTGACTTTAGAGAGAGAAAATTGAGATATAAGTTCAAATACTTAGAAGCCTCTAAGGATAGAATCCCAAGGGTCAAGCAGTAGCACTTGGATTTTTTTCAAAGGTATTTGCTTCTCCTAAAGGGTTTGAAATTTGATGACCTTGTTGAATGTTTGTTTTCAATATTTTGGATCCAAGAAATGTGTTTAATTCCCAACCCTAGGATGGAAGAGAAAATATTTGTTGAATTCCCACTTGGATAAATCCAGCTGTGCTTATTTAGAGCGAATGACTAGAAGCTTGACCACACTAGCTCCCCTCCACGACACTCACTTCTATAGGCCAGCCAATCTTCAATTCTCATGAATCTCCCATGACAAAATTTTCATCTCTATAAAGAATCGCAAATCTGTGGGACAAATCTGGAGGTCCAATCTCCTAACGCTAACAAATATTGAGATTTTGGATTCTAAACAAAGGTTCATAATAAGGGCATCCAGTTTAGGGGGTACAATGATAAACTCCTTGTGAGAGATCTCCTATCCCTTAGAATAAGGGCTTTATGCATCATAAAGACACTGGGGGAGAGTTATCATGCACTGCTTCCCATTGTTTATGATTTTCATCACAACCAAAAATTTATATAGCAATTTGGAAGAGCTTGGCTTATGCTCGTTACCACTTGGGTCGTTCCCTTGGGGTGAGTAATTTTTCCCACCAAGGTAGGCCCTCTAAAGGTAAACAAAAGCGAGTAGGTGTATTCGTAGTTTGATCAATATTTGTTTGTGTGAACAAAGAGAGAACAAATGCAATGTCTTTTCTCACACTAGCAAGATTTGTTCAGCTTTAAGCCCAAATTGAAGTGTGGAGGTAATCTTTTAGACAACCTAATATCACCAAAAGCCTTTTGATTCTCAAGATCATCGTGAAGTGTGAGAGAAGTGCATACGCCTTTGAATGATATTAGTGTGTAAAAAAGATTACAAAACAAGAAAGACACATGTTCATTTTAGACCTCAAAAGCAATAAATGGGTTCTTTTTATAGCACCATATCAAGTGTTTGAAGTTGTTTGTTCAATTCTTAAAACCCAAAACCAAATCTAGTGAGTTTCTAATGTTCTTTTTAAAACCCAAAAGAAATGTATTGGAGTCATAAAATTGAAGATAACAAGATCCTAAAAATGGGATTATAAGTGCTCCCAAAGTGTTCAAAAACACTTGTTACAATCATGAAATAGTGTCATAAGAGGCCTTCTCCTTGTTTCCTCCTTTTCCTAGACAATGGATATCAATTTTTTTTTCTTTCGCTTCAATGCTCCATGCTCCTCTTAAAACCTAGAAGCCATACTCAAAATGTTAGATGAGATCAAGAAACAAGAAGATATGAGGGTTAGATGAATGATTAAGCATAAAAACCCTAAAATTTAGACCATGTTACAAGGTGTTTTTACTTTAGGTGTACATTTGAAAATTTTAACTCTACAAAAATTTAAAAATACTTACACCATTGCATAGCTTATGAAATTCTACCCCATTTCAAAAAATAAGCTTTGAAAAAGACCTTTGTATGACCAAGATATGGCCATTTTGAGATTGACTATAAAAGCTCTAAAATAGAGAGCATATGTGCTAAAACAGAGAGAATATGCGCTAAAACTTAGACTATATGCACTAAAACTTAGACCATATGTGCTAAAACATCATGTATATGCACTCAAACATGAGATAAATATGTTGGAAAATGTCGTGTATGCACTATAACTGATTCTATATGTGCCAAAAGTCACCACATATGCGATGAAAGAAGCCATAGGTGTGCTACATCGAGATTCATGACCAAACCTATTCATGAAAAATTTCCAGAAAAATGTTAAAATAAGGGCTAAGCCCCACAGTGGGCACAAAAATGTGAACACTCGGTCTAGACCTGCTCAAACATGAACAAACAATCCAATATTAGTCAATAAAAAAATCTAAACTAGCATTTCCCATAAAATTCATTCAAACAAAATGAACAAGAAAAAAAGTACAATGATTAAATGAAAGCTAATGAATCTTATTCAAATACTCAAACCAGCATTCCATGGGGGAATTGGTGTTTATTTGATGTGGAAAGAAGCCCTTTCCCAATTCCTAGACAAGCTTGATGATGATGTGAGATTCTTGATGAAAATTGTCAATAACCTAGCTATGGATGAGAAATGTTATAACTTGGATGAAATTGCATGAAATTTGTAGATAATAACTTTGCATGAAGTTGTGGATAAAAATTCCTATGATTGTGGATTCAAATGAGCATAATGATCTTACATGGACTATGGATGCCAAATACAATAGAGAAGGCATCTATTTATAAGGAAGAAGGATGGATGATTGAAGAATAGGAGGAATGTGAGATTAAAAAAGGAAGAATGGCATTGTTCCACTTGTCAACATGCTAATGAAGGAGAGTGGAGCACATTTTGAACAATGTGTATGTTAAATGCATGTAGGTGGAATTTGAAATTCAAAAGATGGCTTGTGGAAGAAGAGTTGTAAGAGGAGTTAATGCCAAGTTGCCTCGAGAAAAGGACATGTAAGAGCCTTTAATTCCAGTTGGAGGACAAAAGTCTTTTAAGAGGGAGATTTCAAATTGGTGGAATATTCCAAGGATATGCCATATTTGAATGAAAATAGAGGAATTAATAAATCAAATAAATTGATTTACATGTGCAAGTTGCAAAAGCTAGAGGAAAGAAGGATTAGTGTTAGGAGTTAATTAGGATTAATAACTTAGATGAAGTTAGTTGATTTGACACTTGATTTAGATATTTAGATTTATTTAAATCAAATGAGAGGATAGTTGGGAGATTTTAATAAAATGATTTATTCAATTAAATGAAGAACATTAGATTTAATCAAATAAAGTTGATTTATTTAATTAAGAGGGATGACTTTAGGATTTTAACTAAATAAAATTATTTATTTAATTAAAAGAAGACATTGGGATTTAACTAAATAAAATTGATTTAATTAATTAAATGAAGACATTAGGGTTTAATTAAATAAAGTTGATTTATTTAATTAAAAGAGGAATATGCAGGAATTTAATTAATTTAATCAAATAAATATTATTTAATTAAATGGTTAGTATGGATGTGATTAAGGAAGAATCAATGTTAGTGAATCAGGATCGAGTGCGTGATATCAATCAGGATATTTTGAGTGTCTACACTACCTAAGGGATGAAACTAATGAGCTAAGGGGGGGTGGATGCATCTAGGAATTTAAAACGCACTCTTCAATCTGAAATTCAAAAGCACGCTTTTTCAAATCATAAATTAATGAAATTATTTCTAGAATTATTACCTACCTATCTATCTATTTTTTATTAAACTTGAATAACACAAACTTAACATCTCGGGGTGTACACTTTTTAATATAGATACTAACAATAGCCATTACAATATTAAAAGAAAGAATTCAGTTGCTAAAGATGTGTTGAAATCGTGCAGGTGACAGGAAGTTTAATTGCAACAGGAGGTCGAATTGTAACAGGAAGATGAAATGTGGCAGGAAAATGGAATATAGTTGAGAGATGGAATACAACCGAGAGATTAAATGAAACCGAGAAATGAAATGCAACTGAGAGATGAAATGTGAATGGAATGTGATAGGAAGTTCTATAGAATGAAACACAACATAATCTAAAATGGAAAACACAATAGTTAATTTGCAACAAAAACACACTTCTTATATTCCTCATATCAAAATTACATTCCATGGAGAATTAATTCATTTCAATTATTTTAGTACCAAATTAATTGCATAAGTTGTATTATCAATAATCTTTAAACTTTGAATAGAAATCACAATGCCCTTGAAAAACATGCATTCGAAAAAGATATAATCACATGAACTACATAAGATCTAAGCTAATAAAACATAAAATGATCTCACCAAGTTTTTTGAGAGGGGGGCCTTCCTTCAGCTCATGAGGTGAGTGGAAAAGAACTGGTTACTCTAACTCAAGCCATGAACAACTAAGCAATCATTCAAGAATGAAAAAATATTTTCAATATTCTTAATTCTACATATTTTATGTATCATTTTCAGATCATAACACACACACACACATACACACACACACACACACACACACACACACACACATACAAACACACACACACACATATATATGTGTCCATTCTTTCGAAGTATCATGAGACAAAAAAAAAAGAGCATTATAGTTTGTTATGGTCAATGGCCAACAAACTGGATGATTATAGTCCTTAGGTTGGTTGTACGACACAAACCCAAAATAGTTACAAAAACAACTTGTGTGAAATAAGATATAAAAACAAAAATAATTAGGCTTCCATCATATGCAGCCCATGTTGGCCCATCTTATGCCTTTCAATATTTTTCGTTCACAAAGTCGGTTCCTTCTTCACATTTAGCTCTTGTAGAAAACCATCCAAAATACATCATTACCTTAATGATTTCAGCATTCCAAAAGCATTATTTCCCATAAGGAGAAAGGAAAAATAGAAATGAAATAAGGGAAAAAGGACATAAAAATTGAACACATTTGGCACCCATCATTTTCCCCCCAGCTTTAGGAATTTGCATGTCCTCATGCAAACAGTGAATACAAACCAGGCAATTGGACTATACTAGTAGTCGCTACATCCATTCCGCATTCAAGTTCCCTGGGAGACTTAGTTACCTGTCATAACCCTATTTTTCAATCACCAATTGCTTCCCTTTGATGTTTAAATTGTTCTTTTGTTGCTCATTTTCCTTTTGTAACTGAGTAATGACTTGGAATAGTTGATTGAATGGGATGAGCAGTTGATTGCAATCTTCCTTTGGGGTCTCACCAAGAATGACAATGAGGGCCTTTGAAACATTTTCAACAGTAATGGTTTCATTTGTGTTGCTAACATTTTCTAAAACATCCTTGTTCACACAAGGATTTGCATCTTCTTCATTGTGCTCTTCCTCCCCTATAGTGTATTCAACATGAACCAAAGTTTCATCATTAGTATCCAAGGTTTCTTCATTTTGCTAGACTTCTCCTTTGGGATGAATTCCTTAAACCTCTTCATATTTCCTTCCTATGTTGGCTACAAGGGTTTCATCCCTCCATATGTCCTCACCTTCAAGGTCTTTTTCATATTCAATTCTTTCCTCTACATTATGTGTTTCTTGGTTAGAAACTCCTTCATCAGGGTGCACATGTGGCTGCTCAAGGGTTTCTATATCCTTGGAAGAAAGGGTTTCCCTTTTTTCTTGCTCGGCTCATTGTTTCTTCCTATGTCATTCTTGACTCTTGAGTTCCCTGGAAACCTTCTCTTTACCCTTACCTAAGGAATTTGTTGTGACTATCTCTACATCGGTGATGGAGTGTACAGCTTCCGCAAGCTTGTCCAACTGACTAGAAGTCCTTTTACTTTGCCTAGTGACTGGCGTGGTGTCTTCAGTTGCTGGATTGGAGGAAACTATAGGGATACTTTTTTCTCTTTAGAGGTTTTATCAACAGGGGTTTTCCTCAATTTCTTCTTTTTAGAAGATTCCCCGACTAGGGTTTCTTTTGCAATTGGTTTCTTTAATTTTTTCTTTTTAAAAGATCCCCCAACTAGGGTTTCTTCTACAATTTGTTTCGTAGGGCTTCCGAAAGGTTCTCTATTATATGTTTCATAATTTACAAAGACATCCCATTCTAGAGTGGCTTTAGAAAAGCAAAGGCCATGCATTACTATAATTTGATTAGCCCATGATGGGCGAGGGAATTCTCATGACCCTTGCAAAATTGACTACAAGAATGTCTCAACGAACAATGCAGATAGTAAGGAAGATTAACAAGTAGGGCATTTTGTAAATGAAAGATGAGACAGATATGGTGGGAATGAATATACTCATATCTTCCTTCACAAGTAATATACTGAATCAACAATTTAGCTACCTCATCCCATGGAGATGGAAATGAATTTCATTTGTAACATTGGCCTTGCACATACTTGACAGACTCTCCTCTTTGCAGAAACTGCTTACATTGGAGCTTAAGGTCTATGACCCTCATGCTAGAATTGGGAAAGAACAAACCTTCTATATGGGGAAGGCTAGTAACCAAATCAATCATTTGAAATATGACTAGAAACTGCAAACCCCTTAGAGTAACACTCTTTTTATGAAACCCTGTAGCAAACTCCATAGCAACCCCTTCATCAAAGCCACATAGTTTCTCCAAGTATGTCGTCCAGGCAGCCTGCTTAAAAAATTTATACACTTCTTCACTGGCAAGAAGCTTTTTCATGGAAAAAGGTTTTTTCCTAGTATGATCACCTCCCATGGTGTTGAGAATGCAGCAAGAACTTCAAGAATAGCTATAGTGGCAATAAAATAGCAGGTGGATGGAGACGATTAGCAAAAATTATCAATGGTAGGCTACGAATAATAACAAGTAAAAGGTTATGATGAGCATATCAGGTGGCAAGTGACGAGGAATTACAATAAGGTAAAGCTCAGATAGCTCGGATAATGATGAATAGTTAACCCACACCCCCCAGCTTAACGATGAATCATCCTAATCACGCCAAGTAATTATTAGAGAAATAAAAAATATTTAATAAATTTAAAAAGAGAGGGAATGCTCCCTGATATCAATAACTGTGAGGAAAATGACCAGTGATTTGATGGTTGGAGGAATGGCAACGTGTAACTAGAGCTAGAGATGACGTCATGAAAAATACAAAAGGATTCAAGCCATGAAGAATGATAATGCAACAACACGAGAGAAGTGAGGTTGATTGCAAGTGGAGTGGATTTGGAAGGAAAGACATCAACAACAACATCCATGCAAAGGAGATGGTAGATGGTGATAAGACTACAAGACCCATAGTTCCAAACCATCCCTTAGAAGCACTCAGAGGCTAGGCAACAGGAACCAAGAAAGCAGTAGGAAGGAGTCCTATCATTGAACCGAAGCTACACAAAGGGTCCATGAGAAGAAGTCAATTAGAAATAGCGATAGGACCAACAAGAAGCTTTCATCATAGAATAGGTAGAGATAGGAACAAGGTAAAACCCCTGTTGCACCACATATATCATTGAACTGAACATGGGGTGCTCATGGTGAATTTTTCTTGATTTTTTTGTTTTAATCACACCGACAGACAATTGGTATCCTTTTTTTTAATCTACCAATAATTGGAAGCATTGAATAACTAGTTTTCACCACCAAGTTTATTTAGCAATTATTACCTGCCAAAGTCTGGTTTTCAAGTACTAATTGGCCAAGAATGCCCGAGGGTTTTCATTGTTGTATCTTTTTTTTCTTTTTTTTTCAATCTTCTTATTTAGAGGAAGGGAGAGGAAAAAGAGTTAGTTCTTTCATCACGGTACAAGAAAATGTTTCCTTCAAAAGGGGTTATTTGTAGAGCTTCAAATGATTCCCATTAACAAGAAGAGTCATGCATTCATAATCCATAGTACACAATCGAACAACGCCATTATCATACACAGTTTGAATTTCATAGGGACTGAGCCAGCGAGTGTGGAACTTCCCTTTGAATTCCTAGAACTGTGATTCATAGAGTAATTCCTGATCCACTGGTTGGAATTTCCATGACCGAATGAAGTGGTCATGCCACTATGTTCTTTTCTTCTATACCACTTCTGCATGGAAAAGAGCCTCTTGACACATTTCATGGAGTGAGTGGAGTTGAGAAGTTCTTTCCTTGTGTGCTTCACTGAGACTCATTCCAAGTTGAAGGGTGGTGTGTGTAGTCTTCACTTCGAATTCAATTGGCAAGAAAACCTTCTTGCCATAAACAAGCTCATATGGTGTCATCCCTATGGTTGTTTTCTAGGTTGTGCGATATTCCCAAATTTCTTTGGGAAGTCCTTATTCCCATTCTTTCTTGTGCAACGCTATTGTCTTAATGAGTATATTTTGCATCTCTTGGTTGGTTACTTCCACTTGCCCATTGGCTTGTAGATGATATGGGAAAGACTTCTAATGCTTAATTTTGTATTCTCGTACCAACACTACATTCAAGTCAGAGTTGAACTGTGCTCCCTAGTCTGTGATAATTTTGTGAGGCACATCGTACTAGATAAAAATCTCAAAATACAAGAAGTTGGCAACCTTAGGATTCCTAGCATGCTTTAAGGCTACTATGTCTACCCATTTAGTGACATAATCTGTACAAACCAAGATATATTATTTATTCAGAGAAGGAGGATTAATGGGCCCTATAAAATCTAACCCCCATTTTTCATATGGATAATTGAGGGTGTAAAGGAATTTCTTCAAAGTGGGTAGGTCACCTCATACATTGACATTTGTCACAATGTTGAACATAACACTTATTTTCCTTATGGAGTGTGGGCCAATAATAACCAACGGTCAAGATCTTCTAGGCGGTCCTATGGGCAACAAAACTCCTCTGCAAGGTTCTATGTGGAATATGCATAGAATGTCGAAGACATCTTCTTTAGGCACACACTGATGCATGATATTATCAAGGCCTCAGTGGAAGAGCATCCCATTAATCCACGTGTAATCCCCACTGAGTCCAACCAGCTTTCGGTGTTCCCTTGGAGAGAAATGAGGTGGAAACCTACAAGTAACCAAGTAGTTTTCCATGTCAACATACCACAAAATTTTTTCTGATATAGCAAAAAGTTGTTTGTCTACAAAGGTGTCATCAACTAGAGTTGGTTCATCTTCAAGCTGCAACCTAGAGAGAAAATCGGCCACCACATTCTCTCGCCTTGGTTTTTCGAGGATGGTAATATTGAATTCCTATAAAAGAAGTAACCACCGAATCACTTGCCCTGTAATGATAGGTTTTTTCATCAAAAATATAATGGCAGAATGATTTGTATGTAAAAAAAATTTATACCTAGTTATGTAGTGGTGGAATTTATTTATTGCATAGATTACAACCAAAAACTCTTTTTTAGTAACAATATAATTTACCTCTACACCAGTAAAATTCTTGCTAATATAATAAATAGCATAGAAGAGGATGTCTTCCTTTTTTCCAAGGATAGCTCCCATAGAAGTATCTGATGCATCAATATGTATATGAAATGGCAGTTCCCATTTTGGTCCTCGTAGCACAGGTGTTGTGATGAGCTTACCTTTGATCTCTTCGAAAGCTTGTTGACATTTCGATGTCCATGAGAAATTTGCATCCTTTCCTAGAAACAAAAATAAAGGTGAGCCAATCTTGCTAAATTTTTGAATAAACCTATATAATAGCCAGCACGTCCTAGGAAACTATGTACATCCTTTGGACAAGTAGGGATAGGAAAGTCTTGAATAATCTTGTTTTTTTTCCAATCTACCTCAATTTCTTTTTCAGAAATATAATGACCCAGCACAATACCTTCAGTCATTAAGATATGACATTTTTCATTACTTAAGGAAAGATTAGTGTCAATACATCATTTAAGTACTTTCTCAAGATTTTCCTTAGCTTCATCATATGTGTTACCATAAATAGTAAAGTCATCCATATACACTTCTATGCAATCATGAATTAAATTAGCAAAAATGCTTAGAACGGCTTGTTGGAAAGTAGCGGGTGCATTACACAATCCGAAAGGTAAGACATTATAGGAAAATGTTCCCTAGGGACATGTAAAAGTAGTTTTGTCTTGTTCTTCTGGGGCAATACAGATATTATTATACTCGTTGAACCCAACAAGAAAGGAAAAGAACTTTTTCCCAGCTAAGGTGTCTAAGACTTGGTCAATGAAAGGAAATGGGAAATGGTCTTTCTTGGTAGCCTTGTTAAGGGCCCTATAATTGACACATATTTTCCACTTTCCATTCTTTTTATGTACTACTACAAGTGGGGACACCCATTGGCTATCTGATATAGGGTAGATAAATCCTACATTGAGCAACTTCTAAAGTTCTTCCTTAACTATTTCTTGTAAGGTTGGGTTTAACCTTCTCTAGGGTTGTCGCACATGCCTACTTTCTTCTTCTATATAGATATGGTGTGTACAAGTAGCAGGATGAATACCCCTCATATCTTGATAATCCCAAGCAAAGGATTCTTTATGTGCACACAACATATCAATTATTTCTTTCAATTGGTAGTCATTCAAACCAGGATTGATGTTATGTGTTTTACTAGGTAAGATTTCAGTAACTTGGGACTCTATAGGGGTATCTAAGGCAAGTAGTTGTGAATTAGACGAAGATGGATTAGTATATCTAGACATCAAATATGGACTGTATATACAATCATGTGGTAATAATTGATGCAAAGTAATAAAGTGGTAAACAGACTATGAACTACCTACTAACAAAAAATTTCCAAATGGGAAATTATCGCTTATCCCCATAGGAAAAATCATTGTCTCAAGATCTTTATCAATTAAATAATGATTTTGCAATAAATGATTAATAACAGTATGTTGTAAAATATCTTCAAATTCCCTACTTTGATCTATTGTCAAAATAGGTAGAGACTCCTCTACGTCACTATCGATCCACAAAGGATCCTCCATTTCCAACAATGGTTGCACTGGAGGGTATAGTGTTAACTGGTTCATTTTCTCCCCGTTTGAGATCACCATGTTTCTAGACCTACAATCAATGAAAGCATTAGCAACAGCTAACCAAGGTCTTCCTAAAATTGGGGGTTATCTTCCCAGCTTAATCTTTGATTGCAAAATCATAAAATCTATTGGATACTCCCAAGACTCAATAGAAATAATGATGTCTTCAATCATACCTTCTGGTTTTATGAGGGAACAATCAGCCATTTGCAATACTATTGAAGTAGGTCTTAGACCTTGAAGGGCCAGCCTCTCCTTAGTTTTGTTAGTCATTACATTTATAGCTACTCCTAAATCCACAAGTGTATTTGAATTGATTATATCACCAATATGTACCTTAATCATTGGAATTCCGAGATTTGCATACTTAGGGACTGAGATCTTTCCCAGCATCAAGTAAGCAAGTTGTCTAATGGCTTGTACTATCTTGGGGTCTTGCTTCTTTTGTTGTTTCCTCCCACAAAGTTCTCTAACTGCCTTGGTGTACACAGGAATATCTCGAATAACCTGTAACAAAGGAATATTAAACATTGTGTAACTCATTCATAAAATCAAAATCAGATTGAAATTTTTCATGTTGCCTTGGTTTCTCTTCCAACCTATCTAGAAATGGAGGCTCTGGTTTCTCTTCTTCAAGCTCAATCGGATGGTCCTCAAATTTTGTGATGGTCAGTCCTTGAAGGTTCTTCCCTGACCTTAGGTTTACATTGTCAATTTCCAATGCATTGATAGGATAATTCGAGAGCCTTGTCACTTCATTATTATAAACTAGTTGAGCCACCTTATTGTTTGGATTGGGTGTTGGTTGTGCAGGCATTGGTGTGGCTTTTGGTGGTTGGGTCAAACTAGAGGGTTGATTAGATGATAGTACAAGTGGTAAGAGTTGTTGGGATTGTTGATATGGGTTAATTGTTGGAGGTGGTGGATATGGAGGAAATGACCAATATTGCGGGTAGGGTGGTGGTGGTGCTCGCCATGCTTGCCATGATTGTGGAGTAGGTAGATATTGTTGTGACCACTAAGGGTAGTATGGAGGTTGTTTCCAATTGCCATAGCATCCCTACATGAAGATATTTTAAAATAGTGTCCCTACTGGCTTCCTCTAAAGAAGATATTCTTTTTCTATTATATGGACATTCTTCACCAATGTGCCTCTTTCGACAAATGGGACAAAAGATAGCTAAGGATTTTGCAGTCTCCTATTTCCTTTGTGTATATAAAGTGTCTATTTTTTTACCCATATGACTTAATAAATTAGTCTTAAGGTCTTCAAGTAGATTGCCTATCTCACACTTGGTGATACCTATTAAGGTTCCTGCCGAATATAGTTTGCTTTGATAGTTCCTTCCTGAGTGTTGAGACCTTGAATAGTTCCTACAAATATCAAAGATATCATCAAAGCCCCTTTTAGAAATGTTCCATGTACCTATTAAATTTAATGCTTCCATAGTATCATCTCTTATGCCTCTAAGAAACAACATTTTAACAACATCCTTATTTAGCCCCTGTTGGTGAGATCATTGAAGACTAAACAAGAAGCATTCAAGGTAGTCTTCCATGGACTCATCTTCCTTTTGTGTCATGCAAAAAATTTCATCCCAAACCTCCTTTGTTTTGTAGTACTGATACTTGGTCAAGAATAATTCCTTCATGACTTCCCATGTTCGTATATTCCTGAGGTTCATAAACCATCACACAAATGTATCCTTTAATCTAATGGGAACAGTTCGATCTTTTGCACATCACTTTGATAATCATATTTGTGGCACAACACATCAAATTCAAACAAAAACATATCAAGATCCTCAATCAAAAGACCACACAAAAGGGAAAAATGGAATGAGGAATTTTCTTCATAGGGGAATCTTGTTTGGGATATGTGACTGGAAACTTAAAGATAGCTAGATTATTGTTGGTCAATTCCCTATTATGATTGTTGTTGTTGATGATATTGTTGTTTTTTTGTTATTGTTTTTTTTGTTGTTGGGATTCATGACATCTAGCACGCAAGGGGTAAAGTAAGTTTTAAATGGCTCCTAGGTTTTTGAGAATGGACCAGCTTCCAGCTTGTAAGATTCCCAAAAGGACTTTTTCAACCTTTCTTCATATTATTTTGGAAGAACTTGAATGGGTACCTGTAGGTGTCTCAACAGTAGGAGACTCTATGACACGCTTCTCGATATCAATTTTGGGTAACGCTAAGGATTGCAATTAGTTTTCAACTTTTCTTGTTGTGAGCTGCCACCCCTAACTAATGATTTTGAATTTTTTCTAATTTTTCAAGTTGTGTATGACTCCCTTTATCCTTCTTAGAAAATATCCCTCTACTATCCCTACTACGATTCATGCACCTAAATGACTTACAACAAAGAAAACCAAGGGTAGTTATCTAAACGAGGTCGACTGTCACCTAGACTTTCTCCTTAGCGCAATGCTCGTAACTTAGTTCACTAGGCTGACAGGCCATTAACACCATTCCCCAGAAATGGCACCAAAATCATTGGATTAAACGATGGGTTGAATTTATCCTTTTAATTATATCTTTCATTGACAAATTGGCTTGGACTAGTCTTCAGTAATTTCATGATAGTTTCCTTAGTTTATCCTTCAAGTGTCAATCCAGAAGCGTAAGCTTGTGAACAGTGTTGTGGAAATCTACCTAAGGGTTGAAACTAATGAACTAAGGGGGCATGGATGCATCTAGGAATTTAAAACACACTCTTCAATCTAAAATTCAAAAGCACACTTCTTCAAATCATAAATGAATGAAATTCTTTCTTGAATTATTACCTACCTATCTAGATATATTTTTTATTAATCTTGAATAATAAAAACTCAACATCTCAAGATATACACTCTTTAATATAGATACTAAAAACCATTACAATAGTAAAAGAAAGAATTCAGTTGCTAAAGATGTGTTGAAATAGTGTAGGTGACATGAAGTTTAATTGTGATAGGAGGTCGAAGGTGCGACAGGAAGATGAAATGCAGCAGGAAGATGGAGTACAACAGATAGATGGAATACAGCCTAGAGATGGAATACAACCAAGAGATGAAAAGAAACCAAGAGATGAAATGTAGCCGAGAGATGAATGTGAATGGGATGCACCAAGAAGTTCTATAGAATGAAACACAACACAATCTGAAATGGAAAACAGAGTGCAGTTAAACTGCAAAGAACAAACTTCTTATTCCTCATATCACAATTACATTCCACAGAGAATTCATTGCAATTATTTTAGTACTAAATTAATTGCACATGTTGTATTATCAATAATCTTTAAACTTTGAACAGAAATCATAGTGCACCTGAAAAACATACATTCAAAAAAGATAGAATTGCATGAAATGCAGAAGATCTAAGCTAATAAAACATAAAATGATCTCACCAAGTTTCCCAAGAGGGGGCCCTTCCTCTGGTTCATGAGGTGAGTGGAAAAGAACTGGTTACTCTAACTCAAGCCACAAACAACTGAGCAATCATTCAGGAACGGGATGATATTTTCAATCTTCTTAATTTTGTATATTTTATCTATCGTTTTCATATCATAACACACACATATATATATATATATATATATATATGTCTAGTCTTTCGAAGTATCATGAGACAAAACAAAAAGAGTGTTGCAATTTTTTATGGCCGATGGCCAACAAACTAGATGATTATAGTCCTTAGGTTGGCCGCAAGCCGCAAACCCAAAGTAGTTACAAAAGCAACTTGTGTGTAATAATATATATAAAAAAAAAAAAAAGTATACTTCCATCATATGTAGCCCATGTTTCCCATCTTATTCCTTTCAAGATTTATCATTCACAAATTTAGTTCCTTCTTAACATTTAATTCTTGTAGCAAACCATCCAAAATACATCATTACCTCAACAATTTCAGCATTCCAAAAGCATTCTTTCCTCTTTTAAAACATATCAAATATTATTCATTTCCCTAACAATTAATGGCAAGGACTTAGGAGAAAGGAAAAATAGAAATGAAATAAGGAAAAAAGGACAAAAAAATTGAACACATTTGGCACCCATCATCATGTATGTCCTATCAATTACATATTAAAATTTCATAACAAATGCATAAATGTGCATGTGTAAATTAAAATTAAACAATAATAAAGTCCATTATTTACAATATATTAAGTGCATGAAACCAATATATTAAGGGCATGAAATAAATTCCATGAGAGTACAACCCATGAAATAACTTGTCAACAAAGTACTTGACCCATGAAATAAAGTTAAACAGAGTACAACCCATGAAATAAAGTCCATGAAACAATATATTAAGTCCATGAGAAACCAAATATTTAGTCCATGAAATAATGAAATATAACCCATAAAATCAGGTTCAACTCATGTATTGTCTCTATAATCAAGAGACCTCTTCACACCATGTGGACTACGCAGATGGCCTAAAACACTTTGTACAAGAGAAAGATGAAATTAGATGTAAGACAATTAAAAATGTTTTAATGTGGTGCAAGAGCACCAATCCATTTCAACTAAGTTTGGTCAAGTTTGTTCTTTGATAGGTTGTCTTAGGGGTTTGAGGTTTTTTTTTGAGTCAATAAGGTCTAAATTGATCATTTAGCATGTATTAGGAGTTCATCTTTGTAAATGTGCAATGTTGTCAAAAAGATGTACAAAATTGTAAGATTGTAAAAAGTTGACAAAATGCAACATTTGGGAGGTGAAGGGTTTAAGGGTAATGTTTTGGTGTGTTTTGAGTCCTAATTCATTGGTTAAGGTTGTTTTATCATGTTTTTGAGAGTCCCTAAGTTCAAATTGTCATATTTGGACATAGTTGTAAAAGTTGTCATCTTAGGGAAAAGTTGCAAAATTGCAAAAAATTGCATCTTTGAGAAGTCCAATAGTATTTTGAACTCAAAAGGAAGTTTGAACCATTTGAGGGGATTGGTTAAATTTTAACAGGGTTGGAGACCTCAAGAAAAAGAGTTTGGAAGATTGTATTCAGAAGCTTGAACAATAAAACTTGTTGATTTCCTTGATTTTTTTGTATTTCACTGGTAAATTACAGTTTACAAGCATTGTGTGGTTCCGTACAAAAGCACTTTACTCCAAAACTTGGTGAACCTGATAAAGACATGAGTTAACTTCTTATTTCAATTGGTTTGAGCATTTCACAGTGAGTTTGTAGAATTTTGTGCTCCATTTTCTGTAACTACCTGGGTAACCCCTGTTTAATGGTTTGAGGCTCCATTAATGGCATAAGGCCCATTCTACCTTTTTTTTTCCTTGTTACTAAGTGGAATGGGTTCATAATGGTAGGATTAGAATATTAGGGTGGGATATTTAAGCAATATGAAGGATTTGGAGAAGTTTGGAGGACTGTCTTGGGGTATGTAATGAATTATAGGCTTGAAGGTGATGGGTTTAGGAAAGAGTTTGAAGAATTTCTAAAGGTGAAGGTTGTGAGATGGTATTTTGGGTGAGATAAGACATATTCAAGTGTGTTGGAGGAAGTGGTAGAGTTGTGAGAGGTTGGGAACACCAAGTTCTAATAAACCCTAACCAAAACTAGTGAAAAGGAAGGTTTTTCTGATTTGTTGACTTAGTGAGGGTTGGCCATTCTAAAAACTATTGATTATGGCCATTTATCACCTATCAAGAAGGTCTGGGTAGTTTTTTTTTTTTTTTGGAATAATTTTAGGCACTTCCTTTGTAAAAGTGGCCTAATTGGCCTACTAGGACAGTGTAGTTTATTGACTTTGAGTGAGTTGATACAAAGTGACCCATGGAGAGTTTTAGGTTTATAGTATGATTTAAAGGGTGATAGAAAATACAAAGTTTTTGTTGATTGTGAGAGTTTGTGGAAGACAAGTTGTAAAATTTAGGTATGTAAATCTACTAGTCAAAAGGAGAGTTTATGTGAATGAGTGTTTTGTTAGGGTTTTGAGAATCAATTTTTTGTTTGAAACAATTTGTGTTGTGTTGATTTGGATCAAATCCATTTAGCTCTGCATCATAATGACAATTTAATTTATAATTCATCATTAATTTAAATTATCATCATATCTAGCTCTAGATGCTCTAGTGCACCTAGACCAACCTGTAAATTCTCTTAATCAATCTACATATACAAGAGAAAGAAATTTGAAATTAGATGTAAGTCTACAATTAAAAATAATTTAATTCAATTTAATTTATAATTTATCATATTTAAATTGTACCCTAACAGGTTGTGCACCCTCTTCTCCAGGGCCTGTTTGTACATGCTCAACTACAAGATGTGTCTCATGCTATATATATATATTCAATTTTAAATTTAATTAAAGTTATTCAAAATATATAATTTGTATTTGAATTTAAATATAATCAAAAATTTAAATTACCATGTTATCTGGAGCTTGCTCTGCATGTCCTCCTGGAGGTGTAACTATGACTGAGTCATGGCAGAAAGTTGCACTAACAAAGTCCTAGAAGATCAAATTTAGAACATGTATACGTGAATTAGGTTAAAATATATATGTTCAAGTTTGCACCTTTTGTGTAGAAACTTTTTTAAACAAGTTGAAATTAAGAGGCCTTACGAGTAGCTGCAACATCTAATGTTTGTTTGATGCCCATTCTCATTGTCGTATCAACCTAGACACACATATAGACATTTAACACTTATAATATTTACAAGTGTACATGCACATTTGATATATAGTGAATTCAAAAATCATAATTTTAACTATAGTAATGTACGTTAAACAATTTACAATATAAATGTACCTGCCCCTGATCTACAATGCTCGACAATGCAGGAGCACTCGACAACCCCTCGGGTGGAATCAACATGGAAGTCGATTAACTCCCCTGAACCAACATAAATATTTAAAAAATATGTTCATGATTGAATTATAAATTTAAAAATCAAGTTAAAAATTAATTCATATATAATTTAAAATTTTGAAATCAAAATACCCCATAAGGGTTGTCGACTAGCTAGGACCCGTGTCGACATATGTACTCACAGTGCAGATGATTTCCCCATCGTTAGTGTCATTTGTACACCAATTAGTTTGATTGTTAAAATGTATTGCAATTTTTTTTTGATATATACATTCATTAAAATTCTTATAAATTCAACATGTAGATGCATATTTATACCTATGTTGCACTATCCTCAAGGTGATGGCCTACAATAAGAAATTCTACAAATGAATTGAGGCAACCAGATGATCCTCCAAAATCTCCATGTCCACTTGAACTGGGTTTGGCCTGATCGGGTCCATAGCATAGTTGATGGAAATTACTACATACATGTGGTCTTGACACTCGTGGAGTGGTACTAGTACCACTTCCATAAAACGCTCCTCCATCATTGTAATCTCAATGCTCCCTACTCGCTATCGCAAAAGCATGTTGATCAAGGTCTCCTACAATCATACTAAGGGATCCAATGTTGATACCACCGCACGTTATTACACAGGTGCAAGAATGGTAGGACCAATAGGAGAAAAAAGGGGTTGTGCATGCATAGGGTGTTTGGGGATCAACCCTTTCCCCTAACCTCTGTTGTGGCATGCCGCCACCAACACCCTAAAATGATTTAAAATCAAAATAATTGGGTTTTTTCCCCATAACAAACTCTACATATAGTTTCCTCAAAAAGTATAATGGGGCCTCCAGATTAGCATGTGGTGGACTGTCAAATACCATATACCATTGATCCCAAAAATGTACACTCATCTATGGATGTATATGGGACTAGATGGGCTTTTGCTATTTTTAGGTCTAAAATTTGTTTATATGAGAGACCATCTTCATAAAATAGTCTCATCTCCTCTCTTTCTCGTTGATGCCTATCTAAGTCAGAATCGATAGTCCTAATGGCATCGATAAAATTTTGCATCGTAGATGAAAAATATCGTACATGTGGTGGAATCGATGCTTCATTTTTCTTAGCATTGATTTGGTTTTGAATGGATGCCACTTTTTCATTTATACGTGCTTGCAAGTGAGCCTCATTTGATCCAGTGGGTGGTGGAGGTGAGATATGAGGTGGAGGGGGTGGAGAGGGAGGTGAAGCCTAGGGTGGAGGTGGAGGTTGTTGAGGTGTTGGATTGATGATATCATCAATGTTAAATTAATCTATGATATCTATATAAGTATTTACCTACATTAAATTATACAAAATTAACATGGAAACTTACAAAATTACAAGAAATAGTTAAATTTGAAACATACATACAAATTTGTTTAAATAGGATGTGCATACATATACATACACATACATACATTGATTGAAATTGAGCATGTGCATACAAATTTCAAAATTTAACATGTACATACATTTAAAATAAAAAACATGATGCATAATGCATGCATACATCATTCAACTAAACTATGTCTACATACAAATTTCAAAATTTAAGATCTAGAACTATGTAATTTTAATACATGTACATACTAAATAAACTTGAACATTCACAAAAATCTCATTTATGTCTAACGCATATATATATTACATTTTTCCAACATGAGAAATCATAATCTAGTAGATAGTCATAAAATATATACTATTATAAATTCATCATTATAAGTTCTTAAATTCATGTCACTAAAAATATCCATCCAACCAAATTCATAAATTCATCACACAAAATATTCATCAAACTAAATTCATAAATTCATAACTATAAGATCATTGTCTTAATTTATAAAGTGTTGAGGCTCTCTACTGCATCTCTTCATTTCTTTGTGTTTTCCTTTTCAGAATCAAAATTTCTCATCCTCTATCCATCGTCGATGCTCATCTAAAATCCCATCCATATCCCTAACAATGTCAACAACATTTTTCATCCTAGATGCAAACATCCTCAAAGGTGGTGTGATGCATTCTTTATTTTGAATAATGTTGATTTGATCATGAATGGTTCTAACATCGACATTTATTCATGCTTGCAAGCGAGCACCATCAGTTTCAGGTGGTGGAGGTGGGGGGTTATGAGGTGGAGTGGATGGAGGGTGTGGAGGTGGATTATGGATATTATTGAATTAGTCCATGTGATCTCTAAGATATAAGTGAACCTACATTAGATTTGTAATTTCAAAATGTAAGATACATGTTCTAGGAAATACCCTTAAACCATTCAATATAAATGGCCTGATTGAATACAAATGATAAAATGTGTAAGCCTCATTTATGTCTAAGGCATGTCACTATAATTAAAAAACAATTAGGTATTAATATAGGAGAATTTATGAATGTGTTAGGGTTTACGGTTTAGAGTTTAGGATTTAGGGTTTAGGGTAATAGGATGGCTTAAAGGGATCTATGTAGTAAGGTCCTAGGACAAAATTACATGGCTTAAGTGAATAAAATTTGGTGAATTTTCCCAAAGAAACCAAATTTCATTAAGGTCCTAGGTCAAAATGACGGTTTAGAGTTTAGAGTTTAAGGTTTAGGGTAATAGGATGGCCTAAGGGGATCTATGTAGTAAGGTCCTAGGACAAAATGACATGGCTTAAGGGAATGAAATTTGGTGGAGTTTCCCAAGGCAACCAAATTTCATTTTAAGGTCCTAGGACAAAATGAATGCGTTAGGGTTTAGGCTTTAGATTTTAGAGTTTAGGGTTTGGGGTTTAGGGAACTTAGGGTGAAGTTTGGGTGGCCCTTGGAATAATGGACTTGCAAGTTAGTGAACAACATTTTCCTATGGAACAGTTGGTTGATATAGCTCTTGCTTTGACTGACCAACCCCTCAAGAAATCTCATTCATATTATAATCTTGTACGTTCTTATTATTGCTAAATTTGGTTTACTTAGGAAACTTCACCAAATTTTGAGAATTTCTTTGATACCCTTAAGAAATGTCATATTAAGACCCCTTAAGACATCGATTTATGGTTTAGTGCGATAGGATGGCTTATGAGGATCTATGTAGTAAGGTCCAAGGACAAAATGACATGGCTTAAGTGAAAAAAAATTGGTGAAGTTTCCCAAGGCATCCAAATTTCATTAAGGGCCTAGGAAAAAGTGATGGCTTTAGGGTTTAGGGTTTAGAGTTTAGAGTTTAGGGTTTAGGGTTTAGGGTAATAGGATTGCTTAAGGGGATCTAGGTAGTAAGGTCCTAGGAAAAAATGACATGGCTTAAGGGAATAAAATTTGGTGGAGTTACCCTAGGAAACCAAATTTCATTTTAAGGTCTTAGGACAAAATGAATGCTTTAGGGTTTAGAGTTTAGATTTTAGAGTTCAGGGTTTAGGGTTTAGGGAACTTAGGGTGAAGTTTGGGTGGCCCTTGGAATAATGGACTTGCAAGTTAGTGAACAACATTTTCTTGTGGAATAGTTGATTGAGATAGCTCTTGTTTTGACTGACCAACCTCTCATGAAATCCCATTCATAATATAATCTTGCATGATCTTATTATTGTTAAATTTGGTTGCCTTGGGAAATTTCACCAAATTTGAGAACTTCTTTGATCCCCTTAATAAATTTCATATTAGGAACCCTTAAGACATCGATTTATGGTTTAGGTTGATAGGATGGCTAAGGGGATCTATGTAGTAAGGTCCTAAGATAAAATGGCATGGCTTAAGTGAATAAAATTTGGTGAAGTTGCCCAAGGCAACCAAATGTCATTAAGGGCCTAGGACAAAATGATGGCTTTAGGGTTTAGGGTATAGAGTTTAGAGTTTAGAGTTTAGGGTTTATGGTAATAGGATTGCTAAAGGGGATCTATGTAGTAAGGTCCTAGGAGAAAATGGCATGGCTTAAGGGAATAAAATTTTGCAGAGTTTCCCAACGCAACCAAATTTCATTTTAAGGTCCTAGGACAAAATGAATACTTTAGGGTTTAGAGTTTAGATTTTATAGTTCATGGTTTAGGGTTTAGGGAACTTAGGGTGAATTTTGGGTGGCCCTTGGAATAATGGACTTTCAAGTTAGTGAACAACATTTTCTTGTGGAACTATTGATTGAGATAGCTCTAGCTTGGACTAACCAACCTCTAATGAAATCTCATTCATATTATAATCTTGCACGATCTTATTATTGTTAAATTTGGTTACCTTGGGAAACTTCACCAAATTTTAAGAACTTATTTGATCCCCTT
Organism: Sequoia sempervirens; assembly: GCA_007258455.2. NCBI lineage: Eukaryota > Viridiplantae > Streptophyta > Pinopsida > Cupressales > Cupressaceae > Sequoia > Sequoia sempervirens. Next base: position 280,594,010 of record VDFB02271358.1, read on the forward strand.
AAGAAATTTCATATTAGGAGGCCCCCTTAAGACATTTGTTTATGGTTTACGGTAATAGACTGACTAGTTTATGAATATTTTTATTTTATGAATAGACTGACTATTTCCATAATAGAAACGCATAATTATGTATTATTAAGATTGAGTTTGATGTATACTTTAACTTGATATTTTTTTAATTGAATATAATATTATTTTATTTAACATACTATGAATATAAGATTATATATATATATGAAGTTTAATATACTATGATAAAGTTGAATATTTCCCACTTAAAGGAATTTTATGATATAAAATGTATAATAAAATTAGTTAATGTTGAATCTTATTTTATTTTGGATTGTTTGGAATTGAAAGAATGTAAAAGAAAGAAAAATATATATTTATATTCTTTTAGTGTCTAGGTAACTAGTGCAAATTGAAATTTTAGACTAAACTAGAAGCCTAATTAACAACTAATTGACTAGAATGAGAGTTGAGATTGTCGAAAGACAAGAGACAACACATGCAAAAAAGAAATGGAAACAAGGCATGAATAAGAGAGATAAAAACATAAAATAGAAATGAATGCACATATTATCTAATTAAGTGACAATTGGAAATGGATTGTACAAGGATTTAGGAATTTGCTAACTAAATTTGCAAACAAACATTAAAAATTTATCAATTGTAATGATCCACTAGTCCCGCAAGTAAAGTTTAACATATTTTTTATATTCTAATTATATTTATGTTCATAACGTTTAATTGATTCTCTTGATGAATACACGTTTAAATGTATAATATTTATCAAATCCTATTGTGTACCTTAGAATTTTATCCTATTTTACTGTGCAAAATATCTTAAAAATGCAAATGATAAAACACTAAGAACACTTCAATGATTAGCCTAAAGAGTGATAAACAAGGAAAATAGATGAAATAAAATGCAAATCGATTATACCTTCCTTGTTGTTGAAGACTCCTTGGTTGGCCCTTGATTTAGATGAATTTGTATGCTCCTTAGATGGCTTTTGATGTTACTAGTTGCAAGATTGATAATGCAAAATGACTAAATAGATGGCTAAATGATAGCAAATGCTTGAGAATGCAAATTAGCAGCATAAGGTTGCTCAAAATGAAAGTCTGTTCCAAATGCCCTTGAGGAGGGGGTATTTATAGAAGAGTTTGAATTCTCTAGAGAATTCAACGGTTGAGATTCATCCAACAAGGTCAAGATGAAAGGCTATGGTGGGTTGAGAACCCACAAGCCCTCTCATCTTGACATGTGGATGGTGAAGTGGCTAAGAGGAGATGAGGTGTAAGTGAGGTGGCCAAAAGGTACATGAGGTGGAGGAAGGACAAGTACCTTCCAAGTACCTTGGGGAGTGAAGATTTCCTCAAAAAGGAATTTTTTGTCCCCAAGTGAGAGTGAAAGGGACATTTCAGAAATTTTGGAATTCCTCAAAAATCTCCATGGGAAAATGAGAGGTGGTTGGAGAAATAAATGTGAATTAAAAATTCACATTCTTAGGAGAGTCTAAAGGATAAAAGGTGAGCTCCAAAAAGGTGGGACTTGGTCACATGTGGATGATGTGACAAGTCCAAGGTTCTAGAAGCCTTGGAAGATAGAATGTGAATTAAAAATTCACATAGGGAAGAGAAAAATCTAGGATAAATAATGAGAATTAAAAATTCTCATGGGAAAGAGGGTCAATGCTCAAAAAAGGAAAAATGGAAAGATTGACTAAAAAGTGGTTCCAAAAGTGGTTAATGACTTTGATTAAAGTTGTGCAAATACTTGATTATGATAATTAATGGAAGATTAGAGACAAGTGGAAAATGTAGGAGGATGTGACATTAATCTTTGATTAAGAGAATGTACACCCTAAATATTAATTAATTAAATTAATTCAAATTAGAGATGGATTATGGAGGATGTGCCAAGGAGGGAGAAAAGAAGAATTTTTTTTAAATTAATTTTAATTCAAAAGATTAGGATGACTAAATTAAATAAATTGGTGTATTTATTTAATTTAGAGAAGATAAAGGCACCAGATAAAGTGTTTAATTATTAAATTAAATACTTTAAGAGTCTTATGTGGGAAGTGTAATATTAATTAAATAAATTAATATTGACAGAAAAGAGGTAAATTTGATCATATGGGAGTGATCAAATTTGGGTGTCTACACCTATATTTCATTGTCAATATCAAAGACCCTAATTTACTATGTATCAACCTAAATCTATCGAATAATTTCTTCCATAAGCATGCTGACATACTTGTCTCCATACAATGCAAATGAAATTTAAAACATTTAAGCAATGCAAATCATTTTGTTTCCATTATCAAATATTCTTGAGCTTGAAATTAGGGTTTTCATTGAATGCAATTTTTTTTGTTTGATTTCAATTTAAGGTTTTAGCAAATTTTTTTGTTTGAATTCAATTTAGGGTTTGAAGAAAAAAATAGGGTTTTCAATGCAAATTTGTTTGTTTCATTTCAAATTAGGGTTTTCAAATGCAATTTTTTTTGTTTGATTTCAATTTAGGGTTTTAGCAAAAAATTGTTTGAATTCAATTTGGGGTTTGAAGAAAAAATTAGGTTTTCAATGCAATTTTTTTTGTTTCATTTCAAATTAGGATTTCAATGCATTTTTTTTGTTTCATTTCAAATTAGGTTTTTAAATGCAATTTTCATTTGATTTCAATTTAGGGTTTCAAAAAGCAATTAGGGTTTTAAAATGCAAAAAAAAATATTTCATTTCAATTTAGGGTTTTCAAAAGCATATTATTTTTGTTTTCTTTCAATTTATGGTTATCAAATGCAAATTGTTTTTGTTTGATTGAACAATTTAGGTTTCAAAAGCTATATTTTGTTCTTAAGATACAACTTAAGGATGATTTTTTCATTTCTAGAGGGTTTCATTTCATTTTTCTTCTACTTCTACAAATTATCACTTCTTCTATTATAGGTAAATAAAATACATAAAAAGCTAAATAAATTGAAAAAAAAAAACATGCTAAAACCTACTTTTGTATAAAAATTTCAAAAAACATGAAAAAAACACAAAAATGGGGAGTGGAGGCTCACCTGGAGGTCATTGTCATAATTGTCGTCTCTACTAAATCAGGATCCCAAGCTCTATTAATAACTGAGTTTTGCTTTTTTTTTAAATAAATACCAATTGAAAATGGGATCCCATTTTTTACAAAACGAGATCCTGATTTGTAGAAATCAGGATCTCATTTTGTAAAGATCGAGATCTCATTTCCCATTCATTTATTCAAGACCCATTAATAAATGGGATCCCATTTTTTAAATAACGGGATCCCATTTAGAATTTAGGCTCGGGATCCCAAAGCTAAATGGGATCCCATTAAATAAAAAATGGATCCCGTTTTTGGCAAGCTGATTTCATTTTTTTGGAAAAGGCAAAAACTTCCACGTTTCATGGACTCAACTTCTTACACTTACCCCATATTTACATCATGTTTCTTTTCATTTCTTCATCATCTTTATGTTCCATCATGTTGTGTGTCTTCATCGTGTATGCTTCATGTCTTTCGACAGGTAAGTTTGTGTATGTTGTCTTGTTGCATATCATACATGTGTGTTTATTTGTGCTTATGTTGGTTTTCCATGGGATCTTATATCCCATGGGCTTGATCACCCTCCTTGATCCTTACCCATCCCATTTTATCAAAATTTGTACAATTGAACCCCTCTTGACACATATTTTTCTACTTTAGTGTGAGTCTAAGTGTAAGTTCATACTCTCACTAAAGTGGGAGCTAAATGTAGTGTAGAAAATTGTATACTTTAACCATTTCACACTATGTTTTGGCCCCCCCTAAATTAATGGGCCTAATTAAGACCCTAATTTCCTAAATTATGCATTCCAAAACCTATTTTTATTGTTTTTTGAAAAAGTTGCAAGCATTGAATAAATGCAAATAATAAATGTTATAATCCTAGCACTTAATGTCCTAGAAAATAGGGATAGAACCCATGCGCCCATATGCCCATGAGCATGTGGATCCCCTTATCTTGTTGGGGGCCAATTTTTAATAAGTTTTTGGTGGAATTTTAACATTTAGAATTCAAATTACAATTATAGGATTTTGAAACATAATTTTCGGGAATTAGAACAAGTACATATAAATATCTAGTTATTTTATCATTTCAAATCTAACAAGGAGATTATTGGAAAACTTATGATCAAGAGCACTATGGAGCAAGTCAAGAGAAAAATTTCAAAGCTTTATTTCAGCAATTCAAGATCCAAGCATCATGTCAAAGTTTCTATGAGTTTATGTTATCATGTTATCATGGTTTTGTGAAGGCTAACCCTTCTTGTAGGTCAAGCATTGGAGAAAATATATCAAAAAGATCCAAGATCCTTGAAGTGATGTGTATGACTTCAATCCTTCAAGGAAGCCATTGAAGGGTGGTGAGTTGCATCATTTTGTTCATTCATCATTTCCTTCCTTTCCATTATCAATTTATCATTGGCATTGCCATTATGGAAGTGGAAACACTAACACAAGGTTTGATTGAGGAAAGCCCCTAAATGGACCAACATTCCTCCTCTTTGTGATTGTGAAGATTACAAGTTTGAAGAGGATTGAAGAGATTTTTAAGGAAAATTATCCATTGTTGCATTTTTTGTCACATATCTTGTCAAGCCACGAAAGCTCAATTACAAAATTCACTATCAGCATTTCAATAACTTTACAACTAGGAATCAAAAGCTCAAATCCAACATCAAATGATTTTAGAATTAGTTTTAAGACCCCTTATTAGGGACCCATCCACCCCTAGGAGACTATGTCCCTCTACACATGCCAAATCCTACTTTTGGTGATAAGTACACATCAATCTGCCCTTACCAAATCCACCTGCAATTTACAATTTCAGTCTGTGCATTTCTAGATTATTAAATTTATCACATTTGGTCACATAGTCTAATTAGGTTAATCAATCTAAATCATTACCAATACATTTCCAAACCTCTAATAAAGTGGATCTAGTTGTGAATGGTTCACCTTTTTGGTTGATAGTCAATCTACTAAACTTGTTAATCCACCTTCTAATGAAATATAGAAAAAGGATCCTAAGCAGCCCTACATTTGAGACTCTAAACATTGAGAGGGTTGTCCCCTTTTTCTATGTTTCATCAATAAATGTGATAAAATACTTTTCTCCTTTCTATATAACTATATACATTGGTCCATAAATTTTTGAGTTAGTTTCATTTTTCCTTATCACTTGTAGCTCCTTTCCTTGAGAATGGGAATCTATTGTGTTTACCCAAACAACAACCCTCACATTTCTATCTCAATTGGTAAATATACATTTAAATCCTCTACAAACTACTCTCTTTATAATACCTCAAGTAAATATGTATCCACATGTCCAAATCTATTATTGCAAAGGGATCAATTTGAATTTTTATTGTCAATTATTACCAATTCCTCTACTAGTTTTTTTGTAGATAACTTGTACAATTTCCTATATCTAATTCATCTAACAATAGTTAATCCTTACACATAATTTCCTCTACTAGTTTTTTTTTTACATAACTTGTACAATTTACTATATCTATAGTTAATACTTACACATAATTTAGAACACATACCTTGTAAAACTAGATCAAAAAATTTGCATAAAAAAACATATTAACTAACCAAAGGATTTTGCTAAAGTGGGGATATGCCATAATCTTCAATTTTCTTAAATTCACCATTGGGAATATTAAATGATATATTTCCATCTCCCATCACCTTATGTTTATTTTTACTTGCAAGAGTGGTATCATTTCCTTTGGGTACTTCTTTATATGATGTAAACTAGCCTATATCAAGTTTCTTATATGTTATTGCTCTCAAGCCTAAGCACTAGCACTTTGAAACAACATATTTTGTAGATGTGGTGAATTTAGACATATATTATTGGTTATTTTTTGAATCCATGTTAGCGTCAACTACCTTCCTTTTATTTACATCAACTACCCACACTAACCATTTTGTGTATTATTTCTCAAGATTCCCTAGATTCCCACAATGAAAAACTTACCCTTTCTTTCTTGTGTTTTTGTGTCTAAGTTACCATTATCTAAAAAATTATAATAGTAATTTTGTTTGTTTTCACCCTTCTTGTTTGCCTTTACCTTAGATTCGACTAAAAAAATATCTATAAAACTATCTTCATTGAAACCCACGTTCTTCGTTATAATTGAAGTAGTATTGTAACTACTTGCTAAAAGTCTAAATTAGCCTTAGCACTTAGATCTATTACCAATCTATAATATGTGTTGGAAAACTCCTCAGAAGCATCATAATAATTTATTTATCTAATATTATTGTTACTTGCATAATTATATGGGTAAGTGCACCAAGATGTGATACAAAAAGGGGGTCTTAAAATGCCAATTTTTTTTTAAACCACAAAATCTGATATTCAATGAGAATGAAGATAGTCACACTCAAAATTCGAAGATGCAACAAGAATAAGAGTCGCAGTTCTCTTAATCTACTTTCTAAGCTGCTATTTTTTCTTTAATGTTGAAGATTAAGAGTTTCAAAAAAGGGGAGCACACAAAGTGGTCCTATTTGAAAAAAAATAGCATAGCATCTAGTGTGCTCTCCCTAAAATGTTAACTTTTTTTAGAATTTCAAAAATCATTTCCGTGAGAAATTAACTAACACTATGTAGTTTATGATGTATTTTTCCTCTAGTTTTTAATGAATATATGATTTTTACTAATTTTTGAAGTGGACACATCATGGAAAATAGAAATTTAAGCATGCTTCCCCCTAAACTTTTTGAAACTAATTGAAAATCAATTTTTTTTTTTTCAATATGTGTAGAATGGATTTTAGTTTCTAAAAGTGTAATTTGTTTTAAAATTCAATGAACGGGTCTAGGTTATGTAGGAGCACGGGTTGGGCATGTGCAAGTTGGGTCCACAAAATGTTCAAAAAGTGGAAGTGTTTTTCTTGATTTTCAAAAAAATTCATAGTTGGACTACAAATTTGAAGCAGTTACAAATTGAATCTTAGAAAATTTTATTAATATGAAATTTATTATTTGAGTCTAGTTTCCAAATATGTAATTTATTCTAATGCCCGGATGATATAAATTAATTTTTAATAGGCATGTATAAAAACCATTTTTAAAAGTCACTTTTTTAGGACCACACCATGCATGTGTACATACACCATAAGTTGACCTAAATAAAAGTATTTTTTCTAATTCCTTTTGGGGAAAGATATGTAACAAACTGAAGATTGATGAGGATATTTTTAATAATTTTTTTCTATTTTTTTTATATTATTTTTTTACTGGCTCCAAATGTTGTTTTTGAAAACCCTCGTATGTGGACACCATAATTTGACCTAAACTAATCCTTTTTTGAATTTATTTCATTGTGTAGAGAATTATTTTTAGATTGATGTCATATATTTTTTTACAAAAAAATAACAAATTAAAAGTTATTAAAAAAAATCCTATCATTTCATGTTTATGGACTAGTTTCCTTAGAAATTAATTAAAAAATAGAAAACATAATTCAATCATAAAAAAATACATATTTGAAAACTAGACATCGTGATTTATAATGGATTTTAATTTCATAAACCAATTCTAAAAAAACCTGTAAGCTATATTGTCAAAGTCAGTCATTTATCTTACATTGCCTTAGTCTTTTAGTTGCAAGTTAAAGGCTAAGGGTTGGGTTACCAAGCCTTTCCTGAGCCTAAAACTAAATAAAAAATGGGCTAGGATTTCAATTATTTTTAAAATGGGTACTTGTTTTAAAATGGGTATATGCTCTAATTTTAGAATGGGAACCCATTTTAAAATGGGTACTAGTTGTATTTTTAGAATGGGTGTCTATTTGGGAATGAGATCTTGATCTAAGGCTCAGGTTCCTATTTCTATCAAATTTTTTTGGTCAAAAATTATCATCTTCATGGACCCAACTTCTCACGCTTACCCACTTGTCATTTTCCTAAATATGAATTTTGACATGGGAAGATGCCCTATCTAAAAAAATAATGCTTTAAGTTAATAAAATGATATATATACAATAAATCATAGGTGAGAAACATGCTCAATCAATGTAGCTCATACTCTCCATTCATTTGTATCATGTGGCATATGGTGAAAACATATCTACATAAATGAATGGATTGTATGTGCTTGATGCAAACTTATAATGTAGTGGAGGTGTGTGGCCCTCACATGTATTTGTACTCACTCAATAAGATAATAAATCATTTTCCTTATCTACATGGTGATGAGACTATAAAAGATGTCATCACTAGATGACATAAGAACTTGCTTTGTAGTGCCTCCCAAATCCAATTGTATTTAGAGCACCAAAATATTTTCACCCACTAATTGCCCCTTACTTTGTTAAGGATAATGATCTCATTAAAAATATTGAGATTTTTACATAGACCTTCATTTTTCCTATTCAACATGAGTAGTGGTGGATGTATAATCAACATGCATCTATGTATTTACCTTTATATATAATTGTTTACAAAAATGATAATTTATTATTTTGAGGCTAGATATGATGAGCTACCAACAATATAGGATATATCAAAGGATTTATAATGACATCTTTAAACCTATTGATAGTATATTCCCTAATCCTTTCCCAACCTATGTTGAAATATAACATAGTGTTGACCATTGGAGTGTAATTATTTTCTAAGATATCACTATATTCCTTCTTTGCACATATGTGTGCACCTCTTTTTATGAACAATAGGACAAAAAGACAAACTAGTTTTCAAGGTAGAAATATCAACTCTTCGAGTCACAAGAATAAATCCTCTTTCACCTATACAAAGTAGAGGTTTTTCATCAATTTTCTTTATGGTGGTACTTAGTTCTCTTGAAACACTCTCTATCTCTATTTTTTTGAGGTAGTGGAGAGATTATTGGTACTACAATATATTAGCTTTGTTATTAAATAATTGTATTTTAATTTTCAAGTTTTTTATCAACGAAAAAATAGGTTTTGAAGGGACCAGAAACCCTAAACAAAAAAGGAAGTGGCAGTAAAGATAAGACAATTGACTACCCACCTAGAAAAAACCAAAAAAAACTAGTTGATTAACAGACCATCAGCCAACCATTAGAACTTACATCAGCCAAAAAAAAATATATAGAAAGACAAGCCAAACAACCATTAAAGCAATTCTTTAAGCATTTTTGCAACCCCCAAATCCTTGGCTGCCAACCTGTCATGCATTTCCATGATTTCTTCCACATCACTGTAATGTACCCTTCCTCCTAGCCACTCTGGGTACCTCTTTGCCTTTTAATTCTTGAAGGCAATTGTTGAACACTGGGAATCATTTATTTAATTATTTAATTTTGGCCTAAGCTTCATTATTTCTCTAAGGAAATATTAAATAATTATTTAAATTACTTTTGTAAGTGACTTTATGAAGTTTGATTTAAGTGACTATGGAAATATTCATTAATGAAACATTACAAAAGTTACTCTATGGTTTTGAAGGAGAAAATAAAAAGAAAAGAAATAGTCACTTATCGAGCATGAAGAAAAATATATGTGAGAAGCTCTCTTTTGGTCGGCACTTTTGAATGATACATTTTCCCCATAGAAAGACTTGGTCGAGCATTTCAGTTTAGGGTTTGAGGGACCTCTATACTAGTTTCGGGTGTGCAAGATCATCCCTAGCTGGGTTGTTTTTGTTTGGAAAGAAGAATAACCTTTGTGGCAGTCGAGTTTCCTCTGATTCCCATGAATTCCTTTAATCAGGTTTTGGCTGCTTCCAATGATCATTTTTGGAGGAAGAATGGAGTAGGAGAGGTGTATTCCAATGTTCAATTCCTAGGTGTGCTTTGTTTAGGGTTAAGACTCCATTTCCAGATCGAGTTGGAGTAGAGACAAGACAGTAGTAGAAACACTCGATTCCCGAAGGAAAACGTGTTGTGAAAGGTGAAGATGCATCATCCTTGGCTTCCAATCTGATTTATGGTTGCGGTGGAGTTCTTTGGAGACGATGTGAGGAGAGAACCATGTTGGGCACTTCATATTTCAAGAATGTTGAGTGCCATTAAGAAGATCACAGTCGCTGCAAGAAGTTCTAAGCATTTCTGATGTTTTCTTCATCATTCTGGATGTTGTCATTCACTCAACACATGTTTGGGTATTTCTTACTTCCTCTTTTTATCTTGAGTCTAAAAAAACATTTCTAGAGTTTAGTGTAGTGACATAGATTGTCATGGAAATATAGGTTAGTTGGGCATAGCATTTCAATGACTGTAAACTCAGAAAATGCATTTTAATTTGCTGCTATAAATTAAATGATATTTTTAAGTACCTTCTTGACTTGATATGGGTAACACTAAATCTGATCTATGCTCATAGCTGCCTAGGCAACGTCTTTGTGAGAAATCTCATGAACAAAAATTACTATTGGCTATTGTTATTTCACCCCAAATCTGTTGTAATAGAATTGCTAATGAGATTGAAATGTTAACTTGAATTTACACAACTGCTAATAATAAATTCTACATTGCCAAGTTACAAAACACAGTTTGGAATATAAATAGAAGGTCAGGCAATAAGCTTTAGATTGCAATATGGTAGAAGCACATAGCGATATAGTATTCTATGTGTCACCAAAAATGTTTACCAGCTCTTACTATTGTCCAGTTTGAGTGCAAGACTGTATGCTTCATAGTTGCATATATTCAGTGGTATGACAACCAGTTATAGAGGAATGAGACAAGTTTGGTAAAACAAACATCAAACAATCTGAAAACAAACAAATGAGCTACCTTCAAATCAAACAAATTGAACACCAAAAACACTCCATTTCAAGGGAAAGTTACAGACAAAAAATTAAATCAATCAAAGCAATATTCAGGGAAAGTATTTGATGTAAATCCAAAGGCATGAAATCAGAATTAGCAAGGCCCTTACAGTGGTATCAAAGATTGCATTCCTTCCATCCTGTGTGTAGTTGGGTTATGAACAAAGACATCCTAGTTATCAACCCACTTGACATCCATTACAGAAGAGTGAGAAGAGGGTTGGGACCATTTGAATTCATGGGGGATAGAGAAGAAATACTTGAGGGAAGCACCCAACATATTTTGAATGGCCTAGCTAGAGGTCAACACGAATTAGCATAACAAATAGCACAACTAGTTCAACATCTTGCAAGTGGTAGAAACAACAATAATGGAAATAATGGTAATAATGGTCAGAATGGGCATAATGGTGGACAGGATAATAATGATATAGCTTAGAGCAATGCTAGGGCAGCTATTAGGGTGACCCCGAGGCCTCTCATGCCTCAATTCTTGGGTGGACAACTTACTGGAAATCAGGAGCAACAAGCACAAGGAGAGGGATTTATCGATTATTTGAGAGAATGTCAATCATTGGGGGATGAGTTCCATGCTACCATGTCATTGGTGGATTTTTGCACCATCAAGTACAGGAATAGGCCAAGAAACATTAACAAAGGGTAAAAAAATAAAGAATTACAGTGAAAGGTTGGGAAACTCAAGCAATTCCCTCCTTTGATGGGTCAAGTAAATGTACTGCTAGAGCTTGGGACCAAAAGTTGGACACTTACCTACAGCTTAATCCTATGTTGGAGACAGAAGCCATTAAATATGCTACTCTACATTTGTATGGTGAAGCGCATGAATGGTGCTATCATGGTCTTGTTACATTGGGACATGCTAATATCACATCCTACCTAGAGTTCACATAAAAACTAATAGACAAATTTGATCAAAAGGATCCTAAACTTCATTTCAAAGAGTTAGCACAACTTAAGCAAAGTGGTTTAGTATATGCTTATATCACATATTTTCAGCAGTTGGTTGTCATGGTGACAGATATTTCAGAGCAGAGGTTGGTTATGCTCTTCATTGAGGGTTTATCTAAACCCCTTAGTGGTTGGATCAAGGCCTTCAAGATCGATTCCCTATAGGATGCGATCACTAGAGCTAGAGACATGGAGTTGTCCACACCTGTCAACAAAACCTCTTATAAACCTTTCATTCCTCAAAAGAACAAGGGAAAGAAGCCTTTTCAAAAGAAGGGAAACAAGAAAAGTGTTCCAGATGAGGAGTATCGCAAGGAATGCAGAATTAAGGGAATTTGTTACCATTGCAAGGAACGTTGGGAGCCAGGTCACCGTTGCCTAGGAAAAGGCAAGGCTCACCTTATCGAGGTTGTGACTGAGGATGAGAGCAGTGATGACGATCCTTCTCAGGATAGTGATGAAAACAGTTCAAATGAGGAGCAGCCTCAGGGAGAGGGTAAGAGTAGTATCATTGTTACCTTATCAGGCACTCCTAGATTCAACTCTTTTAGAGTTAGAGGATTTTTACAAGGACATCGCATATGTGTGTTGATCGACAATGGGGCAACCCAAAAATTTATTGATGCATCCCTAGTTGAGAAACATATGCTACCCACAAAGGACTTCGAAGGATTTAACGTTATGGTTGTAGATGGCTATAAATTGAGATGCACTCGTAGGGTTCCATAGTTGCCTATTACCTTGGGAAATTACACAACCATAGATGACTTCTATGTGGTGGATTTGGGTGACACTCATGCTATACTTGGAATTCAGTGGTTATACTCATTAGGAAAATATTCTCAGAACTTTTAGACCATGGAACTTAAGTTCAGGACAATAGTAGGGCAATGAGTAGTGCTTAGAGGCATGACTAATGGAACAACCAAGGTTGTATCTACTAGATGCATGGAGAGAAATTTCTGACATGATGACATAGCTTGGGCAATAGAGTGTTTGATAACCACCAAGGAGTCTTTAAATTCAGAGTAGCCATATCATGTTGACATTTAGGAGCTATTGGGTAAACATGATAGGGTTTTTGGAGAGATACCTCCAAGGAGACCACCTGATCATGGTTTTGAGCATACCATTGAGTTAGAGGAGGGGGAAAACCAATTATCAATACCCCCTATCATCATCCTAAGAAATTCAAGAATGAGATTGAGAAATAAATCAAAGAATTCCTTGAGATGGGACACATTAGACCAAGCTCTAGTCCATTCGCTTCTTTTGTGGTCTTGGTGAAGAAGAAGGATGGAACCATGTGGATGTGCATTGATTATCGAGCTCTTAATAAGAAAACCATCAAGAACAGGTACCATATACCCAGGATAGATGAGTTGTTGGATGAACTTCATGGGGCAGTGTATTTTTCAAAGATTGACCTTCATTCAAGGTACCATCAAATATGAGTCAGGGAGTAGGACATACACAAAATAACATTTTGTTGTCACTATGGGCACTATGAGTTCCTGGTCATGCCATTTGGTTTGACAAATGCACCTGCCACATTTCAATCTTGCATGAATCACTTATTCAACAAGCAGTTGTGTAAATTCTTGTTGGTGTTCTTTGATGACTTGCTCATTTATAGCCAGACTTGGGAGGAGCATTTTAGACATCTTGATGAGATCTTGGGTATCATGGAGGAGCAGTCACTCTACGCTAAGGCTTCAAAATGTGAATTTGGCCTTAGAGAGATATTATATTTGGGGCATGTGATCAATGCAGATGGAGTGCAGGTCCATCAGGAGAAAATATAGGCGATACTTGACTAGCCACCACCTAGGACACTTACAAAGTTGTGAGGGTTCTTTGGATTGTTCAGTTACTATAGACGGTTTGTGAGAGGATTTTCACAGTTGGGAGCACCTTTGACAGATTTGACAAAGAAAGGTGCATTCAACTGGTCAAAGGAGGCACAACAAGCTTTTGATAAGCTCAAGGAGGTGATGAGCAGTTTCCCAGTATTGGTGCTTCAAGATTTCACACATCCATTTGTTTTGGAGTGTGATGCCTTAGGTCCACATAGGAGCAGTGTTGATGCAAAATAGACACCCCATAGCTTTTGAGATTCATAATTTGAGGGGACCAGAGAGACTACACTCCATCTATGATAAGGAGATTCTCACCATTATGCATGCCTTGGCAAAATTCAGACAATACTTAGTTGGAGGGAAGTTTGTGGTGAAGACAGACCATAACAGTCTCAAATATTTCTTGGAGCAGAGGGATTTGAATGAGAGGTAGCAGAAGTGGGTCAGCAAGATACAAGCATATGACTTTGATATAGAGTATGTGAAGGGAAAAAAGAATGATGTGGCAAATGCCCTTTCTAGGAGACTTTCAGTGTGTTCACTCTCAGATATTTTTGCAAATTGGAAATCATGCTTGTTTGTGGAGTACTCCAAGAACAAGTTTTCTTTTGAGTTGATGGATGGGCTGATTCAGGATGACAGGTATAGAGTAGTGGATGATGTGATCTACTACAAGGATAGGATCTACTTGGTGCCAGAATCTAGGTTAAAGGATAAGATATTGCGGGCTTCTCATGACACTCCCTTAGTCGGCCATCAAGGCTATTTCAAAACTTATAGACAAGTCAAAGAGAGGTTCACATGGAAGGGCCTCAAGGATGATGTATTGAGACATGTCAAGGAGTGTGTGACTTGCTAGTAGAACAAATTAGACTGCACACATCTAGTTGGATTGCTACAACCATTGCCTATACTAGAGCAAAAATGGGAGAGCATTTCTATGGACTTCATCATAGGTCTACCTAAGGTGCATGGGAGAGATAATATCTTTGTGGTGGTGGATAGGTTGATGAAGTATGCTCACTTCTTTGCTATTTCAACTGAGTATAGGGCACCACAGGTGGCTGAGTTATTTTTTAGGGAGATCTTTAGATTGCATGGACTACCCTAGAACATAGTCAATGGCAGGGATAGTAGATTCATGAGTGCATTCTGGTAGGAGTTGTTTAGGTTGGCGGGTACTGAGTTGACTTTGAGCATGAGTTATCACCCTCAGACAGATGGACAGACAAATTGTAAAGAAATGGGTTGAGGGGTACTTGCGCAACTACATTGTAGGACATCAACAAGCATGGATCAAGTGGTTGTACTTGGGGGAGTATTGTTATAACACCACTTATCATATGTCCATTGGGATGAGTCCTTTCAGAGCTTTGTACTATTACGATGTACCTTCTTTTATGGAGATGGCTTTTGGTGACAGCAGGGCCCCCAAAGCCAAGGACTAGATTTAGGAGAGTCGGGATATCTTGAGGGTACTCAAAGATAACTTGCAGGTGGCACAAAATGAGCAAAATACATATGCAGATAGACAAAGGGTTGAGCGCAATTTTGAGGTAGGTGATTTGGTATACCTCTGCTTGCATCCCTATAGACAATCTTCTCTTAAGAAGAGTGGAGCCAAAAATCTCAAGCCCATATTCTATGGACCTTACAGGATTATCAAGCGGGTGGGAGAGGTAGCATATGAGTTGGAGCTTCCAGAGAGTAGCAAGATTCATAATGTATTCCATGTTTCATGCCTTAAAAAGGCACTAGGATAGCAGGTTACTTCTTCTTCATATCTTCCACCATTGGACAAGGAGGGATATTTGGTCCTAGTCCCTGAGGAGTTTGTTCACACTCAAGAGAGAAGGCTAAGCAACAAGGTGGTAAAAGAGTATTTGGTGAGATGGAAATATTTTCCAGCCAAGAATGCCACATGGGAGAATGAGCAAATTCTTCAACACCCGAGTTTGCAATTGCTTGGGGACAAGCAATTTCGAGAAGGGAGGATTGTAATGTCCCCTTCTGCCTAGCCACTCTGAGTACCTCATTGCCTTTTAATTCCCGAAGGAAATTGTTGAACACCAGGAATCATTTATTTAATTATTCAATTTTGGCCTAAGCTTCATTATTTCTCTAAGCCAATATTAAATAATTAATTAAATTACTTTTGTAAGTGACTTTATGAAGTTTGATTTAAGTGATTATGGAAATATTCATTAATGAAACATTACAAAAGTTACTTTATGGTTTTGAAGGAAAAAATAAAAAGAAAAGAAAGTCACTTATCGGGCATGAAGAAAAATATGTGAGAAGCTCTCTTTTGGACGACACTTTTGAATGATACATTTTCCCCACGGAAAGACTTGGTCAAGCATTTCAATTTAGGGTTTGAGGGACCTCTCTACCAATTTTGGGTGTGCAAGATCATCCCTAGCTGGGTCGTTTCTGTTTGGAAAGAAGAATAACCTCTATGGCAATCGAGTTTCATTTGATTCCCATGAATTCCTTTCATCAAGTTTTGGCTAGTTCCAATGATCAATTTTGGAGGAAGAATGGAGTAGCAGAGGCATATTCCAATGTTCAATTCCTAGGAATGCTTTGTTTAGGGTTAAGACTCCATTTCCAGACCAAGCTGAAGTAGAGACAGGACAGTAGTAGAAACACTCAATTCCTGAAGGAAAACGTGTTGTGAAAGGTGAAGATGCATCATCCTTGGCTTCCAATCCGAGTTATGGTTGTGGTGGAGTTCTTGGGAGATGACATGAGGAGAGAACCATGTTGGGCACTTCATATTTCAAGAATGTTGAGTGCCATTAAGAAGATCACAGTCGCTGCAAGAAGTTCTAAGCATTTTTGACGATTTCTTCATCATTTTGGGTGTTGCCATTCACTCAACACAGGTCTGGGTGTTTCTTGCTTCCTCTTTGTATCTTGAGTCTAAAAAAAAATTTCTAGAGTTTAGTGTAATGACATAGATTGTCATGGAAATCTGGGTTAGTTGGGCATAGCATTTCAATGACTATAAACTTAGAAAATGCATTTTAATTTGCTGCTATAAATTAAATGATATTTCTAAGTACCTTCTTGACTTGATATGGGTAACACTAAATCTGATCTATGCTCATAGCTGCCTAGGCAATGTCCTTGGAGAAAACTCATGAACATAAATTACTATTGGCTATTGTTATTTCACCCCAAATCTGCTGTAATAGGCTTGCCAATGAGACTGAAATGTTAACCTGAATTTACACAACTACTGATAATAAATTTTTCGTTTCCAAGTTACAAAACACAATTTGGAATATAAACAGAAGGTCATGTAATAAGCTTCAAATAGCAATTTGGTAGAAGCACATAGCGATATAGTATTCTATGTGTCACCAAAAATGTTTACCAGCTCTTACTACTGTCCAGTTTGAGTGCAAGACTGTATGCTTCATAGCTGCATATATTTCATGGTATGATAGCCAGTAATAGAGGAATGAGACAAGTTTGGTAAAACAAACATCAAACAATCTAAAAACAAACAAACTAGCTCCCTTCAAATCAAACAAATTGAACACCAAAAACACTCCATTTCAAGGGAAAGTTATATACAAAAAATTAAATTAGTCAAAGCAATATTCAGGGCAAGTATTTGATGTAAATCCAAAGGCATGAAATTAGAAAGATTAAATCAGAATTAGCAAGGCCCTTACAATCACGAGCAACATCCTTCTTACCTTTCTTAGTTTTGCTCCTAGTTTGAACACTCAAGCAAACAACCAAATTAGTTGAATGCGCATCCATTCCAGCTTCCTTCCCATGATCTGAGTCTGTCTAGTCACCGAACAAGCCCTTCCCAATCAACTCCATAGCCTCCTGATTAAGGAAAATCATCCCCTCGGTTGAAGCCTCCAACTTCTCCTTGCTTATGTTAATGAGCATATCCATGTCCCTTCGGAGTTGCATGTTCTGTCTCTCCAGCACCACCACTCTCGGCCCATAGTCATTCTTTAGAGCTGCAAGCTCATCCACCATACAACCAACACTAGAATTCAAAGATCGAGAAAGTCCAAAAATAGATTCCTGCTCTTTAATACTTTGAAGAGTAGAGATGTTGCACTTGGAAATGGTATCATGCTTGTTATGGAGATTCTAAATCTCTTGAACAAGCCACATAAGTAGATTGAAAGAAATATTTGCCCCTTCCTTAACAAGGCTCGATGCCTGAGAAAAATCCATTGCACCCCAAAACAAACCCCTACCTTGATGCAAACCAACCGATGGTTCCTCCACATGAGCATCCTCAGATCCAAGCTTGGCCTTCCCCCGATCCTTAGACACAGAGCCCTGAGTAGAATCTTCAAGGTTTACAACCAAATTCTTTTTACCAGCCACAAGGAACCCACCACCAGTCAAAACCTCACCCTGAATTTTTCCAGCCACCTCGTCAATATTAACATTCACCTCCTTGGCATGACCCTTAAGCTTCTTACCAACAAAACCCTCAACAACACCCTCATGAATCTTCAACTTGTGTTTCACATGAGGAGCAGCTTGCGAGGAAGAAGGGATAACATCACCCATAGACGAAGTGTAAGCCAGATCAATGTCAAAGCCATCAGACCAGCCCTTTGACTCATCCTTAGCCTATGTACCAACAAACTCTAGAATCTCATCAATTTTGCATTTCCCACTCTTTCCCCATTTTCTTAGAAACAAGGGACTGAGGAGTTCTAACAATGCAGTTAGCCTTAATAAACTCGGCAATTAGAAGCATTAATCCTTCATGAAGAAAGGAATTCCTAGGGCTTTTTTTGTGATTTGAGATACTTTCTTCTAGTGATAACAACAGATAGAAAGGAAAAGATACCAACTTATCATGGCGAAAATGATTGATAAAAACAAAGTGATGACCATAGAGCGTTGTAAATCTTCCATCCAGAGTAAAGTAGTGCATTAACGCCACAACAACCACCCACCATATAGGTTTGATCTTAGTTCGGTCATAGCCTCCATAGTCCAAGCAAACCATTTTAACCCTTTCCCTATCAAGAGAAAATTTTGCCTAACAGATTGTGAAATATTCTTGTCCTGGTAAAATTTCCTGCCTTCCATTGACAAGCATGTCACCTCTTGATTAGGTCTTCATTAATGGTAATATGCCTACCATACAAACTCACCACATGACCATGCCAGAAAAAACCCAAAATCCCAAAAGACCAGAGGTTCATGGATGCACGCAAAGTATTTGACATAATGCCTGAACTAAATGTTGTATTTTGGGTTGGTTGGCTTATGGGATATGCACTAAATGGTAGAATGGAGAATGTCTGCCAACTGAGCTATAGCACTATGATTGCGGGCTATGCACAAAACAAATAGTAGAAGGAAGCGTGGTTTTTTGCGAGCCCTTTCATTCTATCCACTCATCAAAGCAGAAGGAAGCCTTCAGGTTTTTTTTGCATCATTCCCTCATTGAATGCAAATATAGTCCAAACACTCTATCATCCAATCACTCCACCATGCAATTTAATTTCTCAGTCCAATCTCATTATCCATGTATCTAGAAAATATATTCTTGAGGACCAACTGCCCTCCATCACCCCCTCTACTTATAAATAGACTGTAATGTGCACTATTCTATAACCTTTAAAGTTGATCATGCAAGAAGAGAGCTTCAAACGATAATGCCCTTTTTTCATGTGATTTGTATAGTTTTTTTGTTCTTTCAATATAGTGAGCTTTAGACTACATGTCATAAAAAACTATTAATTACTACTCATTAAGTAAATTTATGAAGAACTATTTGTAGTTAAAGGGTTTTTGTTTTGTGGAGAGTTATAGTTGTGGTTTTATTTGTTCTTTTGTTGCCTAGCTTGCTCATTCAAATTTTAGGAGATGGCAAGTTTGTCGAATTTGCTTCGAGAAGAGTCGGCACGACCTCTGTATTTGTTCATACCTTGCTCATTCTGGTTCTCATGTATCTCTTCTAGCTTGCCTTAGGAATTTAATGCTTGTTTTTGTCATGTCTGTAATGAATTAAGGTATTTTTACTTTTGTAATCTTGATGGAGGTCAAATAAAATACAAACTGATAAATGATGGACGAGCACATTCTCTTGTTGTGTCCCTTTTATGAAATGATGAATGTGCATACTGTGTGCCAACTGCCAGAGCGCCCATACCTGCCCTCACTGTCCTCGACACCTATTTTATTTTTATTTTTTCCTTACCCCTGTTGTTCGCTTTGGAAGTAACTTGTTGTGGGGGTGGGATGTGACATATTTGTAGTTTTAATTTTAATGCTTTGTATACCAAAGAATAGTGGATATAGGGTAAATGATTCCCCTCTCTGTATCTACATCTTCTAATGACTATATTTTTAATTGTATGTAATATAAATGTTCCCTTAGTCATTTAGTCATGTACCCTGATGTGAACAGTGTCCCTATTCCTTTACCAGTACATTTATTCTAATTTCTCACATCTCCTAGTGACATATATAAACGGTGCTTGTGGTGATTTAAACAAAATTTTATATTGGGATAGCTTATTTTGTTTAGTGAACCTTTCAAGTTTTGTTCCTTTTAGGGTTAGAAATCATATGTAAGAATAACAATCCAATATAACTCAAATTAGTTGAATGAGAATCAATGTGACTATCTAAGCATCATAGTTACACAAACTAAATCAAACATCCATATGCATTGTATGTGAAATCACTAATCAGCTATCATAATCATGTAGCAAAGTATCAATATCCAAGTCCAACAATATCAAGTATCCAAAATAGGGTATAATAGGTGGGATCGCGGGAGGGAATGGGCCTTACAAGTACATTTTTCCTTGCTTACATAGAAAGAGATGTTAAGCGTAAGCCTCATGTACAACTGATGTAAAGATATATCTTATCAAAAAATAATCAATTTCTTATCTACAAAAGTCCTAGCTACATTTAGCTAACACATGATATGCACATCCATAATTGTGTTTGCAATGGAAAGCAAAAGGTAAATCTACATTGTTTTCCAATTCCTCTTAATTTTTTGTTCAAGACTTCGAAGTCAATGTTTTAGTAGGAGATGGAAGAAGCCAACTTTAATTTTTCCTTTTGATGCTTCCAAACCAATTCATGTTTTCCTTTGTTCACTGCAGCCAAATAAAGGATGTATCTAACACCAATTATCATGAATCATGCTGCTAGAAACCACTGATCTACTAAGCCACTTGATTCAAGGTCATTGTTGCCCTTGCTGACTAGTGAATAATTTTATTTTGAAATCTGAAATTGGAAATTTTCAATATTAATTAATATTTGGACTTCGATTTCTTATATAGTTATTTTTATACTACTTAAATTTTCTTTAATTTTTCCTTTCTTCCAAATATCAAATTATTTTGGTTTTGATGTTTGACTTCAAATTGTTCGAATTGTTTATTTCAAATCTTCATGGATGTACCAATGCTTCAATTATTTACTCAAGTAAATAAAGAACCATTTGTAGGAAATGGATGGAAATTGTATGGTATGCCTATTAATATGTGAATGTCATTTTTGTCAATGCCTATAGGGGTTCAAACTAAATTGTTAGATTTAGATGCTCTTCTTTTTTCATAAATTACTTCTAAGGATTGATTTTTTTATTATCGCACAAGGAAAATGGTGCTTTTGGGGATTTAGACTACAATTGTTTGTTGAGATCACTACTTTTGTTTAATGGAATCCTTATTAGAAATTTGACTTTTGGTTAGTGCTTAAGAGAAATGGTGCTTGTGATGATCAACAAATCTAATTGTTGCATTGAGGCCCTTGTTTTTTATAAGTGGAATGGGATTTGAACTATTGACCAATGTTTAGAGTAAATGGTGCTCATGAGATTTAAGATAAAATTTTGTGTGAAGACCTTAACAGTTTTATATGTTGGATACTCTTTAAGCAAACAATTGTTATAAGGATTTTATCAAAAAATGTCGAATCAAGTATTGGTTGTAAGTGTCCTTAGCTGAAACAAAGACTTATTTGGGCCCCTTTATTTTTGGAGAGCATCTTATTGTTTGAACTGTAGACAATTGTTTTGATCAATTGGACTTGGGGAATTTAAACTAAAATTTTGTAAGCAGAATTCTTGTTTTTTTTTTTAAGTACTTCAAAGGACTGTTTATGCAATAATAAAATGAAAAATGTAATCCATCAATAAAGGTAGAACATATCTTTGAGTGCTTTTATAGATTATTTCTCATATATCTTTCACAGTAGCTAGGCGAGTGCTCAACAAAAAGACTTTGTCCAATTTCGATCCCTTGACCACCTTTTGGAAGCCAACAAGGTCATATAGGTGTTTAAATATTAGGTATTATTGTAATATTAGAATCTTCTGTTATTTTCTCTTCAATGTGGTTTCTCTTGTGTGAATGCCCTAGACCACACTAAAAAAATTACAATAGTAATGCGTAGCACAAATAACAACTTGGGCATTTTAATTTTGGGGCTAAAAATTTTATGTTAAACTTATTATTGTGGTAATTTGAAAGTGTTTTCAATAAAAATTGTGTAGATTTTTTTCATTAATTTGTTGCAAGTTTTTATCTGCTCTCTCAACAACCCTCTACATTCTTTTGTGGGTAGGATATAGGGTGGCTTGGCTCTAATGAGGTGCCTCATTATCAATCTAAAAAAAAAAAATCATTTTTCCACTACATTGCCTTGCTCTAACATGCAACATATCTTGTTCACTTGGGAAGAAATGATTGAAATTCCAGTTATAATTAGGGCAACAAAACTCCTAATATCCTCAATGATCATAATATATTTCATCAACACCATGTGTCTTATACTTTGCAGCCACCCCTGACCCATGTGACCCATGCCCTAGCAACCTACTAATACATGACCTAGCAACCTACTAATACATGAGGATCTAGATAAAGTTGAAATCTATTTAAAAAAAAATTTGCCTCTTCACAATACTCTATTCATGATTCTCCCTCTATTCTTCATGCCCTTCATCATTCAATCCTTCTCTTGCACAAATACCAAGTGTAGCCTATCCAAGTTTTAGATCTACATTAATTAATCTAAATTGGAGTGTCTACTACTTTTTTTGCTCTCTACCAATACTTTTATCTTCAAATTGTATCCCATTTTAATTCTCCAATAGTTGTGACCTTCACTATGAATTTAATTTCATATTTATGCAGGAAGCTATAGTTTGTATGTTGCTAACTGCTTCCCCTACTACCATGCTTGCTCTTGAATGTGCTTTTGTTGTGTCTCCTACAAATCCTTTAAGAGACAATTTTTGCAACAAGCATTAACAACAATCAGATAATATTATTGACAAAATATCAAATTTAAGCTATTATTTGAAAGATCGTTCAAAATACAAGAAACACATAGTTTGCAAATGGGCCTTTTAAACTTCTCATGCATAAGCTACCAGTAATTAAGTCATTTTGCTGAGGAGTGAAATAGACTTTTATTCATTGAAAAATTAATCATCCATGAGGTCAGAATTATTGAGATTTTACTTTCCAGACTCACATTTATAGTAGTTGTTATAATTAATCACCATCCTATATGCTAAATTAATGCTAATTCTTTAATTCTCATATCATGTTTACAAAAGTTGTTCATTTTGACCATTTATTTTGGGTTGCTTCTATCTATTTATATTAATTTTCTTTTTTGTATTTTCTTGATAGTAGTTGTTATAATTAATCACCATCCTATATGCTAAATTAATGTTGATTCTTTAATTCTCATATCATGTTTGTAGAAGCTATTCATTTTGACCATTTCTTTTGGGCTGCTTCTACCTATTTATTTTAATTTTCCTTTGTGCATTTTCTTTTTCTTAATATGCTTCTCTTTATTGTGAATGTTGTTTCTACTTTGTGAAGGCTATTAAATGATAAAGTATGGTTGTCAAAACATTTAATTCAGAATTTGTATGACCGAACCGTACTTTGTTCTTGTAAATTTTTTGCATATGTTAACTATTTTGTAAGTGTTATATCATTGCATAAGAAATGCACTACAAACTTGCATACCAACAAGAGTAAACCCCCTCCTTGTTCTTGCTCCAATAGGAATTGCAACATTTAATATACAAGCCTCAACTATACATGCAACCCTCAAGATTCCAATTAGAGAAATGAAACTGTTGCAAGGACAAGCATTGACAACATTCACAACACAAGAATCCTATCTATGCATCACACACAACTACAAGATAACTATGACACAAATTTAATATAGTTGTTACATTACAAACAATGTTTAGACAAGAAGGTGACGATCCAATTCAAATACAATTTTGTCAAACATTACAAAACATTTGCAACGCAGAACCAACAAAACATAATTGGGACTTATTAATGTCTCACACCAACAAGCAACTAACAAAGACTAAACAAGACGATTTTGATCAATCGATACACTTATTTACTACAAACGAGTTGGTAACATTATACAACAAAAAAATGTTGAAACTACTTAGTGTACCTATTGCACTTAGTTGTGCAAAAAATACACAATCTAAACTAGGTGTCGATAATAGTGACGAGCAACTTCCCCAAGAGATATTCCTAAGAAAATGTCAACGTGTCATGCTTACAACAAACCCAAAAACTATAGCAATACATCCATTAACACGTAACAACCGTAGACAAATACCACTAGCCATGGCATGGGCTATCACTATACACAAATTGCAAGACCTTACACTAAATGAAACCATTATCAATATTGGTACAACTGAGAGACAAGGCCTTACGTTTACAACAATTCTAGAGTCAAATCCATAAATGGCCTTCACATAGACCCTACATTCTATTTTGATCACTACTCCAAAATGAAAAAAAATCCATACAACATTATTAGGAAGAAAGAAGAAGCTCGCATGTACTTGCTCTCACAACAACATGCTTAGATATGTACAATTAATTACACACTCTCTCAAAGTTATACAATTTTTTATTATCCCCTTTTTGAATAGAGAATCTTCTACACGTGTTTGTAGCAAACTTGTCACTCCTTGTTCAAGGAAATCTAATCAACATTATCTTTCACTTCTTAGACATTCCATGTCTTTGAAAAAGACAAATAGATGCTCTAATGTAAATTTGACTTATGCAAACTTGCTACAAATTGTTCAAAAGGATTTCGTTGTTTATAGAGAGGAAATCCAACAAAAGATTGTACATACTTGTATTATACAATGCATATGTCTATATAGATATATTTTAATACAACCAACTATGTATAAAAATAATTCATTAATGCTTCTTCTTTAATTTCCTATTGGCGTCTCCCTTGAACCTCCTATAGATGCAAATCCTAGTTTATTTATTTGCAGTGCAAAACAGAGAGCATGGTAGGTGTGACAAGCCTTTATTTTGAATATATATATATATATATATATATATATATATATATTACAAAACATATGGAGATGGGGCACTCGTAAAAACTAAAGATCAAGAGTAAAAATTCATTTAAAGGGGTGACCATAATGGTAAGAACCTAGTTATTGTGTTGCTTCAAACGTTTTTAACTTTAAATATTGTCAGACTTCACGCCAGAATTTAAATAAAAAACTGAATCAAAATATGATCCTTTCAAAATGAAGACAAAACCCCAAACTCACTCAAAGCAGAAACTAGATTACATAATCAGTGGGAGGAATGGTGAGGCCAGAGGAAGGCTCCGATGGCAAAATCCCGTTTGTATGTAAGATCTCCTGTAACAGGTAAACCATACTCCTGAAGTAGAATATCCAGCCTCCATTCGGGCATGGATTCGTAGTCGGCCTTGGAATACCTCGGGTAATTCACAGGCATCTGAAACGCGCACGCTCCTCCATATGACAATGGCCTGCGTTCACTCTCACAAAAACTAGCCTTTGCTGGCACTGCTCCCTTTTCCCCTCGCAACTTCTTCAACAGATGTTCAAGCGAATTCACGCGGCGCATGAGGCAGAAAATGCCTTTCCGCTCCTGCTCTGCCTCAACATCCATGCCCACCATATTAGCGGTATTTGAAACGCCTTGTTTTGCCTCACAGTTTTGGCAGTCGGGGGAAAGGAAATAATATAGAGCGAATGCGTGGAGCGCAAGCCAAAAGTATAGTAATTGAATTATACATGACAACGGAGCACAATAATTGGGCATATATTCTTCTAACAGTAACGGACTCCCCGAAATGTTTCTAATTTTTACTGCCGTTCTACTTCACTGCGTCCACGTGGCACGCGCGTTTCTAGAGTTGTTGAGAATGATAAACGCCATTGGCTGTCCGTTACCGAATTATGGCAGGAATTTATTTGTGCGAGGTATTCGTGAAGAAAGTTACGTGTTATATACGTTGATTTTGTCACATGCGATGCTTGATTCGGGTGAACGTGTAGAAGAGAATGTTCCAGAGTAACATGTGGACGAAATTTGCTGTCCGTAGTTTTAGGATTTATGAAATAGGGGGAAGAATATGAGTAGAATATAATAGAATAGAAGACTTTTAATGTTCACGAAACTAAAAGGAGGTCTATGGGACAGTAACCCCTGCTATTTTAGTATTGTGAAGTGTTGTTCTCCTGCCGTTTAGTTTGATAATGAGCTCTCCCATTTTGCCCACACATTCCATGTTGAATAAATCTTGAAAATTTGCACCTCTTAACCCACTTATGTAGCGTCCTCTCATGTCACTATAAGCTTTACAATCAAGAATAAAATGCTTCTCTGTTTCCCCCTGCCTAGCTGTACAAAAGATACAAACCCTCTCTTCCCAAACTTCTTTTGGCCTTTTCCATCTCCCTGTTTCACACCAAAGACAATGTGAGTTAGTCCTCAATTGAGCAATAAGAATCTTTGACCTCCACGGAATATTTGCCTCTATATGTGCCTTTTGTTGATGGTCCAAGTTGGGATTAAATTCTTCTACATAATACTTTTTCTTTCTCCCAACTGCTCTTGTCATGAATACTAGTTCTATAAGCCCATAATACAAGAACAAGTTGTTTGTTCCACTTACTTACATGTTTATCAATTATTTCCCTTAAAATATGTTCAAAGGTTCTGTTGATATTTTTAGCTTGACCATTTGAGAGGAACTCCCATCTTGATATGTAGTAGGTTTATACATAGCATAAGTTGGGTACATATGTTTTGTGTCAACCATATGATAAATTAGAATAAAATTAGTTATCCCAGATACACATTACAGTAGTAGTTCTCTTTAGTGAAACTCTATATATATTGTTGTGACTTTTCAAGTGTAAATCATCTTAGTTATTGTAATTGGAGTTTATGCTATATTAGGAGGTTACCCTCTTGATATGACACTATGAAGATAATGGTAAAAATATTTTGTTGCTCTCATTACTACAAATATTGTGTATCATCATCATTATTTTGATTGTAATTACATTACAAGTGGTATTAAAGCTTTTTTTAAGGGAATGGAGTGATAGAAGGATTGAAAAGATTGAACAATCATTTTATCTATAATACATCTATCTTTTGTCATCCTATCTTATAAACATCATTTTCAAAAATTCTACCAAGTCTACATGAACAAAGGTCAAATGTTCGATACATCATTTAAGTATAAATGTTATTTTGGAAGGAGAAAAACCTCTCTTAAGATCATAATCCGTCTCTTTGGACTTTATTGATGTCATATGAGAATTTTTTTCAAGGAAAAGTATTAGTAAAGAATGATGTAGGAAGTCAAATTTGCA
The DNA here is from genome assembly GCA_007258455.2 of Sequoia sempervirens. Taxonomy (NCBI): domain Eukaryota; kingdom Viridiplantae; phylum Streptophyta; class Pinopsida; order Cupressales; family Cupressaceae; genus Sequoia; species Sequoia sempervirens. The sequence goes on from VDFB02271358.1 coordinate 280,621,395, forward strand.
ATTTGGTGGGGTTATGGACAATAAGAATAAAATAGCAATACGTTTAAGCTCTATTTATAAGTTAGGGAAGTCTACAATCCCGAAGAGTATGATTATTGTGGGTTTACAAACTATGGAAGCAAAATAATAATGATACATTTTTGCATATATATATGTGTGGGATCTAGGACTGTGCAGGCTTCCTATATGGGAAGTAGGTAATGAGAGACAATTCATAATTCTCATGCAAAGGAACATTTTTGGCCTATTCCTTAACATCTATTGGAGATAAACTAATGAAAGATACAACCAAGGAATATGTTTGCATGCAAGAATCAAATGAAAACCTTCAAGAATGTTTAAGATACCTTTTTAGGTTGGGATATAGACTCAAATAGAGGAAATATGCTCAAGGTTTTTCACACACTATAAAATTATTTTCAACAACACGGAAAACCTTCAAAGCCTAGATTTCATGAAAATGAGCATGTTTGTCTTGAATAGACAAAAGTACTAGAAAAAGATGATTCAAAAACCCAAGGTGAGGGATACCTATAAACACAAACTAGTTGATGGAGTTGACAAACTCAAATTTATAATGCCTTAGTTTGTGCAAGCATGGATTCCCCTTCAAATGGGTAAATACGTGTGCATGATAATGAATATGCAACTAGAAGATTTCAAACAAGGAAGAAAACCATAGTGAGGGATACCTATAAACACAAACTAGTTGATGGAGTTGAGAAGCTCAAATTTATAATGCCTTAGTTTGTGCAAGCATGGATTCCCCTTCAAATGGGTAAATATGTGTGCATGATAATGAATATGCAACTAGAAGATTTCAAGAAAGGATTGAGATATATTTGTAATGAGAATTAGCTTTTCCAAGAATAGGGGAGTCTTTAGTAAGTGCAAATAGGTGAAAAAGGGCTCAAAAGGGTTTATTTATAAAATATTTATTCACATGTATATGTATTAAGGGTAAGTGCAAAGAAATGAGGGGAAAAAAGCGGGTCTTAAGTGGTCATTTTTTTTCTAAAATCAAGAAAATTTGATCTTGGATGAGTAATTAAAGATAGTTACCCTCAAAATTTGAAGATGAAACAAGAACAAGAGTTGTAGTGCTCTAAATATGTTTTCTAAAAAAGTTATTCGTTTTGAAAATTGTGGAGATTAAGGGGTTCAAATAGGGGGAGCACTCAAAGTGCTCATGTTTTTGTCAAAATAACATAACATGGTGTTTGGTGTGCTCTCCCTAAATGTTCATGTTTTTTAGTATTTCAAAAATCACTTTGGTGAAAAATTAGCTAATACCATGTAATTTATGCTTGATTTTTTACTAAGTTTTAAATGAATATATGATTTTTTACTAATTTTCATAGTGGACACATCAAACAAAAAATTGAGTGTGCCCCTCTAATATTTTTGCAAAATAATAAAAAAATATATAAAAAGTTGATTATGAATAGAATAGAGTCTAGTTTGCAAAAATGTAATTTGTTCCAATTTTTGATGAACGGGTAAAAAATAAAACAAAAAATACCATACATAGGTTTTTAACAAAAAATAGAGACACTAGAAAAAAATTAAATATCAAAACCTTAACATAATTCAAATATAGAAACAATTACATGGTTAGAAAGCTAAGAGAGAGCTCAATGTTACTATGTGTTTTTAACTTGGCATTGAAAGATATGCAAACCTAATGTAGAGCATGCTTCAGATTGTATCATTTTTTTAGATTTACAAAAAACACAACTATGGGTGTTGGCATGTAAGTCCAACCCTCTAGGTTGGATGCCCAAGGAAAATCCAACCCTAAGGGTTGGAAATACCCAAAGCAAATAATAATGCAAGAACATTATAGCGCACTTGCATTTGTGTGAAGAAAAAATGATCTCTCTCCCCATCAACCTCTCTCTAGACCTATCCCTCTACCTCTCCCTCCCTCCCTTCTTCCCTCTCTACTTCTCTCTATCAACTTCTCTCTCCCTATCCCCCTAGAGATCTATATATATCTCGAGCTCTCTAGACCTATCTCTCTACCTTTTCCTCTCTCTACTCTCTCTCTCTCACACACACACACATAAGCTCTAGACCTATCTCTCTACCTCTCCCTCCCTCCCTCATCTCTCTATTTTTCCCTCTTTATAACTCTCTTTAAATATCTCCTCTTCCTCTTTATCCCTCTCCTACCTCTCCCTCTCTATATATCTCTCTCCACCTCTATCTCACTCTCTCTCTCCCTCAAGCTTTAGACCTATCTCTCTACCTTTCCCTCCATCCTCTCTCTTTGTGTCCCTCTTTATATCTCTCTCTATACCTATCTCTCTACCTCTCCCTCCCTCATCCTTCCCTCTCTATTTCTCTTTATCTTCACCTCTCTCTCTCTCTTTATCCCTCAAGATATCTCTATATCTCCCCCTCACTCCCTTCGTCCCTCCATCCCCTCTCTCTTCCTTTCTCTATCTCTATCTCATCACTCACTCTCTCTTTCAAGCTCTAGACCTATCTCTCCACCTCTCCCTCCCTCCCCCATTCCCTCTCTTTTCCCCTCTTTAGACCTCTCTCTTTAGAAATCTCTACCTCCCCCTCCGCCTCTCCTTCCCTCTCTACTTCTCTCTATCTCATCTCTCCCCCCTTTCCCTATATATCCCTTTCTCTACCTCTCTCTATCTCTCATTCTCTCCTCGATCTCTAGACTTATCTCTACCTCTCTCTCTATCTCACTCTCTCTACCTCTCCCTCCCTATAAGATTTGGTATAGAATACTTTATATCATGCTAGATTTGGATGAAGATTATAGCTGCCCAAGATCTAGGAACTTCATGAAAACATAAGAGAGATCAATTATGAGAGAATAATGTTATTCTATCAAAGGATACAAATTATATATTATGATTGTTATGATTGTTGATTTACACATGAGAACCCCTTAGTTATATAGACAAGGTGAGCCATAGGATTAGACAAGATCATTACAAGTGTCTTAATCATATGTCATGAGACCACTAATATTAAATGGCCTCAAGGACACTGTTAAGTGGGAAAGATATCTCATATCTAACAAGTGAATCAACCTAAATCTAGCTTTTCTTCTTTGGAATCAACATTAGAACACAAACCTGTTGGGAAAATGTGTCTCAACCTTGCAATTATATACGATTTATCGTCAAGAGGATGTATGTTGGTATATGGCGATTGATCATGCCAATACTGTACACTCATAGTGCAAGATATGGGGTTCGGGGCATCACCCCAATTTTTTTTTGTTGACACGTCAAGGTTTTCCTACTGACATGTCAAGGTTTTCTCGTTGACACATCAAGGTTCTATCCCGCTGACACATCAAGGTTTTTCTATTAACACATCAAATGAAAATGACCTTGTAAAAACCTAATTCTACAAGGTTCCAAAAAATATTTTTATAAGCGGATGGGATGTATGTAGATGAGGGTGTATTCTAAGAGTATAATAGTGATCGTGTTGTCTCTTGATCTCTAGTGGTGATACTTTTGTGAGAAGCTTGCTCTGCAAGTATATTGTAATATTTTGATTTCTAAATAATATATTGGGCAACTTTTGGAGTGTGGGGCTTTTCTCCCGAAAGGTTTTTCCCCACATAAATCATTATGTTGTGGTATGCATGATATTTATGTCTATTTATGTTAAATAAGTTTTTGTAACTGTTAAAGATCTATAAAAAATTTGCATTATTCTCCTCTCAAGATTAGTGTAGGAAGTTGTTCCACTACCTTAGCTTCCTTACAAATTTATGACACTACCAAGGGTGACAATTTATTGCACTGCATAAACAAGCATAAAATGACAAAAGATAAGATAAGATCTAATACCAACTAAGACTTCTAGAAATATTTATAGGACCTAAACTTAAACTTAACATGTGAATAGGACCTACTAGGTGAACTAGCTAGGTAAAACACCTTATTCACACCAACACTTCCCTTACTTGTACAACTTAGGGAGGAACACATTCCAATGTAAATAATGCAAATATGGGTCTCAGCTATGAGGCCATGTTAGATACCTAGGTACAAATACAATCTCTCAAAAATGGAGAAAAGGATAAAACTAGTGGGATAAAACTTCTCCCCAAAAGATGAAAAAAATTCTCTCAATGAAGAATGAGGACAAAACCCCATATGAGGAAAAATACCCCCCATAAGAGAGAAGAAGAGATACCATGCAACCCATCTTCAATGTAGAGTCTCTTGCAATGATGGTATATGCTCGACATTGAATGTTGAAGATGATCCAATATCGTTGAACAACATTCCTCCCCTTAGGAAGAAACAAAACCAAGATAGTATGTGGTGTATGATAAACCTCCAAGGTTTGCTTGCACCTCATCAACAAGAAGACATTACTCTGCCTTCACCATGAACCTAACAATCTTCTAGGCTCTGTCCTGACTTGGTTCACCAACTGAACCTTGCTATAACTCTGTTCCAAGAGTTTCCACTTTGTGCTTTAACCTCAGAGGATTCAACACCTTCTTGCTCTTGCAATCTTTGTCACTACACCTAGAAGAGTCTAGATGCCAACTTCATCAATTGTTAGAACTGCCTGCAGGGGAGCTTGAGACATTGATTTCACACTTTCCATATCCAAATGGAACCATCTTTCTTGGTGTTCAACCTTCAATCTACCCGATTTCATGAATTTGCCTTGGACAAGCCTAATTCCCTACTAGCCTTTACCAGTCGGTTTTTGACTATTTTCTCTTAAACTTATCAAAAGACCTAGAAAATAAATACCACTTTCTGATACCCTTTTTAGAGTTTTAAATCCTTCACCTAGTTTCAAACCTCTATCTGCACCGTACAATTGATTCCTACAAACAAGGAAGATTAGGGTTAATAGGCCTAATAGCTGGGGTTTTGGGAGATTCTTGATGTTTCCTCTCACTATTAGATTGTTCAAGCCTCAACTCTCTTTAACATGTCAAAATATGACCAAAACCTTCATGAAACCATACAGGTACCATACTGTACTTTCTGCCCCTACCCGAGTTCTCAACTTTCTCTTCCAAACTCCTAACCGGGTAACTTACACTCGCCTAGGGTTTGGTATTACCAACTTTTGCTTGGATCTCAAGGTTTCCTACTACTACATATTTATAGAGGACTGACTCCACTCCCATATTCCACCAAACTCAGGAGAATCCCGTGGTCGGTGTCTATGGGGGAGTTATTCCAAACTTAACTACTCAAAACAGAGAAAATGAACACCCTACACTCTAATCTAAGAGTTAGAAACAACAAACCTACTCTAAGAAATATAAAAGAAAAATTAATGTTACTCTACAATGTCTAATGAATGAAAATACAGTGATAGAACAGTGAACACAATGCCAATGGTAGCTCTATTTTTGCAAAACACACGGAGATTTCAGTAAAACACAGAAACTTGGTAAAAACTGCCTTTTATTCTTTCACACCCAAAACTTTTGATTACAATCCTCTCTCCTACTTTCTACGAGCCACACATTTACATGGATCTATTTTCCTTCATTCAAGGAGATTAGATCGATCCCATACCCCTGATTTCAAGGAAAACCAAAACCACAAGTTTGCATGCACTCCACAATTGCTATCATGCAACTTTTGCAAGATTCTTGCAACTCCTTCCATCCTCCTGCATTTTAGGATCATTATCTCCTTGATCTCGAGCCAACATCTCTTTAACTGTCCCATGGCATCTTCCAACAACGTGGATGTTGTGGTTACACATTTAAAGTTCATCCTTCCAACACACACTGTCCAAAGCTAATTAAAGCCAAAAATTTAAAAACATGACTAAACTAGGATGACAATTACGCTAAAGATTAATTCAACACACCCACTCAAGACCTTCTAAGGTCCAAATCACACATACAAACATCCTAATTTGGCCAAGATCAGGTACAAGCCAAAATTGTGCAAACCAAATTGGGGTTTGGCCTAGGTGCTCCTACACCATCCTCCCCAAAATAGAAACTCAATCCACCCTTGGATTGGGCAAGGTGAGATCAATCCCCAACTTCTTAAATTCTGCCTCCTTGATCCATACTGCATCAACTTCAGGTTGTCCTTGCCTTTGGATCAGATGTTCCTTGTACTCTTGGGTTCTTGTTCTTTTGTAGACCCTGGTATCCAAAATCTTATCAGCTTGTTTGACTGTGACAGGGGGTAGTTTGAGTTCTCCTACATCTTGACTAACTTCTTGGAAGGTCTGATCCAGGTTGATTGGGGGTCCTTTGTAGTGTACAAGATCTGCAACATTAAAAGCAGGGGACAGTCCACTGTCATCTAGCAATTGCACCTTGAAGGCATTGTTGCCATACTTCTCCAAGATAGGACAGGGACCTATCCTCTTCATTTGTAGCTTGTGAGGAACTCCTTTCTACAATCTAGCCTTATTCAAATGGACCATCACTAAGTCTCCCACATTGAATTGGACTTCTCTCCTATGTTCATCCACCTTAATCTTATGCTTCATGGTATTTTCTGACTGTCTCATGAATCTCCTGCATTGCACAAGCAAAGTCATCAGCATATCCACTTCCCTTGACTCCATCCTTCAGCTCTCTCAGTTCATAAACACCTATAGGGTGCAGTCCATAGACAATTTCAAAGGGACTCTTCCCTGTGGATCTATTCACTGTATCATTATAGGAATATTCAGCTTGCCCAATAATCTGATCCCATTGTTGACTATACTCCTTGGTCAAGCATCTTAGAAGGTTTCCAAGTGTCCTATTCACAACTTCGGTCTGACCATCAGTTTGGGGATGGTATGCAGATCCAAAGGATAGATTAGTGCCAATTCTCTACCAAAGAGTCTTCCAAAAATGACTCATAAACTTGGTATCCCTGTCTGATACAATGCTGATTGGTAAACCATGAATCCTTACTATCTCTTTGAAGAAAAGAGAGGCTATTTGGCTGGCATCATTGGTTGTTTTGCAGGGCACAAAGTGAGCCATCTTGCTAAATCTGTCTACAACAACATACACACTGTCCATACCTTGCTTTGTCTTGGGTAAACCAACTACAAAGTCCATGCTCAAACATTCCCATGGCCTAGAAGGGATAGGCAGTGGCTGGTATAGGCCTGCATTTGAAGAAGTGCCTTTGGCCTTTTGACACACCACACAACTTTCCACATACTTCCTGACATCTAAGTTCATCTTAGGCCAAAAATAAAACCTTTGAACCAGTTCCTGAGTTTTGGTGATCCCAAAATGACCACTCAATGCACCATTATGCTTTTCTTGTATTAAGTTCTCCCTAATTGAACCTCTAGGAACACAAAGCTGATTCCCTTTAAACAATAAATCACTTTGCAAGGTATATTCAACATATTTGCTATGGAAATGGTTCTTATACTCTAGGCATACCTTATAAATTTCTGCAAAGTCTTCATCATCTGCATATAGATCTTTGAAATGATCTATCCCCATGCTCTTCAACTGAATTTCTTGAATTGTGAGGACTTTTCTGCTCAATGCATCAGCCACCTTGTTTAGAGCTCCTTTCTTGTGCTTGATATTGGTATAATATTGCAAATACTCCACCCATTTCATGTGTCTGTGACTCAACTTCTCTTGTGAGTTCAAGAAACTGAGTGCTTGGTTGTCTGAATACACAATGAATTCCTTGGGAAGAAAGTAGTGCCTCCACTTTCTTAGTGCTTGGACCAATGCATACATCTCAAGGTCATAAGAAGAGTACTTCTTCTTGGCTTCACTTAGCTTCTTTGAATGAAAAGCCACTGGTTTTCCCTCTTGACTGAGAATAGCTCCAATAGCTACATTGCTTGCATCACATTCAATGGTGAAGAGCTTCTCAAAGCTTGGCAATACCAAAACAGGTTGGGTAGCTATCTTTTCCTTCAGCAACTCAAAACTCTTGTTAGCTTGCTCATTCCATACAAATTTGGTTTTCATTCCTCCTTTAATGGTATCCAACATAGGAGCACAAATAGCACTAAACTGCCTTATGAATTTTCTATAATACTGAGCAAGACCATGGAAGCTTCTTACCTCTGTTGCTGTCTTTGGAGTGGGCCAATTGAGAATGGCTTCTCCTTGTTGTTGTCCATCTTCAAGTTGTCATGTGATAGCACAAATTCAAGGTACACCAGCTCTGTTTTGATGAACTCACACTTTTCCAGATTGATCTTCAGCTTCTCCTCCTGTAGCTTCTTGAAAGTCAACTCAATATGTTTGAGGTGCTCTTCTCTTGTTCTGCTATAGATTAGTATATCATCAAGATACACTACCACAAACTTGCCAATATAGTCCTTGAGTATTTCATTCATGAGTCTCATGAATGTGGAGGGGGCATTAGATAATCCAAATGGCATAACTAGCCACTCATAGAGACCCTCATTGGTTTTGAAGGTTGTTTTCCACTCATCACCCTCATGTATCCTAATTTGATCATAGCCACTCTTTAAATCTATTTTGGTATAGTACCTAGCTTCACCTAGACAATCCATGAGATCTTCAATTCTAGGGATGGGAAACCTATACCTGATGGTTATCTTGTTTATTGCCCTGGAATCAGTACAAAGCCTCCATTCTCCTCCTTTCTTAGGTGCTAAGACAGTGGGTACTGCACAAGGACTAATGCTTTTCCTAATAAGACCTTGGTCAAGTAGTTCTTGAATCTGCCTAGCTATTTCCTCATTTTGCTGAGGTGTCATCTTGTAGGCTGCTTTGTTTGGAAGGGTAGCTCCTGGTATCAAGTCTATTCTATGACTTATGGCTCTTTTAGGAGGTAAGGTTGCTGGTTGACCACTACTTACAATGCTTTCATAGGTTTGCAACAAGTCTTGTATCTCCTTGGGTAACTCTTGCTTTTCAGTTGCCTTCTCTTTGCTCACCTCTCTTGGTTTGATCATTACTGCATAGCCAACTCCTTCTCCTTCTTCCAAGGCCTTTAAGAACTCTTTTTCACCAGCTATTAGTAGTTTAGAACCTGCTGTCTGCACCTTAGTATCTTCTAACAAAGATTGAATCTTGTAGGTTACATTATCCTTCTTGAAGGTATATGAATTCTTAGCTCCATCATGCACAGCTTGACGGTCAAATTGCCAAGGCCTTCCTAGGAGCAAGTGGCATGCATCCATAGGTAACACATCACACAAAACTTTCTCTTTGCACTTGCCAATTGAGAACTCCACCCATGCTTGTTCATTCACCAAGACATGCTGACCCTTATTGAGCCATGTGACCTTGTAAGGATTATTGTGAGGTATTCTTGTCAATTTCAGTTTGTTGACTGCCTCCTCTGACACAATATTGTCAGTTGAATCTGAGTCTATTATGATCTTACACACTTTCCCCATCATCTTGCATTTTATCCTAAACAAGGACCTCCTTTGGCTTGGCTCTTCTTTGACTGGTTCTTTAATCAAAGTCCTCCTCATCATGAGATTCTCACCTTCCTCTAAATTCAAAGGCACCTCAGGTTGTTTATTTGTTGCAGTAGTCTCATCTTGAATCAGATTGGTTCTCCTATCTCCTCCATGAGAAGTGCTACCTTTCTCAGGACATCTATAAGTTGGGTGTCCCAATTGGTTGCAATGATAGCATTTCATGTTGGTGAAGTAGCTGCCTCTTCCTTGTCCACCACTTCTTCCTCTAGAGCTGAAACCTCTTCCTCTACCACCTCTACTGGAACTTCCTTCTTCCTGTTCAGAAAATCTGACTTCTCCTTGGGCTCTTGATTCTGAGCTTCTTCCACTATAGCTTCCTCTTTGTCCTCTATTGTCTTTCCCTTTACCTCTACCTTTAGGGTTTTGTTCTTGTTTCTTTTTGCCTTTCTCTTCTATTTTCAAAGCCATTTGATAGCATTGGCGAACTGTTTTGAATTTTACCAAACTCAAGTCTTCTTGAATAGACCACTTGAGCCCATTTAGATACCTTGCTAACTTGATACTCTCATCTTCAACTACTTTTGATCTAAGGCACAATTTCTGAAACTCTTTTGTATATGTTTGAACATCCATATCTTTTTTCCTCAGATTGTGTCTTCTCCTATGCAACTGGACTTCATAATCATCAGGGAGATAGGTCTGCCTTATCTTAGTCATCATTCCTCTCCATGAAACTATAGGACCTTTGCCTTCTTTCTCTCTTTCTGATTGTACAAACTTCCACCATGTGAGAGTTGCTCCTCTCAACCTTGACTTGGCCACCTTTACCTTTTGGGCCTCTATTATGCCATCACACTCAAAGTGATTCTCAATGCTCTCAATCCAGTCTACAACTGAATCAAGCTCCATTTGTCCACTGAAAAGTGGCACACCCTCCATTGCTTTACCACTCAAGGCCTGCAATGCCTTCAAGAATGGTTCCTCTGCAAGAACAGGATCAGGCTTTGGAGCTTCCTCCTCCAAATCCTCTTCTTTTTTCCTTGGCTTCCTGTTCTTCTTTCTTCTTTATCTTGTCCTTCACATTATCTGCTGTCTCATGGACTTCATCCAAGAGTTTCTCCATTTGAGATATCCTTTCTCTGAGCAACCAGTTATCTTCCTCTTGCTCTTCTACCTTCTTTGCTAGCTCTGCATTTGTCACCATGGCTTCTTCCTCTGATGTATTCTCTCCTACTGACTCAGTGGATTGGCTCATTAATCACAAGCCTTGAATCTAACTAAGCTCTTATACCAATATGGTGTATGATAAACCTCCAAGGTTTGCTTGCACCTAATCAAAAAGAAGACATTACTCTGCCTTCACCATGAACCTAACAATCTTCTAGGCTTTGTCCTGACTTGGTTCACCAACTGAGCCTTGCTATAACTATGTTCCAAGAGTTTCCACTTTGTGCTTTAACCTCAGAGGATTCAACACCTTCTTGCTCTTGCAATCTTTGTCACTACACCTAGAAGAGTCTAGATGCCAACTTTATCAATTTGTTAGAACTACCTACAGGGGAGCTTGAGACATTGATTTCACACTTTCCATATCCAAATGGAACCATCTTTCTTGGTGTTCAACCTTCAATCTACCCGATTTCATGAATTTGCCTTGGACAGGCCTAATTCCCTACTAGCCTTTACCAGTCGGTTTTTGACTATTTTCTCTTAAACTTATCAAAAGACCTAGAAAATAAATACCACTTTCTGATACCCTTTTTAGAGTTTTAAATCCTTCACCTAGTTTCAGACCTCTGTCTGTACCGTACAATTGATTCCTACAAACAAGGAAGATTAGGGTTAATAGGCCTAATAGCTAGGGTATTGGGAGATTCTTGCTGTTTCCTCTCACTATTAGATTGTTCAAGCCTCAACTCTCTTTAACATGTCAAAATATGACCAAAACCTTCATGAAACCGTACAGGTACCATACTGTACTTTATGCCCCTGCCCGAGTTCTCAACTTTCTCTTCCAAACTCCTAATCGGGTAACTTACACTCGCCTAGGGTTTGGTATTACCAACTTTTGCTTGGCTCTCAAGGTTTCCTACTACTACATATTTATAGAGGACTGACTCCACTCCCATATTCCACCAAACTCAGGAGAATCACGTGGTCAGTGTCTATGGGGGAGTCATTCCAAACTTAACTGCTCAAAATAGAGAAAATGAACACCCTACACTCTAATCTAAGAGTTAGAAACAGCAAACCTACTCTAAGCAATATAAAAGAAAAATGAATGTTACTCTACACTGTCTAATGAATGCAAATACAGTGATAGAATAGTGAACACAATGCCAATGGTAGCTCTATTTTTTCAAAACACACAGAGATTTCAATAAAACACAGAAACTTGGTAAAAACTACCTTCTATTCTTTCACACCCAAAACTTTTGATTACAATCCTTTCTCCTACTTTCTACGAGCCACACATTTACATGGATCTCTTTTCCTTCATTCAAGGAGATTAGATCGATCCCATACCCCTGATTTCAAGGAAAACCAAAACCACAAGTTTGCATGCACTCCACAATTGCTATCATGCAACTTTTGCAAGATTCTTGCAACTCCTTCCATCCTCCTACATTTTAGGATCATTATCTCCTTGATCTCGAGCCAACATCTCTTTAACTGTCCCATGGCATCTTCCAACAACGTGGATGTTGTGGTTACACATTTAAAGTTCATCCTTCCAACACACACTATCCAAAGCTAATTAAAGCCAGAAATTTAAAAACATGACTAAACTAGGATGACAATTACGCTAAAGATTAATTCAACACGCCCACTCAATACCTTCTAAGGTCCAAATCACACATACAAACATCCTGATTTGGCCAAGATTAGGTACAAGCCAAAATTGTGCAAACCAAATTGGGGTTTGGCCTAGGTGCTCCTGCACCAGTATGCAAGGTGTCTTCCTATTCTTGAAAGGATGATGAGGGAAGAAAGATGAGTGTGATGTCACTAAATTATGCTCAAATGTCTCCATGTCGATACTAAAATCCATCACACAAAGGAATTTGAGTCCATACTACAAAATATGACAATATAGAATCTCCTATCTAGAAATAATTGTAGAACACAATCCAAAGATAGAGATATCTCCTCTAAAGATAAATAATCATCCTCTAAATTATGTTGCTCAAAAGTATCCACACTCATGTGAATATGTGAAAAATGATCATGTAGAGAATGAATAAGAGGGTCAGAGTGTTCCCTCACAATAATTGAAGAAGGATCATCTCCATTAAAGAGAAGATGTATGCAATCAACAACGTCTTCCAAAGCTAAAATGTAGGATGTTGCAAACAAACCTACAATGTCTACCAAGTACTCATCCCAAGTAGAGGTATCTAGAAGATAATGAATGTCTTGTTGCACTAGATCACAGCAAGCCAAAATTATGGAAACACAAGCATCATCAAATACAACTATAGGTGAAGGAGATGACATCTCAGTGCATGCCATTCAAATACACTTATCATCACCAAATAATATTATATTCTCAAAATGTGATGAGGTAAGAACACTAGATGATTTTGTTGATGCTGGTTCAAAGTACAATTAGGCAAACTGATGGCATTGTCAATGTAATAAGTTTCAAATCATCAAGTTCATAAATAAGTTTCAAATCATCAAGTTCTTTTAGCAAGCATTCATCTATTATATGCTTTTTCTTCCCATTGTAATCGCATTTTACTTTCCATGCATTAGGAGATATTCTTACAAGTAGAAAAAAACACAAGATTACCGCCCCCCCTCCCCCCCGTCAAATTACTCAATCAAGAATCCCCCCAACAATAAATGATTTGGAGCTTTATGCTTAGTGTGATTATAGGTGCCACTTGCCAAAAATAATGAAGTGACCTTGATCTTGTAGTGTCACAAATTATCACCCTTGACAATTTCACTTTATGTTTTTCCCCATTTATTTATTGGACCTAATTGAACACCTAATTTCCTAAATTATGCATTTCATAGCCCATTTCAATAGTTACCAACAAAGTGCAAGTGGAAAACCTAAGCATTTATTCCATAATTTTTCCCTTGGCTTTTTAGACCCTAATATTTTTCCATGACAAATTAGGAGGACATATCACTTACTTTTTTTCTCCCAACACTACAAATATGTTAGAGGCAACATTTTATTATTTGAATTTCAAATGCCTAAAGTTGGCCATTAGGATTTATTTTTTGAGAAATTAGATTAAATACTTATAAATACATATTTAGTGCATCATTTGAACATTAAGTGAAATTATCTAGCAACAAGTGAGCATTAAGAGCAAGTATTGTGATCAAGAGCATTCAAGAGCAAGTCAAGAGTAGCCATTAAATATTTATTGCAGTAATTCAAGATCCAACATCATGTCAAAGTGTATGTGAGTTCATGTGTTCATGTTATCATTGTTTTGTGAAGGCTCATCCTTGTTGTAGGTCTCCAAAGCATTCAATAAAATCAAGAAAGCAAGATCCAAGTCCTTGAGGTGATGTGTATGACTTCAATCCTTCAAGGAAGCCCTTGAAGGGTGGCTAGTTGCACCACTTTGTGATTTCATCATTCCTTCCTTTCATTTATCCATTATCATTGGCATTGCCATTTTGGAAGTGGAAACACTTGCACGGGGCTTGACTAAGGCAAGCCCCTAAAATGACCCAACATTTCCTATATTTGTGAATGTGAAAATATCAGGTTGAAAAAGGATTGAAAGGAAGTTTGAAGATATTTTATTCATTGTTGCATTTGAAACCCTACATCTTGAAAACTAACAGAAACTCAATTACAAAAATATCTGACAAGTTTGCAGATAGGAAATGAAAGTGTGGATCTGACATCAGAGGACTACAAAAAATTAGATCTAAAAAATACCTAGTACAGATAGTGATGCCCCCAACACCAACGTCTTGACAAATCAGGTTGAAATTTATATTACAGGTGCGTAGTGTTGCTTTCATTGTTCAATTACTTTTACATAGTTTTTTTTTGTTTTTTAACAATTTTTTGTTGAACAACTAAAGAATAATCCTACTAATATATCATTATGGAACCTTATTCAATCCTCCCCTTATTATCTTAACATGCTTCAAAGTGCTTTACAACAAGTTCCTACCATTCCTAATGTGCAATAAAATGATGTGGCTGCCCAAATTCAATCTATAACTCCAACCAACTTAGACATTACTTTCCATCAAGATGAGTTACCTTCCTTAGAAATTTAGAAGATACATGAAGCTTTCAACATAATAGTCTATGTCAATCGAATCACGATAAAATGAACCCTTATTGACAATGGTTCGGCCCTAAATGTGTGTAGTGTGAACCTTTTGGAAAATATCAAAATGAGTAGAAGTGATATTAATCCTGATTATTTATCTATCAGTGGATTTGACAATATAGGGAAACAACTGCTCAAAATCATCACGTTCCCTATTAAAGTTGGGAAAGTAACCCTACAAACTCTGGTCCACATTATACCTGATGATCTTTCTTACAATCTCCTCTTAGGAAGACCTTGGATTCATGAAATGAATTGGGTACCTTCTAATTTGCATCGTATCATGAAGTATGTCTAAAAAAATAGAGTTTACACACTTAAGGTTGATCCTCAACCTAAAAGTTGTTTGATTGTTGAGAAAGAAAGATGAGATCCTTTGGAAGTACAAGATCCTTTGGAAGTATTGAATCAAGAAGAAAAAGTGAAAGTCACAAAGGAAGAACACAAGAAGAAAGTTGATGAAGTCACTAAGTTATTAGAAGATGATTAGGGTTCCTTATATTCACACCTACATTCATGGGCGAATACAAGATCATAAACAAAGACTCTAAAAAGCGAAAATAAAAAGCAGTAATGTCAACACAAAATTCAAAAGCATCCACCTCAACTACTTTAGAAGATCAAGAAAATTATACAACCAACTTTGACAGAGTTGATTATGAACAACCACCAAATCTGAAAGACATGAGAAAGCTTTATGGAAGAGGTTATGAACTTTTGAAACAACTTGGTTATAGTGGAAAAGGATATGGTGCTAGAGAACAAGGTATTTGTGTCCCTATAGAGCCTAACATGCAAGAAACAACTCATGGTCTTGGTTATTGTCCTTTGATAGAAATCAACCCATCAAACAAGCCTTCACTTAATAGCAACACTACTACAAAAGATTCTTCCAAGACAAATTTAACTTTGGCACATCTTGAACTAATAGATACTACATGTGGAAATATCTCATTAGATAGGCATCAGGTTGATACTTTTCCTACTCATTATAAACAATAACAATAGTTGTTGCTCCTTGCCATGTAATAGTTGTAGGATCATAGGATACTCAATATTGCATGTTTTACATTCATTATCACAAGCAGTGGCATGCCATCATCCATCCTTGGCTCACCCTTGTCCTATACTCATTGGGGGAAAGGGGTTAGGTAGCTTTTTCTTCATATGGCACTTGTCATTGTCTCTTGTGGTTAGTTGACCGCCTTCCATGTATATATAAGAGCAAGATTGGGATGTGGATGGCATTCCTTAACTTGGCTCGCATGTGACATACTTTTCTTTCTAGGTTTAGCATTGTATTTTTGGGGGAAACCCCTTCCTTCCTATTTCATGGCATAGCTTTATTTCAAAAACATATGACTTGGCATAGGGTTTTTCGACGAAATCTCTCATGTCTTGGGACAAAATATTGGCTACTTTAACGAAATTGCTCACAGTGATGGTGTAGCAACCACTTTAAAGTGGGGGCATACATCGATGACATCTTTCAATATATTTGATGACGTGAATTTCTTTTTTTTTGTGACGTGTCATTTTCTTGGTGGTCTTATTGGGTTTGGTGTCCTCTAAGAGTGTGATATTTCTAAGCATACGATCTCCCTTCATGGCATGATGTGAACGAGGCATCTTGTAAGTGTCGATCTGATATCGTTGACTTGTCCTCTCTTAGAGACATTAGGAATAGTTTTCCCTAAGAAGACCTTACAAGAACAAATAAAAATCCCTTTTAACAAAAATTTTACATACATTCAAAAGCAATTACAAAAAGCATTACATTGTCGTGTCTTATTGAAGTTATCAGGAGGATAACTTTGGTATGGTTAGTATGATGAGAACCCGACAGATTGGCATGACTTTCTCATTGTACAGTCAGAAGCTGACACACTAGCATGCCTTTCTCTCTAAACCACCTCATTGGGATAACATACCTAGTGGATAGACTAAGGTTCCACTACCCCAGAGTGAGCAAACATATATTTTGGGACAACTCACCTAGTGGACAGATTGAGGTTCCACTACCCCAAAGTGAGAAACATATATCATGGACAAACAACCCCGTTCCACATCACATTGAAATAGTTGTGCTTGATCCTTTTGTTTTTTATTTTTCTTGGCCTTTGATAGGGTATGATTATGTATCTTTGTTATCGCTGCATAGTTAAGTGTCTACTTTAGTGTGAGTTTGACATGGGGTCATCCTCTCACTAAAGTGGGGTAAAAATGTAGTAACAAAAAATGTAGCCCTTTTTCCTCAATTTGGGAATAATTGACATAGAACTAATTGTGTCTTGGATTAATGTTGTGATGTGTTGTACACATTCACATTAATCTAGGACCCCTTTTTAAATTAAATGTACTTAAATTGTACCTTGTTAAAGTGTTGTGAAGTGTTGTAACACACTTTGACACTTTTGTAGGGTTGCTTTAATTAATGGAGCCTATTGGGCCCCTTTTCAAATAAAATGTATCTTGGTTGTACCTTATTTATGGTGTTGTAAAGTGTTATAACACACTTTCAAACTTATCTAGTGTCTCTTAATTAATGGTGGTTAATTAGAGTTAATTAGCCACTTTAATTCAAATTTAAGCCTTATTTATGACACCTTCCGAAGGATCCATCTTGACACCCAAAATTTAAATTGTAAACATTTAATTTGGAAAAATCAAGGTCCTAGAAAATGGTGCTAGGACCTATTCTCCCTAGGTGGCGAATGGGTCCTCCATCTATAGGACCCCCCTTTCTTTACATATTTGACATGGGTTTTTTATGTTATTTTCTAGGACCTATTCTCCCTAGGTGGCGAATGGGTCCTCCATCTATAGGACCCCCCTTTCTTTACATATTTGACATGGGTTTTTGATGTTATTTCACCCGCTAAAGGAAAGGTCCTGGAAAATTATGCCTAGACCCATTTTCCACCTAGGGTGAATGGGTCCTCCCTTAATAAGGAACCTATTTTTGAATTTAATTCTGGAAGGATTTTAATAATATTCATTTCTAGATTTGGTGTCAGCTTGAATTATTTGAATTTCGGGGTTAATCTCTAGATTTAGTATAAATAAGGGGTTAATTCACATAGTTTCATCCTAGGCTTCCAAGCATTCATGCATTATAGAAAATTTGAGTTCACAAGAGTTTACAAGAGAAATTCAAAGGAATTTTCAAGGAAAATTATCAAGGTTTTATTGCATCAATTTAAGTTCATTTCATCATGTCTAAGGCATAGTGCATTCAAGCATGTTGTTGAACTAAGATAGTTGATCTAGCATTGAAGAACCATCTTGCAAGCATTGTTTCACACCTATTTGAGATCAAGATCTACATTCTTCATGGACACTTCATGTTAGATTGTAGATTTGCATTCCAAGACAACTTCCAAGGTATCAACATATCATTATTTCATTATTTAATTTCATTATTTCATCATTTGGTTTAATTACCTTAATGAGGATTGACTCAGGAAAACCCCTATTCACTAACAATCAACAAGTTTTTCTCCTCTTGAGTGTGTGTTTGCAGATTTACAGGTTGAAGATCAAGTGGAGAAGAAGTTTAAAGCAAAATTACAAAAGTTGTCAAGTTGCAAGTGTACACACCTAAAAATGGTCTAGATAATCTAATTGATTAAATACAACTTATTTGATTAATTAATCTTAATTCCTCTACTATTAAATAAATAGAAATATTTATTTATAGTTCGTTCTTCTAAATTCTTCAATTTTAAATTATCCTATCTTAATTAAATAAGTAAACTTCAATAGTTTGTATTATTTAATTGTCTAAATCATGTTTCCTCTTAATTAAATAAAATATCATAAGGATTTATTTAATTATCATATCCCTTTTTATTAAATAAGCAAATGTCAAAGATTTTTTTCATTTAATTAAATATCTTATTTTTGTTAAAACTTGAATAAATCAAATTTATTCAAATAAAGGAAATTTTCTTCTATTCACTCACCTACCAAATTAGATAAAACATCTAATTTAATTCAACTAGCATTCACGAGAAAGCTGTGGAGACAAACTTGCAAGTAATCCTCTTCAATCTCTTTCCTTTGATTCTTCCTATCATCTGGCCTGATGTTTTCATGGGGAGAAACCATTCCCATGATCAACTCAAGCTTCTTCATCTCTCACCATTCAATCCTTCAGATCAAATCTAGACCTTTGTTGTGCTACCCCTTCACAAAATTGTTGTCATGAATCTATAAATACAACCTCATTCTACATGAAATGGATCTAAATCCCAACTTTGTGCAATTTTACTCTACAGGAATAGCAATCAAGCAATCACGCATCTTAGCAATAGCAATCATAATCATAGTTGCATCATAGTTTACGGTAGCTTCTTTCATCATAGTTTCATGTCAATTTAGATTACAGTTGCTTCATTTTATCAATTAGCAATCATCATATAACATTACATTATTGCATTTAGCAGCATCTCATTCTCTAGATTGGCATTTTAACAGTCATAATGCTCACCAAATCTAAGAGCCCCATGACTTAATAAATCTTCAAAGATAGAGAACAATATGACGCTTTCAGTAGATTCTTGCTTTAAATTAGTTTAATTACTTCTGAATCTTTGATAAAATGTGTTATTAAGAAGTGTTCTTAGTTTACTTATTACACACTTACATTTTGGCACCCACCGTGGGGCTCTAACCCCATATTTTAACATTTTTTTCTAAAAAGTGTTCATACAGGATTCTGGTGTGTTCTTTTAGCATGACCAAGGGATTTTGCAACACTTCTAATGAAATTTTTAACGCTTCTAACTATTTCAATGCATCCACTAAAAATTTTACAGCTTCTGACTATTTTAGCACATATGACAAAAAATTTAGCACTTCGGCAGACTGTTTTAGCGCATACACCTGAGGCTTCCAACACAATTGACTATTCCATGATCAGTCCTATTTCAATGCTTCTGAGAAATTCTGTAGCACTTCTGACAAATTCTATAGTGCTTCCAATCATTTTTGTAGCACTTTTGATCAATTAAGTGGTGCTTATGACCTTTGTTATAGCACTTCTATAACTTGTTGTCTGGATCCAACGTGGTCGCAGCCAGTAATTTCATTTTTTCATTGGGACTAAACTAAACTAATCCTAGGATAGTCATTTGGATTAAAATATATCAATCCTAGGGTAGTCATCATACATTTTCTATTTGGTTAAAATTAACACCATGCCTTTTGTGAAGCAATATCTTCACGTAGAATAGCAAATTGCTATTTGGGATTTAAAATTGAACACTTGATTACTGTGATTGTGCGGTGATAGGCCTATGCTCTCCCCTTAACTGGGTGATCAAAATGCTAGACTCATCCTTAAATTTCATGCAATTTACGCTTTGTTAAATCCTTTAGAAGGCCTGTCGTAGTGGGAAAAAGTACTCACCCTACAGGAATGACCTGAGTGGGAAGAAACCAAAGCCAAGTTTTCCAACCCACTATAAAATAAAAGTGAATCTGGGAAAACACACATTTACCAGAAGTGTGCAAGATAACCATCCCCAAAATCTTTGTTCTAAAGATTGGGAGGTCTCTTGAGGGAGTTTATCATTTGTTGCTCCGAACAGAAACCCTATCTATGAACCATAGTGTAGAATCCAACTTGTTAGTTTCTGAACATTATAATACTCAACGGTGCAAGGGGAGGGAAGAATCTGCCCCAAGACACTCACCATATAATTTCCAAGGACCATTTGCTCAAGGGATCAAGAAATCTAACTTTGAGTGCATGCCTAGAAAAGACAAAAACACGGGCGCCCTCTATGGGGTGATGGCTATGTGAGTCGACGCAATTTTAAGATGTGGATTGTTTGAGTATAACGATGACCTTTTGACCTTAAGAGTGAGTCTGCTTGAAGTATATACTTTTTTAAAAACTTGTGGAAATCAAGAAGGATCATGTTTGATTCTTGAACATACACTTATTGTTTAGATTCTAGGACTTAAAAGCAATTGTTTTACAATTGCTTGCTATGTTTTCAAATCATTAATCCAGATAAAGATCATCAAGAAAAACACAAAGAGACTGACAAAATAAAACTATGAAATTTATGATTAGGGATTGGAAATCCACAACATTTTTCAAGAAATCCCTCACAACAAGAGTCAAGAAACAAAAGAAGCAACTTAGCTACAAAAAAACTTTTGAAAAGAAGACGCTTCTTGTATCAAAGTAGAATTTTTTGTTGGAACGTAGAACTTTTATCCATAGGTATCACGACTTTGCTAGGGGATATACTGATGATTTTTCCTTAGAGCCTTTATGTTCACCAGCTTGCTTTCAACGAAGAGCACTTTCACAAAAACATAATCATAGTCGACCCATTCATCAGTATTTCATCCCACAACCAACAATACAATATTCCAATAGGACAGATCAATTCTTGCAATAGAGAAAAAACTTGGAAACATTAGGCTTGTCATCCAAAATCAGAGAATTACCAGCAAAGATATCCTGTCAAAATACCAAAAAGTCTAGAAAATTACACCAAAAAAGTCAGTCTCTTCACAGAGAGGAAAATTAGACAACACTGTGGAGTCCCAAAATAGCTCATTAACAATCTATTTTAGCGCTTTTGACAAATTTTGTAGCACTTCTGCCAACTGTGAAAAAAAATTGCCAGTGTCAGGAAATCACCAGTATTATAGCACTTACATAGTCTATTTTAGCACTTTCGTGTTGTCTTTTAGCGCATCCTCAATTCAAATAGCGCATCTGTAGTCTGTTTTTGTGTTTCTGACAAATAATGTAGCACATCTACTGACTATAACTAAAAATTACCAGTGTCTGAATTTACTAGTCTTTTAGCGCATTCACAGTCTATTTTAGCACTTTTGAAGTCTGTTTTAGTGCTTCTTCCCTCTGTATTAGAGCTTCAACAGGATAGAAAAAAATAGAGAGTTTGTGGAAACATTTTTCAGATTGTTGGCATCAGAATACCGGGTTTTTATCATATAGAAACATTTTTTTTACAATCCAGACAGTGTCTTAAACCTAAAACAAAATCTAGGTTCTTACAAGTTAAAATTATTTTCAACTTAAACCCAGATCTTGTAAACTACAAAGGGTCCAATTATCAAAACACAAATCTTGATTATTGAGTTAAGGTTTCTCATTAGGATTTTAACATCCTACAATCACGAAACAAGAACACAATAATTAGATTTTTTAACTTAGTCTCATCAATAGAATATATCATTCTATTTGACTTTGTCAAAATACAATTGACACTCATCCAAACATAGAAGATCAAAGTTTAGTGAAAATAACAAATGCTTGTATGCCAATCTTGACAAGGTTACAAAGACAAAAACTTAGAGAGAAGGAAATTGAAACACCAAATGTCATGGCTGAAGAAAACCCCTTTCACAAATTCCATCAAAATGATACCAATGAAATAACTCAAGAGGATATACAAACTGCGCAACAAGATCCAAATTTTCACAAATTCATAGAAAAATTCTTGGAACAAGACATGGAAAAATACCTCTTGATGCTAGCAGAATTAGGTGCGAAACTTCTAAAAGATTTCAACATTAATCGATTAAAGGAAACACCTAGAACAAATGAATCTGAACCACACAACATGCAAGACATAGATCAAGTGGTTGCTCTAACATCTCAAATGCAAACTTTACAACAACAAATTCAGGATATACAAAAGGGAACCACAAAGAGGTATTCATTACATGACATTTTCCCTTATCCCTTTCATCCAAGTGTGTACATGATACCCTTCCCTAGACATTATGAATTCCCCAAATATGACAAGTACAATGGAAAAACAGATCCAATTGACCATGTAAGGGAATTTAGAACAATGAGTTTAGAGTTTCCACAAGAGGATATTACCTAATGAGGTTATTTCCTAGGAGCTTAGGAGGTCACTGTATGGAATGGTTCTCCAAATTACAACCAGGGATTTGGTCCTTTGAAGAACTAGTCAACAGATTCATCTCACAATTCTCCTTCAACATTCAACATGACGCAACCATAAAAGATTTATACAACATGAAACAAAAGAAGGATGATACATTCCTATCATTCTTACAACATTGGTGAAAGTCGTTCGCTAGATATCCTTGATCTATACTTGAAGAGGAAAAAATTGAATTATTTATCGACAACTTAAATGATGACGAGTTATAGACTCGAACTACAATGTCCCCTGACATTTGAAAAGGTGATTGAGAACGAGCTTAAAATCGAAGAAGCTTTAGTCAAAAGAGGAGTGATTAAACATTACAATGATATATCAAACAATGCAAGTTCCTCAAATCACTATGGAAATAATGACAAGCCTAAATTTTGGCAGAAAAATAGAAATACTGGAAACAATGATGCTACAACTGACATGCAAAATACGAAACTAGTATTCAATTTGACGGAAACAACTATGAAAACAAATCAAAATGACAACCAGAACAATAATCAAGGACCCACTCAAAACAACAATACAAACAATGGAGAATCTCGACCAACATCATATTAAAGACAATCCAATCAACGAATATCTACACCATTAGGACAAACCTTGGAATTAGCAATGAGAGAGCTTATTGCAAATAGACATATTACCCTACCAGAAGCAATAAATTGGGAGCCGAAAGTGAAACCATTTTGGAGGAATGATGTTGATTATTACAACTTTCATAAAAATAAAGGACATAAAACAAATTATTGTATGCAATTAAAACATATGATACAAGACCTAATTGAAGCAAAGGTGTTTGTTGAAGGACATCAAACAAACAACGATCATAGTGTATTTAAAAATACTTTACCGAATTATGAAAAGGGAGAGTCTTCTTCACATAGTAAAGGAAAAAGTGTAAACTACATTTATGACAATACCATTCATTGCATTTCTGAGGTTGAGAAAAGTAATGTCATTGATAATCAAATAGACAACATTAGCATCAATCACATCGTACCCCTAAATGTGGTCCCAAACATAAACACATTCGACAACCAAATCAACGTCATAAAAATTAGGGAAAGATAAGACAATCAACCAATCAATCAATGCAACAACAAGGGGGCAATCCAAATTGATACTGAAAGGACTTTCATCTAAAATCACTACTCCCCCTTCAAATCAATACAACATTGTGGATCAACTACAAAAGATACCCACATAGATATCCATAATGAAACTTCTTAAAATTTCACCATCACATAAGGAAGTTCTGGAATAGGCTCTAGTGGCCACTATGGTACCCAATAATTTGGATGTCTGTCAATTTCAAGCTATGGTGGGACATTTGACCACACTTCATTGTCTGTCATTCTTTGAACAAGATGATGTGTCACTAAATCACCCACACAATGTGGCCCTACATACAGAGGTTCTAATCCATAAACATCGTATCAAGCATGTCTTAAAAGATGGCGGAGCTGGATTAAATAATTATACTTTAAAACTAATTCATGCACTAGGTTATTCTGACAATGCCATTGATGTGAGAAGAAAGATAACAATAAAAGCATATGATGAAGAGGAATGTTCTTCCAAGGGGCTGATTGTACTACCAATTCAAGTGGGACCGATTGTCAAAAACATAGTTTTCAAAGTATTAGACAAAGAGCTAACATATAACATACTCCTAGGATGTCCATGGATCCATGAAATGCAAGCGATACCTTCGACATATCATCAGTGTTTGAAATTTCTAGTCAATGGACAAAAGGTCACTATTTCAATTGACTACAATAATCCCTAGACTTGTAACATGCTTAAGGCAACTCAAGACACTTTGGTACCCCACAATAGAGAAGCCAACACTTCTACTTCATCCAGTGGTGAAAAGAAACTCAATTTTATATCCAAATGGGTTGAGAAAAAGGACCAGGTAAAGGAAACAACTATTGTTGACTCAGCTTTATCAAACAATGAAAATCCCCTGAATACTCTATCACAGCAATTCACAGACAAAATTCATTTAAAGGACAAGGGCTTGGGAGAATATTCCATTGAGCAATCTTAGTGTCTTTCACAATTTTTGCCATCTCCAAAATCATATGGACATCCCACAACAAACACACAACAATCATCACAACCTACAACAGTTTTGGATGAAAGGTTTGTAAAAGCAAGTATTCTAGAAGATGAATCAGAAGACAAGGCCATTCTTAATTGGCTCTACAAAGACGGAGAAGCCTCAACATCAACAAATATCAACATAAGGAAAAATCAGTATGGAAAAGGAAAGGCTATCTTAGAGAAAATGGCCTATGAAGGGCAAGGACCAATTGGAAAGAGAAAAGATGGAATTATAGAACCTATTCAACCTCTAACACTTCATCCTAAAGACAAAACAAGATTAGGCTATACAAGGGAATCAAAAGAAGAAGTCACTCAGAAAATGGTAGAAAGGATTCTTCGGGATAGTTCTAAAATAGATTACAATGAGTATGAATGGGATCATTTATCAACAACATCATACACTGACAAACAAATTGATGTCATTAAAGCATATACACCCACATGAGAGGAGGGATAAATTTTAGGAACTAGACCACTTGTATTGGGATCACCAAATATTGATGACTCAAGTGAGGATGAACATACATCGAGTGAGATAGATGACTCAGAGGAGGGTAATATCATAGACCTCAACCTTACCACTAACACCTTTGACCACATGGCTATCAGAACCCTCACTATTGTCGACCTTACTCAACTTGAGGACTTTTTACCGTTGATGCATCTTGAACTTATTGACTGGGAACCAATTGAACCTATTAATATACCAATCTTTTCAAATGATGATGCCATCATAAATTTTCTTTACAGTGACACACCTGATACAAGTTCTACCCATAACACTCATAACAACACTTCAAATCAAGAGGGTGTCAAATCTTCCAGTTGCAAAATTGACAACAGGGAAAATGGATCTAATGGTGAAAACCATTCAATGGCAGCATTAGATCTTGAAAAAGTAAAAATAAAGAACATATCTAATAGTGAAAACCTTTCTGAGGAATTGAAAGATGGGAGATTTGACACCCTTCCAGAGCATTACCATGATAGATCAATAGTACTAGTGGAGCCTACATAGTCCATAAATCTTTGAACAACAGAAAGGGAAAAGATTTTACATCCAGCAGCATCCATGACAGAACAAGAGAAGCCTGAATTCACCAAATTCTTTAAAGAGCGACATATCAATTTTGCTTGGTCTTATTCTAATATGCTAGGATTAGATCTAGATCTTATGATGCATCATCTGTCTCTACCATCGAGAATCAAACCAGTAAAACAAAAATTGAGAAAAATGCATCCCCACATTGCCTTGATGGTAAAAGTTGAGCTGAAAAAGTTGTTGGATATAGGATTTATCAAGTCTATCGATTATGCAAAGTGGATTTCAAATATTGTGCTTGTATCTAAACCGGATAATAATATCAGAATATGCACATATTTCAAAGATCTAAATAAGGCCCAAAGTATGATTTTCCTTTACCAAGCATTGACATCATTATGGATCTAACAGCAGGACATGACATGATGTCATTAATGGATGGCTTCTCAGGATACAACCAAATCAAGATAGCACTTGAAGATCAGGAAAAGATGGCATTCACTTGTCCTTGGGGTACATTTTGTTGGAGTGTCATGCCCTTTGGGTTGAAAAATGCAGGTGCAACATATCAGCAGGAAATTACCACTATTTTCCATGACATGATGCATAGTTTTATGGAAGATTATGTGGATGAAATATTAGCAAAATCATACACCAAAGAAGGACATCTGGAGATCCTCAACAAAATCTTTACTAGACTAGAGAAGTTCAATGTTAGATTGAACCCTAAGAAATGTGTATTTGGGGTAACATAAACAAAGCTCCTTGGATACATAGTGTCAGGAAAAGGTATCGAAGTGGATCCAGCTAAGGTCAAAGAAATAATGGAGATGCCACCACCTAAAAATATCAGTCAATTACGGTCTCTACAAGGCAGGCTACAATCAATTAGGAGATTTATCTCTCAATTAGCCGACAAAAGCCATCCATTCAATCATCTACTTCATAAGAATGTCTCTTTTAAGTGGGATCAAGAATGCGAAACAACTTTTAACTAGATAAAATAATATTTGATGTCACCTACCATACTCATGCCACTTGCAACAGAGAGACCATTGTTACTATATATCGCAAAAGCTAACATTTCTTTAGGAGCTCTATTAGCACAAGAAGATTTTGAGGGAAAGGAACAAGCTATTTACTATATCAACAGGACTATTAACGGTTATGAAATAAATTAGACATTCATAGAGAAAGCTTGTTTGGCAGTGGTACTTCCAACCCAACAGTTGTGGCACTACATGTTGACTCATACAGTCAAACTCAACAAAAATTGACCCATTAAAATATATACTCAACAACATTGCTCTAACAGGGAGACTAGCAAAGTGGGTCATGATCTTAAGTGAGTTTGACATCCAATATGTAGAATGAAGAGCCTTCAAGGGATAGGTGATAGCTGATCAATTAGTTGAAGCTCCATTATAGGATAATCATCTAATGAGCATTGAATTTCCTGATGCAGACATTTTGAATATTACCACACAACAATGGAGGCTTTATTTTGATGGGTCATACACACAATGTGGGTCTAGTGTGGGAATTTTATTTGTTACACCTCAAGGACACACCATCCCAAAGTCCTATAGACTAATGTTTCCATGTACCAATAATGTAGCCGAGTATGAAGCATTAATTATTGGCATCAAAGTGGCAATTGAATGGAAAATCATAGAAATACAAGTGTATGGAGACTCACAACTTTTCATCTATCAAGTAAATGACGAGTATCATACAAAGGATGAAAATCTCATGCCATATAAGAAAATGATAGATGATCTCAAAAATTACTTCATGGATATCGAATTCGAATAGATTCCAAGGGCAGAGAACAAAGCTGTGAATGCTATGGCGACAATTTCTTCTCTTTTGCAATTACCAAAAAAAAAAAGGTTGTTATGAGTATATGGTAGAACAAGTATCTAACCCTACCTATGACAATCCTAAATCACAAACCATATGCCAAATAATCGATGTTCAAACCTCACTCTATGAAGAGATCTATGCTTACCTCAAGGATAATATCCTTCTTCTTGATCTTTCTAGAAACCATAAACATAACTTCATCTGCCAATCCGCATGACATTCTTTGATTCCTGACATCCTTTACCATCGAGGTCTAGATGGTACTCTTCTTCAGTATCTAGAACACCATGAATCTAAAACAACCTTACGTGAGGTTCATGAAGGTATTTGTGGAACTCATTCAAGTGGACCAACCTTACCAAAGAAACTCCTTCGTTTGGGGTATTACTAGCCAAATATGGAGGAGTCTTATCAACTTGTTAAAAAGTGTTAGAAATGCCAGATTCATGGTAACTTAATCCATGCGCCAACACAAGAATTACAACCATTTACATCAACATGGCCCTTTTGTCAATGGGGACTAGACCTAGTAGGAAAGATAAATCCATCTTCATCCAATGGACATAAGTTCATAATCACCGCAACGGAGTACTTTACAAAATGGATAGAAGTGGTTCCTTTAACAACAATCACTAGAAAGAAGATCTCGTCTTTCATACTAAACTACCTCATCTATCGGTATGGCATACCTCAGTCCATTATAATAGACAGTGGTAGGCCTTTTAAGAACTAGGATGTCCAAGAATTATGTGAAAGATTTCATATCCAACATCATTTCTCAACATTGTACTATCCTTAGGGAAATGGCCAAGCAGATGCCTCAAACAAGACAATTCTAAAAATTCTAAAGAAAATGGTTAATGATGTTGGACGCGATTGTCATGTTCAACTAAATCCTGCATTATGGGCCTACAAAACCAACATTAGAACACCAACAGGAGCTACACCATATGCCTTGGTATATGGATCAGAGGCCATCTTACCCATTGAGGTAAAGATACCATCACTTTGTGTATCACTAAAGCGTATAATTACAAATGAGGATTATAGAGTCTCTAGAATACAAGAATTGGAATTGCTAGATGAACATCGTCAACAAGTTGTAAACCATTAGAAAGCATACCAATAGAGGATGTCCAGAAGCTACAATCACAAGGTAAAACCTAGAGTCTTTCAGGTTGGTGACTTGGTCCTAAAGGAAAACCCTAGAAATCAACATGATAGAGAAAAAAAATGGAAGTTTGAACCTAACTGGCCAGGTCCCTTTGTCATCATATCATTTTATGGATCTAGAGCATATCAATTGTCTCAACCTGAAGGGGATCTATTCGATAAACCTATCAATAGTATCCATCTCAAAAAAAATTACACCTAAATACCTAGTGCATGAATTAGTTTCTAAAAATGGTTACCTTGATGAAAACCTGGAAAACAGGTGTCTTGGTGATAGAAAAATACAAAAAATAATAGAAAACAGAAAAATACAAAAAAATCAAAAAGATTGAAAAAGTGCAATAAAAACATGTAGTGAAAACTTGGAAACAGGTGTTACTTATGATTTTAAAGCCAACTTTTCCATCTATTAGATTCATTTCATGGTCGTTGCTTTCACCATCATTTTTACATCCATTATCATATCATTACGAGTGGTCATGTCTCACCCTAGCTTGGGGGAAACATTTGGAACTCACTGGGGGCAATAAATCTCGAGCTTAACCAAATGGACAAACAACAAGAAGACAAACACAATGAAAATAATGATCAAAACACAACCCAACATGGAATATCAATCACCATCAGAAACACATTGGACAAAACAAGTCAAAAATTCAATCTCAAAAAGTCAAAAATAGAATCTATGCCAGTTGAACTACGTGGTCTTTGCGTGTATAACGTAGGCAAGGCTAATCTTTTATCAGCCCCCGAGGCCCCTAGGATAGGTCTTTAGGTTAGGCTTTTGGTCAAAATCTCAAAAATCACAAAAACATCATAAAATCAAAATGGATGATCTAATCTGGATAATGGTTGAAATACTTTAAGTAAAGGTTGGATATGTTGTACTTTGATTTTTGTTATCATTTCTTTGGAGCAACTCGATGATGTATTAAACTAGAGAAACTAGGAAGGAGAATCATATTTTCTTTATTTGTTGTCTGTGAGTTAATCATTATTATTGTGTGAATTTTTGCGGGAAATGCTCTACAAAGTATCATGAAAGGCATTCTAATTCACATCAAAAAGTGGTTAATTCTTGTTTGTTTACGCAAGAAATGCTCAGGTCATCTCGGTTTAATTATACCTAGATGCTTGTGTTCACTTGCAATATCAAAAATATGAAAGTAGTACTCAGGTCGTCATGGTCTAAATTATACCATTGATGCTTGTACTCACTTTCAACATTTTTAAAGCTCTATGATGATACAAAGTATGATAAAAGTATTGTTAAGATGCCAATGTTTGCATGTAGATTTGCATGATTAAATTAGATAGCATTTATGATTAGTTTTGCATTTGCAGAGTATTTTGTTCCAAAGATGGGTAACCAATTCCTAATAATGTTAACTTTCCTTATTAATGGATTGAGTATACTTGACATTAAAAAAAACATCATCATTATCATATAGATGCATAATCATTTCTATTGCATTATTATAAATTGTATCATTCATACATTGGATCAAATCATTTGCATTAATCATGTCATATTCTTCATTTATCATCACATCATCTAAATTGCATAGAGAAAATAAAAAACAAATCAACTACAAATTGTATTTTCATTAACATTATCATATCATACATCGCACATTAGAAATATCATCATATAAATCATTCATTCATCCATTTATTATATCATCTATATGCATTTAAAATACCCAAAAAAAATATGTATCATATTTCATTATCATTATATCATATATCATTAAGAACAACACATCCAAAATCATGCATATAGTTACATTATCATATCATTTACATATGTCCATTGTCATACAACACACATCATGCATCTATACATCATCATTATTCACATAATCACATTTTAACATCATAAATCATCACATGTTATCATGTTTCATCATTTGCATCCATAGCATATCAAAAAAAAAAAAAACCATCATATAGAATATCACATAGGATAAACACATAGAAATAAAATGCATCCATCATAAACACATATCGACACCATATAGATCAATAATCTGCTACAAATCATATAAACCTTCAAATAATAATGTCAAGTGTACAAGGATATCCAAAGATGGAAAGATGCTTCAACAAAGTGGTAGAAATCACAAAATCTCTGACTGAATAAGTGAATACATCAAATATCAATACATCTTCAAGTTTCAGTACAATAATCAATCCTATACGGAGGCATATCAATCAAAGTTGATAAACCACATTGACTGATGATATCTATATTGGCCTACACCAAATGCAAAATCATGTCCCACGTCTTTGGGAAGAACTCTAAAATCCTCCTATGATCATAACATATTGCAAATCAACAATATTATCAATCAATCAGCCTATCAATCTAATTGGCCCCAGTGATTCTTTGATCAAATCTCATGAGCGACTATCATTGAACCTCGCCTATCATGAGGTCAAACATCAATCTATTATTGATCATCGCCTATCATGAGGTCAATCAAACATCAATCTATCAATGAACCTCACCTATCATGAGGTCAAACATCAATCTATTATTGATCCTCGCCTATCATGAAGTCAATCATCAATCTATCATTGATCCTCACCTATCATGAGGTCAATCATCAATCTATCATTAATCCTCACCTATCATGAGGTCAATCAATCAATCAATCATTGAATCTCACCTATTATGAGATCAATAATCTTCTAATCTATTAGGATCATCAATCAATATCAAATCAAAGGCTAACATGATCAAAAATCATCAAACACAAGGAGGCAAAGTAGGGCAACATTTAATCATCTGGTGGAATCAGTATTCTTTATTGTGAGATAAATTATTTCAACATCGAATCATCATAGAATCATAGAAAAAATTAGAGAAATCCCAAAAATTCAAAAAATTAAAAAATCATCAATTTATCTTCCGAGGGGGCATATATTCATCATCACTTGAAAATCAACGTCTGGGGCACATACTAAAAAAAAAATTGTCGATACTGGCAGCAACAACAAAATTTTCTTTGAAGCAGTGCGTAAACACATCACTTCAAAGAGGGGAAAAATGTATACACCTAAAAATGGTTTGGACAATCTAATTGATTAAATATGACTTATTTGATTTTAATTAATTTTAATTCCTCTACTATTAAATAAATAGAAATAGTTATTTATAGTTCGTTCTTCTAAATTATTCCATTTTAAATTATCCTATCTTAATTAAATAAGCAAACTTCAATAGTTTGTATTATTTAATTGTCTAAATCATGTTTCCTCTTAATTAAATAAAATATCATAAGGATTTATTTAATTATCATATCCCTTTTTTATTAAATAAGCAAATGTCAAAGATTTGTTTCACTTAATTAAATATCTCCTTTTTGTTAATACTTGAATAAATCAAATATATTCAAATAAAGGAAAATTTTCCTCTATTCACTCAGCTACCAAATTAGATAAAACATCTAATTTGATTCAACTGGCATTCACGGGAAAGTTGTGGAGACAAACTTGCAGGTAATCCTCTTTAATCTCTTTCCTCTGATTCTTCCTATCATATAGCCTAATGTTTTCATGGGGAGAAACCATTCCCATGATCAGCTCAAGCTTCTTCATATCTCACCATTCAATCCTTTAGATCAAATCTAGACCTTTGTTGTGCTGCCCCTTCAAAAAATTGTTGCTGTGAATATATAAATACAACTTCATTCTACAGGAAATGGATTTGAATCCCAACTTTGTGCAATCTTACTCCGTAGGAATAGCAATCAAGTATCTTAGCAATAGCAATCATAAACATAGTTGCATCATAGTTTACGATAGCTTCTTTCATCATAGTTTCATGTCAATTTAGATTACAATAGCTTCATTTTATCAGTTAACAATCATCATATAGGATTATATTATTGCATTTAGCAACATCTCATTCTCTAGATTGGCATTTTAACAGTCATAATGCTCACCAAATTTGAGAATCCTGTGACTTAATAAATCTTTAGAGATAAAGAGCAATATGACGCTTTCAGTAGATTCTTGCTTTAAATTAGTTTAATTGCTCATGAATCTTTGATAAAATGTCTTATTAAGAAGTGTTCTTAGTTTACTTATTCCACACTTACAACAAGATTATCATTTATAGTGCAAGAAAAAAGAAAGGAGGCTACAAAATTTATTATATGTTTTCCAGAGCTGACAATTGAGTATCTGAGAGTGTAGATATCAAGGAAAATAACCCAGATCTCAATTTCAAAAACCCTGCATGTTTTGACCCTCATAATTGAATGTTTCATAGTAAACAGTAGTGGTTTATCACCTTGATCCATTTACCTTGGTGATAAAAACCCCTATTTTTCTATGTTTCAACTCTATTTTTTTTAATTTTCATTGCCACTCAAGGGCCTAGTTTGAACCCCATGATCCTGCACGAACCCATGTGTGTGTGAAACCCTACATGTACTAACGATTATTCAAAAAATTGTTAAATTGTTTTTTAAATTATTCTCTTAACATGAAATGACTAAAATAAATATAATCATTATTTTTTATAAAAATATTAAAAATTATATAAAATAAAGTAATTAAATAAATATTTAATTTTAATTATATTATAAAAATTTAAAATCAAACCTACTCGAATGATGTCACATTTCAGTTTTCCAATATCAAATCACTCTCCTCTACCCATAAACATAGGAATAACTTAAATGTTGATCAATTTTTTAAATTAAAGATAGGTACATTTGCTAATTGGTAGATCATTTTAATATCATGCCACTAAGCTCTTATTACCATCATGTTCTCTATAATTTTCTTTTAATAAAAATTGTGTAATTATAGGCTATTTTAATCTAGTGAAATAAATATCCTTTGATCCCAACTAAATTTAGACATAGATGAATATTTGGTTTATATCATGAATGAAAAATATCAATTATTTATTTTATCAATTTAACATTTAATTAGAATAAGTAAATTTAATTGTTAATGAATACTAGGTAGGTTACATTTTGTCTTTTGATTGACCCCACTTTTTCTTTGTCATTATTAATGTTACAATATAACGTTAACCTCAATTAGATTGATAATATTTTTTTTTTTTTTTTTTAACTTGGGTGCTAGCAAGAAGTTGAGTCCACTTTTTGGCCAAAAAGTGGAAGTGTTTTCCCTTATTTTCAGAATTTGACACATTTGACCTTAAAATTTGAAGCACTTAGAGATGGAATCTTCAAAAAAGTCACTGATCATAAAATGTAGTACTCGGAGTCTAGTTTCCAAATATGTGATTTATTTCAATACCCAGATGGTACCAAATGAGTTTCAATAGGCATTTTTAAAAACCACTGTTTAAAATTCACTTTTTTTTACCATACCATTCACGTGTACATCATCCATATTTTGACCTAAATTATCATATTTTTCTAAATCCTTTTGGGAAAATATTTGTAACTCACTAAAGCACATTTTTTATTTTTTTGTAATTTTTTATTGAATTTTTTTTTTGTTAAATTTGTATTAGCCATATTTGTCATTTTGAAAAATCGTCGTGTATGTCATGCATAAGATGACCTAAACTTAACATTGTTTGAATTTAAAAAATAAAATAAAAATAATTGTCTAAAGTACGTTCTCGTGCATTTTTTTTTACAAAACAATATTTTAATAAAAAAATATTAAAATAGTAAAAAACCTTGATATTTAAAGTTTATGGACCAGTTTCATCAGAAATTAATTGAAAAATAGAAAAATAATCCAATTGTAAAAAAATCATATATTTGGAATATACACTGTCTCATCTATAATGGGTTTTAATTTCGTCGACAAATTCTACAAAAAAGTCGTCAACCATATGTCCAAACTCACTATTTTTCTTTGACATTGTTAAGACCTTCAACTTGCAGGTCAAACCAGCTTGAAGGCCTAGGTTTGGATTCCCAATGCTTTTCTCGAACTAAAATACAAGCCAAAAACCCAACTACAAAATAAGGCGAATTTCAAAATTTTAGAAACGGGATCTTGTTTCCTAATATTAAATGTGGGGCCATTGATATGGAAATGAGATCCAATGGGATCCCATTTCCATGTCAAAGGTCCCCACATTTAATATCGGGAAATGGGATTTTGCTTATGAAACGGGATTTCATTTTTAATAAACGGGATCTTGTTTCTTTTTTACCATTTTTTTTAATTTACTGGAAAAGTTTTACTATGAAGTCTGCAACTTCACATGTACGGCCGACTGCGACATATTGGGCTATTTTTCATCAAATTTTGTCTTTACAGGTGTTCAACTTGCATTTTGGATTGAATTTTTCAAAGGAGGCATCATGTAAACAATTTTTGAAGTGGAATTGTGTTAGTTTTCCACTCATTTGGAGGAACAAAAGAGGAAGACTTTTATTTTTATAGGTCTTCAACTTGCAATTTGGATTGAATTTTTGAAAGGAGGCATCAAGTAAACAGTTTTTTAAGTGGAATTGTGTTAATTTTCTACTTGTTTTGAGGAACACATGAAGAAGAATTTTGACCTTACAGGTTTTCAACTTACAATTTGGATTGAATTTTTTGAAAAACTTCACTATTGACATTCATTTGTGCTTGAGAATTTTATAATCATGGGTTCACAAGCTCATAATAAGAGGAAAGATAGGAAGACATTGACTCTTGAAGAAATTGAAGCAAAGAAAGAGAAGGAGAAATAAAGAAAAAGAGAAAGAAGAATGAGAATTAAATCAATGAATGATGGTGGAGCATCCAATTCCACAACTCTTGAAGATGAAAACATTGAGGAGACCATGGTTGTAGATGAAGCTAATTTGCAAAAAGTCAATTTAGAAAATAATATGATTATACAAACAAGTCCTAGTATGTCTTCAAATCCCTCTTTCAATGCTATGGAGAATGTTTCAATAGGCACAAATCCAAGTACGTCTTCAAATCCACATTTTAGTGAAATAGAAAATTCATTTGTAGAAGTTTTACAAGATGCAAGACTTAACAATGTTGACATTGATAATATTCAGAGAGATGAAAGTTTTATAGAATTTGTTCAAAATAAATTAGAAAATGAAAATGAAAAATCTTTTGTTGAAAATGAAAATGAGAATGATCCTTTTGTTGAAAATGAAAACGAAAAATCATTTTGTTGATGAAAATGAAAATGAAAACCATTTTGATGATGAAAATGTAAATCATTTTGAAGTTGAAAATGAAAATGAAAATCTAGAATGTGATGTTGAATTTAATGAAAATACTTTTTTTTAAATTCAAAGTGATGTTTTGGATAATCTTTTTGGTAAGATTTCTTGGAGGCAAATAAGAACACATAAGAATAGAATATAGAAAAAAATATTTTATCGATTGCATTTCAATGTCAACTAATGATGCAATTGATGAGAATGCAAAAAATGAGGAAAATAATGAAAAAGTTAGGATTTTTTGTTAAACCAAGAAGAAAATACCAATCATTAAAACATTTTATGTCTATTGTTGCTAGTGACATTCAATCTATTAGGAAAAATAGTCGATCTAAAGATAAAAATGCAGCAAGAAGAGCTATAACAACTGCTATAGTTAATAAAGCAACTTTGAATAAAATAATGGTAAGCAATATTAGTGAAGTTTTAAAAATACATCCTAAAACATTGCTAAGAGTAGCAAAAAGAAGAGAAAGTATAGAAAATGATCCTAGATCAACCAATGTTGGAGTTTTAGTGGTTGACTCTCGAGGTCTGATATGAAATTGAATGTTGAAATTAAATCTTTGATTGAAAAATATTGGCATGATAATACTAGAGTATCATCTAATGCTAGAGATGTTTTAAAATTAAGGGTGGGGTCCAAAGTTTGCGATCCTCACTTAAAACACCTATAAGATACAACACAAACTGAATTTTATAGAAAATTTTGTGGTGATTTAGTGTTACCTGGTAATATTAAAATAAGTCAAAGGTCTTTTGAAAAATGTAAACCCTAGTATGTAAAAATGAATAAGCAATGAATATCTTGAACATGTTGTAAAACACATGTTCAATTTCATTATTTTTATCATGTTTTCAATATATATGTTGTACTTTGCATACTAACATGATTATACAGGAATGTGATATTAATATGCCACCTGAAACAATAAGGGAGTTTATATCAAAAAAAAAATTGTGAAAGATCTAAAGGTAAATTGTTTTATTTAAGTTCTTGTATTTCTGGACAATGCACTAGTTGTGGAAATCTTTCATTCTTAAGAATTTGTATGCATGAAAGTGTTGATAATGATTTTGGACAACAATTAGTAGATGTTAAAAGATCTAAGAATGTTGACTATTCTTTAAAAGATGGAAAAATAGGAAAGCATTATGATTTAGTTACAGAAAAAGTTAGTGTGCATGCATTCATAAGTGAATTTAAGAATAAGATTGTCCCAAAATATGTCATGCACTCTCAACATGCTTGATGGTTTGATGGAAAATTTTGTGCATGTAGAAACACATTTCCAATTGGTACTATAGTTTCAGTGGTTGATTTTGCAGAAAATTATACTCTAGCTTCGCTAGAGGAAATTCAATCACAGTATTATAATTTAGTGCAAGTAGCTATGTTTTTCCATATTGTTTATAGACATGCAAATGATAGCACATAGGATGATAGAAAATTTTTGAGGGAGTATCATTTTTATTTAAGTGACAATTGGTTACACTCGTCAAAGTTTGTTCAATACTGTTTCAATATATTTTATGGAAATTTAAGAGAAAGAGGAATCCAGATGATAGAACACCTCATATGGTTAGATAGTTGTACGGGGTAGTTCAAGAATGCTTGAATGTTCTATTGGTTAAGTAGGGTTCATAAGGAACTTAAAGTCCAACATATATTGAGTTTTTTGAAGCTGGGGATGGTAAAGGAGAACATGATGGAGCTGGTGCATGTGTCAAAAGAATTCTTGCTAGAGAAAAATTAAAATTTGAGGATGCTATAAAATTTAAAGATGCACGTGGGATTGTGGATTGGTGCAATAAAAGATTATATCCACCTGGTTCAAGTGAATACTCTATAGTTTGTTGATTCTTCTGGTTAGTTGAAGAAGAGAACATTCTACCTAGAGTTGACTATGAGACAATCAATTGATCTACTAAATGGCATTCATTTAGGAGTTCAACAACAAGCACATGGAATATCTGGTCAAGGGAGCTTGCATGTTTTTGTCAGTTTTGTATCTCAGGAGATTGGGAAGCATGTGAAAATACAAAATGGATTGAATAGTGGGAGCAAAGATCGTTGACACCTGCACAAGCACACAATCAATATGAAAGAACTATTGAAGAAAATGATCAAGTGTTTGCATTTGAAGACTATGACCGTGTTTCATACCTTGTACAAGAAGGTAATTTAATTCAATTTATTTTATTTTATTTCACTTTATTAAGTTATTTTGTAATACTTAATTATTTATATGGATATGTGCAAGTTATTAAATTAAATTTTGTTTGTAGGACATGTGTATGTTGTTGTTGCACCTGAGGGGAATGAAGAGGAAACAAAATATTGCTTGGATCGTTGTGTGGAGACTAAACATAAGTTAATAGCACCTCGAGAAGATGATGATGGCTATCATTATCCAACAGGTATGGTGATCCCCTTAAGCAAAATTTGATAACAAGTTTTTGATCCCCTTAAGAAAAAATTTAGAACAAGTCTTTGATCCCCTTAAGAAATTTTTGAGAACTTATTTGAAGATGGTTTTCATGTTTTCCAATATGATCGGTGGTGGTTGTTGGAACTTGGCTACGAAAATACCGGACAAGGAAGAATGGTCTACCTACATTTGAAGATTATGAAACACATAAAAAGATTATACACTATTCACATTTGGTGGTGGCAAAAAATATAAAACTAGATCGGTATCGTGGAAGACCTACAAATAAAGTGCTATGGATAATTTCTATAGAAGAGCATGAGACAATCATAGATGCATTGCAAAAAAGAGAGGATGCAGATGGTACAATGGAATAAGTAAACATAGGTAAATATAGTTTTAGTTTTATATTGTCCTTTTAAATAGAATAAATACATGTTTTGATATTGGTCAAGTGTGTTATTAGTTGAAATTGATTTAAATTGTCCTTTTATAGATCCTTAAGCCATAATCACAAAAAGGATCTAGTCCGTGCAGATTCAACCTAGACAACATGGAATACTTGGTAAAAATAAGTAATTATTAGTTAAATTATATTTAAATACATTTTTTGATTATATATTGATATTTCTTGTACATTAATAGTTAAAATTGATTTATTGTCCTTTTTTGTATCCTTA
This sequence comes from Sequoia sempervirens, assembly GCA_007258455.2. NCBI lineage: Eukaryota > Viridiplantae > Streptophyta > Pinopsida > Cupressales > Cupressaceae > Sequoia > Sequoia sempervirens. The sequence continues at coordinate 280,660,529 of VDFB02271358.1, forward strand.
AGGCATCATTGCATTGATCTCATACTTTGAAACAAAAAGGAGAGGATGTATGGATTCAACCTACACACATGTGTGGAATACTTCTAAATACAGGTACTTGAGTTGTGTACATATATATAGTTTTATATAAATTAAAATATGTATGTTTTGATGATTTTATTGATATTGCTTGTACCTTTTTGATATCAGGTGGCATGAAGACCTACTACATTCCAGGCACGAGTTTGAGTTGTTCTTGAGATGGCATAGGCAAATTTTGTAAATATTGTTTTGAGATGACATATATGTACATACATACTTACACAATTAAACATTTTGTACAAATTACAAATACATGTACATACACAATTATGTACTCTATGTACTTTTATGTATCAAAATCAATATTCTATATATTTTGTTTGTTAAATGTGCATGGTTTCCTACTTTGAAACTTTATATTTGATTATATAATCACTAAATATCATGCATAAATTATTGTTAAATCAATTATATCCATAAGATGTCGTATTAGGACCCCTTAAGACATGTCATATTAGCACATATCTTAAATATTATACTTAATTATATCATTTGTTATGATGATTCACCCTAAAACTTATAATACTTGTTTATATCACTTAATATTTATACTTAATTATACTCTTCTTTGATCCCTTTAAGACACGTCGTATTAACACATATCCTAAGTATTATACTTAATTATATCATTTTTTATGATGAATCATCCTAAAGTATAATACTTGTTTCTATCACTTAATATTTATACTTAATTATACTCTTCTTTGATCCCCTTAAGACGTGACGTATTAGCACATATCCTAAATATTATACTTAATTATATCATTTGTTATGATGACTCACCCTAAAGTATAATACTTGTTTATATTACTTAATATTTTTTCTTAATTATACTCTCCTTTGATCCCCTTAAGACATCGTATTAGGACCCCTTAAGACAACCTATAAATTAGTGTTGGATGCTATTATTTGTTTTGACAACATATAAATTAGTGTTTTTTGTGGAACATGAGGTCAAGAGGACTTTTATGTTCTTAAGTTTTCTCGAGCACTTTGCATGATTTGTAAATATGGGACTACATGATTTAATTTCAAAACTGTAGCCTATTTTTGGATAATTAAGTTCTTTAATTTAATGTTGTAAAAGAACTAGGAAATATGGTGTATACTTATAGAACAACTTTTTTGGCAAAAAACGTTGCATTTTGATTGGTATTTATGTTTAGTTTATAGAACTTATTAATTATTTTGTTCTCTAATCTTGTATGGTATTGTTTATTTCTTAAAATTTCATCCTTTGTGGTATATAAACGGATTGCTTTTGTTTGTAAATTATGATTTATTAACTAATTTTTTATTGATGTGAATTGAATAAGTTCATTGACTAATTATTGCTAATTATTGAATGTACATATCATGTATGGGATCACTAAATTTGTAAAGTACAAATATAAAAATGTCCTATTAATTTCATATTTAATTTCATATTTATATTTAATTTCACATTAATGTCCTATATTAATGTCTTGACTATGAACATAAAATGCATAAATGTACATGTGTAAATTAAAATTGAACAATAATAAAGTCCATAATTTACAACATATTAAGTGCATGAAACCAATATATTAAGCGCATCAAATAAAGTCCATTAGAGTACAACCCATGAACTAAAGTCCAACAAAGTACTTGACCCATGAAATATAAAGTCCAACAGAGTACATGAGAAACCAAATATTTAGTCCATGAAATAATCAAATATAACCCATAAAATCATGTTTAGGTCATGTATCATCTCTATAATTAAGAGACCTCTTCACACCTTGCGGACTATGCGGATGACCTGAAACACTCTGTACAAGAGAAAGATGAAATCAAATGTAAGATGATGAAAAATTATTTAATGAAAATTTAATTTATAATTCATCATAAAATCAAATTACCATCATATCTAGGTTTGGATGCTCTAGTGCACCTGAACCAACCTCAAAATTCTCTGAATCAATCTACATAAATAAGACATAGAAAGTTGAAATTAGATGTAAGTCTATAATTAAAAATGATTTAATTCAATTTAATTTATAATTTATCATATTTTAATTGTATTGTATTATGAGGTTGTGCACTCTCTACTCTAGGACCCATTTGTACATGCTCAACTACAAGATGTGTCTCATGCTATAAAAGAAAAAGAATTTAAAGCATGTATTAGCTCATATTATATATATATATATATATATTCAATTTTAAATTTTAAATTAAAGTTATTCAGAATATATAATTTGTAATTGAATTTAAATATAATAAAAAAAATTAAATTACCATGATATCTAGAGCCTGCTCTGCATGTCCTCCCAGAGGTGTAACTATGACTGAGTCATGGCAGAAAGTCGCACTAACAAAGTCCTACAAGATTAAATTTAAAGCATGTATACTTGAATTAGGTTTATATATATATATATATATATATATATATATATATATATATATATATATATATATATATATATATATATATATATATATATATATATATATATATATATATATATATATATTCAAGTTTGCACATTTTGTGTAGAATTTTTTTTTAAACAACTTGAAATTCAAAGGCCTCACGAGTAGCCACAACATCTAATGTTTTCCTAATGCCCATTCTCATTGTTGTATTAACCTAAACATACATGTATACATTTAACACTTATAATATTTACAAGTATACATGCACATTTGATATATAGTGAATTCAAAATTCATAATTGTAACTATACTAATGTAAGTTAAACAATTTACAATATAAATGTACTTGCCCTTGATCTGCGACGCTCGACAATGGAGGAGTGCTCGACAACCCCTCGGGTGTTATCGACGTGGAAGTTGATTGAATCCCCTCAACCAACATAAATATTTAAAACATATGTTCATGATTCAATTATAAATTTAAAACTCAAGTTAAAAATTATTTCATATATAGTTGAAATTTTTGAAATCAAAATACCCCATAACGGTTGCCAACTAGGACTGGTGTCGATGTATGTACTCATGGAGCGGATGATTTCCCCATCGTTAGTCTCATATGTACACCAAGCAATTTGATTGTTAAAATGTATTGCAAACTTTTCTTTGATATATACATTCATTAAAATTCTTATAAATTCAACATGTAGATGCATATTTATACTTGTGTCGCAATGTCCTCAGGGTGATGGTCTATTGTAAGAAATTCTACAAATGAACTGAGGTGGCTAGATGAACCACCAGAATCTCCATGTCCACCTGAACTAGTTGTGGCCTGATTGGGTCCATAGCATAACTAATGGCAACTAGTACATACATGTGGTCTCGACACTCTTGGAGTGGTACTCGGACCAACTCCATAAAACACTCCTCCATCATCGTCGTCTCTATGCTCCATACCCGCTATCATAGAAGCAGTTGATCAAGGTCTCCTGTGAGCGTACTAAGGGATCCTAATGTTGATACCACCACACGTTGATGCACATGTGTGGGAATGGCAGGACCAAGAGGAGCAACAAGGGGTTGTGCATGCACAGGGCATTGGGGATCAACCCTTGCCTCTAATCTTTGTTGTGGTATGCCACCACCAACACCCTGAAATGATTTATAATCAAAATAATTGGGATTTTTCCCCATAACAAACTCTACATATAGTTTCCTCAAAAAATACAATGGGATCTCAAAATTAGCATGTGGTGGACTGTCAAATACCATATACCATCGATCCCAAAAATGTGCAGTCATCTGTGGATGTATACACCACCTCATGGATATTCTAGATTTATTGGGAGGAATGGGCTATCAAGTAACAGGGTCGATAAAGTAAGGGGCTAGATGGGATTTTGTTATTTTAAGGTCTAAAATTTGTTTATAGGAGAGACCGTCTGCATAAAATTGTCTCATCTGCTCTCTTTCTCATCGATGTTTATCTCGATCAAAATCAATAGTCCTAATGGCATGCACAATTTTTTGCATCACAAATGCAAAACATCTCACATGTGGTGGAATCAATGCTTGATTTTGCATAGCATTGATTTGATTTTGAATGGATATCACTTGATCAGTTATATATGCTTGCAAGCGAGCCTCATTAGATCCAGAGGATGGTGGATGTGGGATATTAAGTGGAGGGGGTGGAAGGGAAGGTTGAGCCTGGGGTGGAGGTGGAGGTGGCTGAGGTGTTGGATTGATGATACCATCAATGTTAAATTGATCCATGATATCAGATATAAGTGCAACTGCATTAAATTATAGAAAATTAACATACAAACTTACAAAATTACAAGAAATAGTTAAATTTGAAACATACATGCAAATTTGTTTAAATAGGATGTGCATACATATACATACACATACATACATTAATTGAACTTGAGCATGTGGATACAAATTTCAAAATTTAACATGTACATACATTTAAAATAAAAAATATGATGCATAATTTGCATGCATACATCATTCAACTAAACTATGTACATACATACAAATTTCAAAATTTAAGATCTAGAACTATGCAATTTTAATACATGTACATGCTAAAAAATAAACTTGAAACATTCACAAAAATCTCATTTTATGTCTAACACACACACACACACACAAATATATATATATATATATATATATATATATATATATATTACATTTTTCCAACAAGAGAAATCATGATCTAGTAGATAGTCATAAAATATATACTATTATAAATTCATTATTATAAGTTCATAAATTCAACCAAATTCATAAATTCATCACACAAAATATCCATTGAACCAAATTCATAACTATAAGATCATTGTCTTAATTTATAAATTGTCATGGCTCTCTACTGCATCTCTTCATTTCTTTGTGTTTTCCTTTTCAGAATTGAAAGTTCTCCTCTCCTTTAGCCATTGTCAATTCCCATCTAAGACCCATCCATAGCCCTAATAGCATCAACAACATTTTGCATCCTAGATGCAAACATCCTCAAAGGTGGTGCGATACATTCTTCATTTTGAATAATGTTGATTTGATCTTGAATGGTTCTAACATTATCATTGATTTGTGCTTGCAAGTGAGCACCATCGATTTCAGGTGGTGGAGGTGAGGGGTTATGAGGTGGAGGTGAAGGCGGTGGAGATGGATGGTGTGGAGGTGGATTACGAATATTATTGAATTGGTCCATGTGATCTCTAAGATATAAGTGAACCTGCATTAGATTTGTAATTTCAAAATGTAAGATACATGTTTAGGAAATACCCTTAAACCATTCAATATAAATAGCCTAATTGAATACAAATGATAAAATGTGTAAGCCTCATTTATGTCTAAGGCATGTTACTTGAATGAAAAAAAAATTAACTATTAGTATAGGACAATTTATGAATGCTTTAGGGTTATAGTTTAGAGTTTAGGATTTAGGTTTTAGGGTAATAGGATGGCTTAAGGGGATCTATGTAGTAAGGTCCTAGTACAAAATGGCATGGCTTAAGTGAATAAAATTTGGTGAAGATGCCCAAGGCAACCAAATTTCATTAAGGTTTGAGGCAACTTCACCAAATTTTATTCACTTGAGCCATGTCATTTTGTCCTAGGACCTTGCTAGACATAGATCCCCCTAAGCCATCCTATGACCCTAAATCGTAAATAAATCAACCTAGAGCATGAAATCTCATTCATATTATAATCTTGCACAATATTATTTTTGTTAAATTTGGTTTCCTTGGGCAACTTCACCAAATTTTGAGAACTTATTTGATCCCCTTAAGAAATGTCATATTAGGACCCCTTAATACATCCTAAAGTATTACTTAAGGGGATCTATGTAGTAAGGTCCTAGTACAAAATGGCATGGCTTAAGTGAATAAAATTTGGTGAAGATGCCCAAGGTAACCAAATTTCATTAAGGTCCTAGGAAACTTCACCAAATTTTATTCACTTGAGCCATGCCATTTTGTCCTAGGACCTTACTAGACATAGATCCCCTTAAGCCATCCTATCATACTAAACTATAAATCGATCAACCTAGATCATGATTTATCACATTCATATTATAATCTTCCACTATCTTATTATTGTAAAATTTGGTTGCCTTGGGAAACTTCACCAAATTTTGAGAACTTATTTGATCTCCTTAAGAAATGTCATATTAGGACCCCTTAAGACATCAATTTACAGCTTAGGGTGATAGTGTGGTTTAAGGGGATCTATGTATAGTGAGTTCCCAGGACAAAATCACATGACTCAAGTGAATAAAATTTGGTGAAGTTGCCCAAGGCAAGTAAATTTCATTAAGGGCCTAGGAAAAAATGATGGCTTTAGGGTTTAGGGTTTAGAGTCTAGAGTTTAGGGTTTAGGGTTTAGGGTAATAGGATGGCTTAAGGGGATTTATGTAGTAAGTTCCTAGGACAAAATGACATGGCTTAAGGGAATAAAATTTGGTGGAGTTGCCTAAGGCAACCAAATTTCATTTTAAGGTCCTAAGACAAAATTAATGCTTTAGTGTTTAGGGTTTAGATTTTAGAGTTCGGGGTTTAGGGTTTAGGGAACTTAGGGTGAATTTTGGGTGGCCCTTGGAATAATGGACTTGCAAGTTAGTGAACAACATTTTCTTGTGGAACAATTGATTGAGATAGCTCTTGTTTCGACTGACCAACCTAGATCATGAAATCTCATTCATATTATAATCTTGCAAGATCTTATTATTGTTAAATTTGGTTGCCTTGGGAAACTTCACCAAATCTTGAGAACTTATTTGATCCCCTTAAGAAATGTCATATTGGGACCCCTTACGACACCGATTTACGATTTAGGGTGATAGGATGGCTTAAGGGGGTCTATGTCTAGTGAGGTCCTAGGACAAAATGGCATGGCTTAAGTGAATAAATTTTAGTGAAGTTGCCCAAGGCAACCAAATTTCATTAAGGGCCTAGGAAAAAATGATGGCTTTAGGGTTTAGGGTTTATAGTTTAGAGTTTAGGTCTTAGGGTAATAGGATGGCTTAAGGGGATATATGTAGTAAGTCCTAGGACAAAATGACATGGCTTAAGGGAATAAAACTTGGTGGAGTTTCCTAAGGCAACCAAATTTCATTTTAAGGTCCTAGGACAAAATGAATGCTTTAGTGTTTATGTTTTACATTTTAGAGTTCAAGGTTTAGGGTTTAGGGAACTTAGGGTGAAGTTTGGGTGGCCCTTGGAATAATGGACTTGCAAGTTAGTAAACAACATTTTCTTGTGGAACAGTTGATTGAGATGACTCTTGTTTCAACTAACTAACCTTGATCATGAAATTTCATTCATATTATAATCTTACACGATCTTATTATTGTTAAATTTGGTTGCCTTGGGCAACTTTACCAAATTTTGAGAACTTCTTTGATCCCCTTAAGAAATGTCATATTAGGACTCCTTAAGACATCAGTTTATGGTTTAGGGTAATAGACTAACTAGTTTATGAATATTTTTTATTTTATGAATATAGACTCACTAATTCCATAATAGAAACACATAATTATGTATTATTAAGATTGAATTTGATGTATATTTTAACAAGTGTTTTTTTTTAATTGAATATAAGATTATTTTATTTAACATTTGTTTCATTAATATTTCCTTCTTAAATGAATTTTATGATATAAAACGTATAATAAAATTAGTTAATGTTGAATCTTATTTTATTTTGGATTGTTTGGAATTGAAAGAACCTAAAAGGAAAAAAAGAAAAATATTTAGATTCTTTTAGTGTTTAGGTAACTAGTGCAAATTGAGATTTTAGACTAAACTAGAAGCCTAATTAACAATTAATTGACTAGAATGAGAGTTAAGATTGTCGAAAGACAAGAGACAACACATGCAAATAAGAAATGGAAACAAGGCATGACTAAGAGAGATCAAAACATAAAATAGAAATGAAAGCAAATATTATCTAATTAAGTGACAATTGGAAATGTATTGTACAAGGATTTAGGAATTTGCTAACTAAATTTGCAAACAAACATTGATAATTTATGAATTGTAACTATACTTTAACATATTGTTTTCTAATCTAATTATAATTTAACTTTGAAAGTAAAGTTTAACATATTGTTTTCTCCATACAATGCAAATGAATTTTTTCCATTATCAAATATTCTTCACCTCGAAATCAGGGTTTCAAATGCAAAATGATTTCTTTGATTTCAATTGAGGGTTTTAGAAAAAAAAATTGTTTGAATTCAATATAGGGTTTCAATATAAGCTATTAGGGTTTTTAATGCAATCTTTTTGTTTCATTTCAAACTAGGGTTTTCAAATCCATTTTTTTGTTTGATTTGAATTTAGGGTTTCAAAAAGAAATTAGGGTTAAATTCAAATAGAATTTTTTTTATTTCATTTCAATTTAGGGTTTTGAAATGCAAATTTTTTGGTTTCCTTTCAATTGGGGTTTTCAAATACAATTTTTTTGGTTTGATCGAACAATTTAGGTTTATGTATAGTCGTAAAATTGCACCCCTTTCAATTTCACATACATTCTTGCATCCGCTTTAGTATCCACTCCCTTAGCATCTTGAGTAGGGTCATTTTAGCCCCTACATTATCCTTTTTCCCTTCCTAGGATGCTCCAACACCCCTTTTTAGCAGCTACCCTTGTGTGTTAGTTTTCGACAACCCTGGGGTTTTTTTTGTTCATGTCATTTTGTAGTGTTATGTGTCTGGACACTAGCGCACCACACAGACATTTGCGCTTCGCACTAGCGTCCTGTGACCTTTCACACTCAAACGACCATTTTCGAGCATGCTTTCGACTTGTCACCTCCTTTGGTCAATGGTAACGGCTCGAGATGCTTTGTAACCATCTGGGAAGCTTCCTTCTGCTTCTTTTTCTCTCTTTAAAAGATGTCATTTCACTTCATTTGCAACTCTTCCTCCATTTTCTAGCTCCACTCTTCTAATTCCAACTTCACTCCAGCTTTTGCTTTAGCCTTCTACACTTCAACTTTTGCTTGCATAGCTTCATGTAGTTTTTTGTAGCAGCTTCAAGCTCTCTCAAGCTCCCTTTACAACACTCTTTGCAGCTCTATTTCCCTTACTTCATGCTTGTGAGCATCTTGGGATTCCACATCCCCTACTATTTGCATACTTACTTTTTGATACGGGTTCTCCTTGAGCAGGGATTGCTTTTATCGCCTCTTGTGATACGGGTTCTCCTCCTCGAGCAGGAATTTCTTTTATCACTCCTACTTCGTGGCACAGGTTCTACTCCTTAGTGGGTTTTGCTTTCACCACACGCTTTGTCCATTTCAGTTACTCTTTCTCTCTATCTTCTTAGTTGTCTGTGGAGGTGGGAACACCAAAACGAGGGTTTGACTAAGGCAAACCCCTATACAACCCCAACACTTTCTCCAGATATCTTACAGACACAGGTTTTGAAGACATTCATCTAGTGGAGGCTTCATCACTCGCGTGGTAATAAGTATTTCTTTCCTTTCTTCTCCTTATCTCTAACATTTCTATTTCACTTTATTTTAGTTATATTGCATTCTACTACTTTATTACATTCTATAAATTCTTAGTATTCAAATAGCTAGCAATCATTTAAGTATTTTCTGTGATAAACTCGTTCTTTGGTCTATACGAGATGCTAGTGTGCCTTTGGGACGCTAACGCGCCACACTATCGTCCATATTTTGTGTTGATGTCTTTTGGCCAAGAGCTTGTCAATTTGTCCAAAAAATCTCTATGATCTGCTCTTTCGAATTTTGAAACTCTCATTGGTGTTGTTCCTGAGGTAGTTTAGGGCAGTTCGCCCCGTGAGGCTCTCTAAATAAAGAGAACTCGTGAGTAGTGAATCCCCCTCTTCTACAGTTTCAAAAGCTAAATTTTGTTCTTAACATACAATTTAAGGTTGATTTTTTCCTTTCTATTCAATATCTTCAAGGTTTCATTGCATTTTTTCATCTACTTCTACAAATCATCATTTCTACTATTACAGGGAAATAAAATGCATAAAATACTAAATAAATTGGAAAAAAACATGCTAGCACCTATTATTGTATTAAAAATTTCAAGAAAACATGAAAAAAAAGGGGTGGAGGCGCACTTGGAGGTCGTTATAATGTCGTTGTCATCCTCACCAATGTGGGATCCCATGCTTTCTGAATGAACTGAGTTTCATTTTTTTTTTTTTTTAAATACTATTTTAAAACGAGATCTCGTTTTGTAATAATCAAGATATCGTTTCGTGTCTGTCGATTTGGGACCCTTTTACAAATGAGATCCTGATTTTTAAAAAACGGGATCCCGTTTGGAATTTAGGCTCGAGATCCCAAAGCTAAACGGGATCCCGTTTTTTAAAAATCGGGGTCTTGTTTATGAAAATCAACATCCCGTTTTCGCAATGCCGATTTCTTTTTTTTGGCTAAGGGAAAAACTTTCACGTTTCATGGACTCAACTTCTTGCACTTACCCAATTATAAAATTTGTATTTTTATTTTTAAACAAGACAAACATTTTTTGAATAGAAAAAATTTAACTTCAAAATTAGAAATTTTTTAAATAGATGTATTTAAAACATTTATAATTATTATTATTTTTTTTTTTCAATGAATAATATAGAAAGATAAACACTTTAAATGATGAAGTATTTAATGTTATAGATTATTTTATGTTCCTTTGAATTGTATGCTCACAACATTTCAAACCTTAGAAAAATTAAGAAAAGTTTGATTAATGTTAATGAAATTAAAAAAAAAAAATCAAAATCAATAAAATATTTTGAAAATTTTAATTATTTAAAATTTATCAATGAATTTCATTTTAACTTTAATTCCCTTTATATTTATTTAATAAATTCAAAAAACTAAATTTAAACCTTTAAAATAATTCGTATTATTTTTTAAAATCATCTCAAACCTTTTCCACGATTTGTTCCTATCTCTCTAAACTAAAATATTATCTCTTAATATTTTAAAACATTCATTTAACTTAATAATCCTAAAAGTTAAAAAACTCAGCTTATATTTTTCAATATTAAAAAAATGAAAACAAACATAATTATCTATCAACCCAAAATCCCTTTTACTACATTACAGTGGCATCCAAAAAAGAAATCAAAGATTTGATCATTAAGATAAATCAATCAAAAAAGAAAATTAGAAAATGATAACTCTCCGCCTATTGTATATATATTAATATTTAATATTTATATGCTAGTTTATTTGAAATGCAAAACAGTGTTTATTTTGACTATAAAAAATGTCACATAAAGTTTAAAAAAAAAATGATTAAGATGGGACACTCTACATATTTTCATGGAACATTGTGAGAAAGAAATTTGAAAAATTTAAAGATAAAATTAAAAGTAAAAAAACATGTAAATGGCTGGCCATAGTGGTAGTAACCCATATTCTGTAATTATAAAATTATTACGCCAACAAGTTTCCTGGTTATGAATCACAAATTTAAGAAGAAGCTATATTTAAAAAAAAAATTAACTGTGCATTAACTTAGCTTTTTTATGGATTCGTTAAGAAGAGAGTCGGTAATATCTCAAAGGCGGAGGAAGGCGTGACAAAGGAAATTCCCGGTCCTTGCGTTGCTTCACAAAGTTTTAGCTTAAATTATTGTCGGACTTCACACCAAAATTTAACTAAAAAACTGAATCAAAATATGATGCCTTCAAAATGAAGACAAAAACCCTAACTCACACCAGAAACTAGATTACAGAATCAGTGAGAGGAGTGGTGAGGCCAGAGGAAGGCTCCCATGGCAAAATTTCGTTTGTATGTAAGATCACCTGCAACAGCCAAACCATACTCCTGAAACAGAATATCCAACCTCCATTCGGGCATGGATTCATAATCGGCCTTGGAATATCTCGGGTAATTCACAGGCATCTGAAACACGCACGCTCCTCCATATGGCAATGGCCTGCGTTCACTGTCACAAAAACTAGTCTGTGTCGGCACTACACCTTTTTCCCCCCCTAACTTGTTCAACAGATGTTCAAGCGAATTTACGCGGCGCATGAGGCTGTAAATGCCTCCTCTCTCCTGCTCTGCCTCGACATCCATGCCCGCCATATTAGCACTACTTAAAACGCCTTGTTTTGCCTCACAGTTTTGGAAGTCGGAGGAAATGAATGAATGAATGAATGTTTTTAATCACGTTCACGAGGCCAAGCAGCCTAAGGGACCCAAAGATAGCAAGCGAAGAGACGTGAACCCCATAAAATGCAAAAAAACTTATGTTTCTTTTTCTTTCTGCATCTTGGATCTTCTGCTGTGTATCTTGATCAGAAAATCTGCAAACCCCATTATCTTCTCTTCTTCAAACAAATCACCCAAATTGTTCCTTTTTAATGTCTCAGTATAATTGATCCGAATGTACTTGTAAGCCGAATATTCCCTGATGTAGTGCCATTCTGTCTCAACCACTCCTAAAGTGCAATATCTACACCTTCTGTCTGCCCACTCCTTTTTAGGTATCAGCCACCTTCCGGTTTCACATCTAAGCTGGTGCGAACTTGTTCTAATCTGAGCTAATGTAATTAAATTAGACACCGACAACAGAGGCCAATAATTGGGCATATTTTCTTTCAGCGGTTGCGGACTCCCCCAAGTGTTTATAATTCTTATTGCCGTTCTACTCCACCGTGTCCACGTGGCACGCGCGAGAGTTGTCGGTTACGTACATTTGGCCAGACTTGATAGCGGGCGAGAACCGCGAGGTATTCGTAATCAGCTTTTCGTGTTACATACGTTAATTTTGTAACATGCGATGCGCGTTTTGGGCAAATGTGTAGAAACAGAATAAGAACATTCATTGCCTAAGGGCGCTTGCACGGCAGAGCCGTTGTAGTAGTCACCTAAACCATCACGGGATTTATTCAGGTGTTTTAAGCTGATTTGCTATCCTTTGTAATGTTTTGTTATAGTTGTATTTATGTTTCTTTAGAGTTTTAGTTTTGAAAGTATCTCTTTCAGATTTTTTATGTTATGTATTTTCTTATTAATAAATATATGTATTTTTTCAATTATAAAAATAGGAGGATTTTAGAGATTTTAGTTTTGAAAGTATTTTCTTTAAATTTTTTATGTTATGTATTTTTTTTATTAATAAATATATGTATTTTTTCAATTATAAAAATAGGAAGATTTGTATATTTGATTTTAAGATTTGATATCTAATAATTCTCCAATTTTATTATAATGTGTTCTAAGTGCTTAACAATTATATTCAAATACCACATGATAACATATTACACAAACGTGTTAATTTGACTCATAAAACCTAACAAAATTAAGTGAGGAAGTTCATATTTGAATTTAAAATCTTGAAATTAGAAGATTATTATTATAATCATTATATTGTTTATCTATTATCATTATTGTTTATCTATTTACCCACTTATCATTATTGTTCTATTGAATTGTTGCCAATAATAGTATTGAGATTGCTCTATACTATACCAAATATTAGATGTTTAAAAACTTTGTCTAATAGTTTTTTGAATGTCCACTGTTTGACTTATTTTATTCTATACCACAATATGACTAACATCAAAAAAATTAAAATATCTTTGTAATCTAGAGAAGTAAGGGTCAAGGTTTTTTTTAGATGTTTCTAGATGCATTGAAGATAAAAAGATGACATCAAAATGTTCATTTTTTTGATAAAATATTGATTTGAACCTAACTTAACATAGATATTATTGAAACTAATCTTAACTGATTTTAATATTTTTTATAATTATCTTCATTATAAGACACTAAAATATTATTAATGAAATATTTTTAAATTTTATTTTCTAATTTAAATTAAAAAAATCCAATTTCTCTATACTTATTAAAACAAAATGATAAAAAATATTTTTAAAAATAAAATGACAAATAATATTCTAAACACAAAATTTTTTAACCTAAACATAAAATTACACCAAACACATTTTTCATTTTAACATAAAAATGACCTTTGACAAATGCCTTAACAACTACCCAAATCATAAATCACCTACAAAGACCTCTCACTAGTTGATTATACATCCATCTTAACACACTATAAAGTTTCAACTTACCATCTTATAAAGTTTCCGTCTAACAAACGATAGAACAATTTCAATGCAAGTTGAGTTTACCTATTCTTACTTTTCAAAACAATTTCCTCTATTCCATGAATTTCAATTTTAAAATTGAATTCAATAGGAGTGTGAAATATTTTCTAGAATTATATATCTAGTTTCTTTACTGTTCCTCAATTCTTAACATTCTATAAATAAAGAAATGATAAAGCCAAAGTTTCAGTGCATCCCAAAAAAACTGAAATAAAATTATAAAAGAACTTTTCATATCAATAGATTTACAATTACATTGAAGATAGTAAAATGAGAAAAGATAATAGATCATATAATGTGTTTTAAAATATTGACAAGGTATTTTTATATGCAACATAAATCATCCATTTCAAAAATACACACAGAACAAACTTCACAAACATAAAAAAAATATTAAAAGAATCTTTCAAAAACATTTTTACTATCATATCTTCAATGATTTTTTTTACATCAAATCAAGCATAGTGAAGCAGAAACCATAGCTCGAACACATCAAAATAGATATATTCTATTTCTATTTAAACCCGTTGTTACAAAGATCTTGTAGTTTATATCTACCATTACCATTAAAACATAAACCAGAAACACACTGAGACTGCCGAAGTCATATAGCCACAAGCAGTAGATTTATAAGCAAAAAAACTATTACATAGGCTGTAATAAAATCTCAGGGGCACTGATCGGGCCAGAGAAAGGCCCCAATTGCATACTGTCGCTTGTATTCCACATCACCCGTGACATCCAAGCCATAGTAATGAAATAGATAGTCCAGCCTCCACTCCTCCATTGATTCGTAGTCCGCCTTAGAAAAGGTAGGGTAATGAAGAGGCATCCGAAACCCACACGCTTCCCCATCTGACTGGCAGATTTCTTCTTTTGTCTCTGCTTGCACTGCACTTCTTTCCCACCGTAATTTCTTGAGCAGATATTCTAATGAATAGACGCGGCGCATGAGGCGGCTGAAGCTTCCGCCCGAATGATTATCATCATAATGATCATGGCTATGATCGCCCTTCATCACCCTACCCTCTCTGTGACTATCAACACTAGACATTTTCTCACAGATAGGTATTACTCTATTGATTTCCTCTGACCAGAGATGAAGGTATGGGATATATATAGATGTTGGGGCGAACAGAGAAGTAGAGAGGATACTTGGGAAGCAAGAAATAAATTTAAACAGGACAGGTATTAAATAGGTTCAACGGTAGAGGATGGCCAACGTGGTCCACCCCACAGATTTTTTGTGGATTTTGATCCGAGTTTTGGCACGTTGCATGCGAATTGAGGTTCGTGGTCTGTGCTTTGTTTGAATCTGGCGAGAACACCACTCCGCTAACAATCCGTGTTCTCCAGACGCTTACATCGCTTCTTTAATAACCGATTGACGTGTCTTTTTCATCACCACTTGTTACCTGTATTCAAGGGGAGCTCACCGCTACTTCCTACTTTCTCATCAAATTTCCACCGTCTATTAACGGCTACTTACATTTGTACAAGGCCTTTGAACTTATTTATTTGTCAAATTTTACAGTTGAAGGTCATGTTTACTTTTTAAGATATTTAGTATTATTAATAAAGTAAATTTAGTATGTCAATAGTGGCATGATATGATCGTTAAGTTGTGGTGTTGTTCTTGTCATCAAGATTCAAATTTCATTGGGGTGTATTTGTTGAATGTTTAAATTGAGGATGAGGTGTCCCATTTGTGACCTCACCAGTTCATTGACTATTTAATAACATCTTTATTATTGAAACCTCGAAAATAGGGTTCCACCTTTTAGAAGATAGAACTTGGGTTTAGGACCTATTTCACTTAGTTCATTCAAGGATATCTTATAGATCTCAATCCAATGATAGAATGAGGGAAAAAGATCTACAATAAGGTGTCATAGGGTGTGATTAAAGGTTAAAAAGGGGTTCACCACCAAGCTAGGGCTTGGAAAGACAAGAAATGCAAATGAGATGCAAGACTTAACTAAATGATCTATAAATGAATTCAAATCAAAGCAGTAAACTGAAAAAGTACAAAGGTGCACCTAGAAACTTGAATAAGCTTGAATAAAGGTTTGAAATCTTGAAAATGTTGACTTTAATGCATACTGGGACTCATATGCTAGTAGGGGCGATTTAGTCCCAATTTAGGGTTTTAGGTCAAAACCAGAATTTGGAATTGTTGAATCAGGATCTACAGAAAAAGTCTGAAATAGGTATATTGGGACTCATACGCCACAAGTGGCGATTTAGTCTCAGTATCAAGGTTGCTCTGAAACTCTAATGTCCTCTAGTGCTCTACTATAGCTTTACTCCTGCCAAATCTCTAGTTTTGAAACACTAAATTCTACTATATAAGTGACTTTCTGTGATCTTGCAAACAAGATGACAACTTTGACAACTTGACGATTTTTCTCCAATCTTGCTCTTCAATGGATCTTCAACTTAGACCACCTAGATCTGCAATCACACATCAAAGAGAGGGAAAAATGTTGTTTTGTTATTGGATAGAGGTTTGCCTTGCTCAAACCTTATTTTGGTAATCAAACCTTGAAATGAAATCAAATAGAATGGAGGAATGATGAATGAACAAATAAGCAATGGACATCGCAACTCACCAAACCCTTGGACAAAACGCCGCAATAGATTGTAAGTAATGGCTAGTACGAATTTGGATCTTGACTCTTGCTTGTATGGTATGGATCTTGATTTAAATACTTGCTTGAATCATAAAACCCTACGTCACAAATGTTAGCTCAAAAATAAACATGATGCATGATGACTTTGACATGATGCTTGATACTTGAATAATGCTCCAAAATGCTTAATAATCACTCTTGAATGCTCTTGTAAGTGCTCTTATGATAACTTGATGACTTGTAAGCTTGCTAGGTGAAACATGAGTGAAATAACCTTGTATTTATACTTGTTTATGCCATTTTTTTTGAAATTATAACACTACAAGTCGACATCAGATCTAGGAGAATAAAATCCCGCCAAGAATTTGAATTTAAATTAAGCCTAAGCTAAGCAGAACTCATACGCCAGTTGTGGCATATGAGTCTCATTAGGCTAAGCTTGGGACACATTTTTCAAAAAATGCTTAGTTTAATGTTAAATTCATATCTAGGCTCTGAAACCTAGGTGGGACCCATACACCTGAGGTGGCGTATGAGTCCTAGATCACTATATCTAGGTCATACAATCCAAAAATATTAAATTATGATTGGTCATTTGATATGTGTCAGGATTATCCTCAGAAAGATGCATTAATTAAGGCTTGTGGATGTAAAATAAGGCCAATTAAGGCATAAAAAAGCTCAATTTTAGCAGGGAAGGCCCAAACAAGTGTGAAAATGTAAAAGGATACATTTTTCTACACTACATTTAGCCCCCACTTTAGTGAGAGGATGAACTTGCTTCAAACTCACACTAAAATAGACAAACTAACATCAAGAGTGGTTCAAGTCTACTAATGCTAGTAAGATAGGATAACATTGATCAAGAGGGATGATCAAGCCCCCAGAATCAAGATCCTATGGCAAACCAACATAGACACAAAAGAACACACATGAAAATGATAAAAGGAGCAACAATAAGGCACAAGCATACATTGCCAAAGACAAAGAGAAAGAAAAACAAAAACAAAAAAAGGGTGGATCAAGCATCATATGTTTGTCCTGCATGCTATGGATCAGATCTAAGTTGTTTGTACAAGAAGGTTTACAACTAGAACACGATGTCCACCATGAAAACCAAACACACGCTCACAAGGGCTAATGGAACCTCAGGCTATCCACTAGGTGAGCCCCCAACAAGACACATACGCACGTGACCCTGGTATGTGCTCACATAGACAAGCAAGTGGCTATGGGAAAGTCACGCATAAGTTTGGCTTCCATACGTACAACCATACCAAAGCTATACCTCCTAATAAATTTGATAAGGCATCACAAAACATCAAACTTCGAGCTTCATGAGGCAAGCAAAGCTTCGTATGCTTGAAACTCATGAACAAATAAGATGGCACCACAGGCAAGCAAAGTGTGTTATGCAACGTGGCCATATAATCGAAAATGAAAAAAAAAGTGTAAGGGTAAGTTCAAAGGAGTTTTGTTTAGTTCATGTGAGGTCTTAACTTAGGGAACATTGTGCCTAATGTCTCCAAGAGAGGACCAATCGAATAATAGAAGATTCACAACTTAGGGGATGCAATGTGGCGCATCAAGCCACTAAAAGGAATATAATATGCTAAGAGATATCACGCTCTTGAAGGAAATCACACCCAATGTCATCACAAAGCGAAAGATGCATCATATGAAGTAAGAAGACTACACAATAAAATATAAGAAATGCAAAAGAATAATGCCAATGTATGCCCCCACTTTAAAGAAAATTGCTAAAACCATGTTGTGAGTAATTACTTTAAAGTAGAAAATGATAAATGCTAACAATAAAAAGGACATGAGAGCTTATTTGGAAAGCCCTATGCCAATTCATATGTTTCCAAATAAAGCTACGTCATGGAAAGGGGTTGCCCCCAAAATGAAATCCCAAAGTCACATAAAGGATCCACGAATTTGGGGTCAGTATGTCTTTGCTACAATGTTGTTATATAGCGTTGAACTGTCATCATTCCCTAAATACTCATGGAATGGGAAGAATGATACAAAGAGAGCGAAAACAAAAGAAATTCATTTTAGGTCAACATGGAAGAGATGAGAATGTCTCGACGCCTTGGTCATCCCCAAAAGAAAAACACAAGACAAAGAAAAAGATAAAGGAAAAGTTTTTGGGATAACATGGAAGAAACTTAAATGTCTTGAGGCCTTGCGTCATTACCAAAAGGAAAACACAAGACAAAGAAAATCTAAAATGTTTATGACATAGAGAAGAATGTAGGTACAAATAGAGGAATGTCACAAAGAGAGAAGTACATCAAATAGAACGGTATGAGGAGATCATATTATGCACATGCAATCACACACAACATGAAAAAGAAAATAATGCAAAAGACTAGTAATTCCCATGCGAGTCAACCTATTAGCAGGTTGTTTGCATCCCAATCGTGGTCATTGTATACGAAAGGTGGACAACTAGCCAAAGGGAAAATAGCAAGTGCCAAACTAGGGTCAAGGCTATCTAATTATTTCCTCCACTAAGTGCGAGACAAGAATGAGATAATATAGGTTATGAAAAAGAGCTCCTTGCATTTTGAAAATGATTTGCAATAAATATAAAATATGCAATAGTGAGAATGTTGTGAATCTACAACTATTACATGGCAACGAGAGGAAAGACATGCTTTAATGGATTATTTCTATGATATCAAACTTTTAAAATATTTGTTTTAAAGCACAACAATCATCAGTACTATGTCCAGTAACTCTATGATATTGACAATGTCATGTGTTTGTATTCTGAGGATTTGGTTTTCAACCTTCTCATATTGGTGGTAATGTAATCAGTCCTTTGTGTATAAGTATCTATAGATGCCTTTAAGTTGTAGATGGTGGATAAAGGAATTGTAACTTTTCTTTAGTTTGTAAGGCCTTCATTGCTTGCTAGATTCACCAATTTCTCATGTTATATGTTGAGGAGGGGGGCCTAAGACGATCCTATCATTCTTATCATCATTATGAGGCATTGGTTGTTCATTAGGAAGGACACTTATGTTGGGAGGAGGATTTTGAAAGCCTAACCCTTTGGTATCTTTAGTTGGTATTTTCTCTAAAAGTTGGTGAATTTCATGTTTGCTTGTTGTATCACATCCTTGTCTACTTAACATCGTGAATCCTTTTCCATATGTATCTTCTAGGTTGATGGGAGCGTTTGTCACTTTGTTAACGTAGAATGGTTGATTGTTTGCTTGATTAGAGGAACTAGGTTCACCTATTGTAGGAAACTTAAGCTCAGCTTGTGTCTCAATTTTAGGATGTAAAAGATCAAACATCTCAAGAGGTGTTGGTTGTTTCATAGAAGGATAAAAGGATGCATTAGTATTAAGGTTGTTAATGAAATAATTTATGAAGGTATTCATGCTGTCATCATCTTCTCCAATGATGTCAACATCACGAGGAGGACATGCATTAGGATTTGATTGAGCATGAGTGACTTCAATTTCATTAGGGTCATTTCCAAAAGCACAAATTAGCACATCCACTAATGACTTCAACGACATCCACAACTTTCCAAAGCACATATCCATGATGAAATATAATGTAGGAACTTAGAATAAAAGGAGAAAATGCAACTTTGAAATTATGCAATTGACAAAATGAACCAAATCAAGCTAAATGCAATGAAATGAATGAAACATAAACTCTGCAAACTGAAATAGAAATGTAATAATAGCAAATTGAAACACAAAAATAGAGTTTTTAATGTTGGAAAATGTAGTTTAAAATTTGAAACAGGACTAAATTTCCTAGAGGGGCGTATGAGTCCCAATCAGTATTTTTCAAGGATTCAAATGTTGATAAACAGTCAACACATAATACCTAGAAATTAGGCAAAACTTCTTGTAGTAGGACTAAATTGCCTAGAGGGGTGTATGAGTCCCAGATTAGGGTTTTGAAATGAATTTCAAATAATTCTGAGTGAATTTTATGCTTTTGGGTTGAATGATTTCTATGCTAAGTGCAATTACAAATTTCAATTGAATTTCAATGATGAAAGAGGCAAAAATGCAACCTATATGCACTTTCACTAATGCAAGATATTGAAACCCTAGATGCAAATTAACTAATGCAAGACCTAATGAAAAGTTAATGCAAGTTAGATATAGGAATATGATGCACTCCAAACTAGAAATAATGTGTTTTAAAGGGAAGGTTCACCAAAATGAAACCTCAGAAATAGGGTTCCACCTTTTAGAAGATCGAACTTGGGTTTAGGACCTATTTCACTTAGTTCATTCAAGGATACCTTAGAGATCTCAATCCAGTTATAGAATGAGGGAAATACATCTGCAATAAGGTGTCCTAGGGTGTGATTAAAGGTTAAAAAGGGGTTCACCACCAAGCTAGGGCTTGGAAAGGAAAGAAATGTAAATTAGATGCAAGACTTAACTAAATGACATAGAAATGAATTCAAATCAAAACAGTAAACTGAGAAAGTACAAAGGTGCACCTGGAAACTTGAATAAGTTTGAATGAAGGTATGGAATCCTCAAAATGTTGACTTTAATGCACATTGGGACTCATACGGCAGTAGGGGCGATTTAGTCCTAGTTTAGGGTTTCAGGTTGAAACCAAAATCTGAAACTGTTGAATCAGGATCTACAAAAAAATTCTAAAAATAGGTATACTAGGACTCATACACCACAAGTGGTGATTTAGTCCTAGTATCAAGGTTGCTCTAAAACTCTGATGTCCTTTAGTGCTCTATTGTATATTTCCTCCTACCAAATCCCTGGTTCTGAAACACTAAATTTTGCTCTATAAGTGACTTTTCTATGATCTTGCAAACAAGGTGACAACTTTGACAACTTGATGACTTTTCTCCAATCTTGATCTTCAATAGATCTTCAACCTAGACTACCTAGATCTGCAATCACACATCAAAGAGATGGAAAAATGTTTTTTTTTAGTAGTTAGGGGTTGGCCTTGGTCAAACCCCATTTTGGTAATCAAACCTTGAAATGAAATTAAATAGAATGGGGGAATGATGAATGAACAAATAAGAAATGTCGCAACTCACCAAACCCTTAGAAAAAAGGTTGAAATCTTGTAATTAATGGCTAGCACGAACCTGAATCTTGACTCTTGCTTGTATGATATGGATCTTGATTTGAATGCTTGCTTGAATCATAAAACCCTACATCACAAATGTTAGCTTAAAAATCAAACATGATGCATGATGACTTTGACATGATGCTTGATACTTAAATAATGTTCCATAATGCTTAATAATCACTCTTGAATTCTCTAATTGAATGCTCTTGTAAGTGCTCTTATGATAACTTTTTGATGACTTGTAAGCTTGCTAGGCGAAAAATGAGTGAAATAACCTTGTATTTATACTTGTTTATGCCAAATTTCACGAAATTACAAAACTACAAGCCAACATCATATCTAGGAGAATAAAATCCCGCCAAGAATTTGAATTTAAATTAGGTCTAAGGTAAGCGGGACTTATATGCAAATTGTGACATATAAGTCCCATTAGGCTAAGCTTGGGACACATTTTTCAAGAAATTCTTAGTTTAATGTTAAATTCAGATGTAGGCCCCAAAACCTGGGTGGGACCCATATGCCCAAGGTGGCATATGAGTCCCAAATCACTAAATATGAGTCATACAATCCAAAAACATTAAATTATGAGTGGTCATCTGATATGTGTCGGGATTATCCTCAGAAAGATGCATTAATTAAGGCTTGTGGATGCAAAATAAGGCCAATTAAGGCATAAAGAAGCCCAATTTTAGCAGGGAGGGCCCAAACAAGTGTGAAAATGTAAAGGGATACATTTTTCTATACTATAATTGTTACTAGTTTTTAACAAAATATACTAAGTAATAAGTTATAGTAAATAAATTAAAAGATTTTTTTTGGGGTCACATACATTTTAAAATAAAGATTGATTAATGCATCCAAATAAATAGTAAAATATGTATTATAATAACATAAAAACTCAATATTTAGCATGACCATACCATAAATACCATATTAAAAATATTTGTTTTAATTAATTATATGAATATAACATTATATTGATAATATTTTTAACACAATTAGAACATAGATACAATTTTAAAAAATAAAATAAAATCATTCAAGATTATGGTTCATGAATGCCTTATATGGTAAGTTGGCATCCAAGTATATATTATGAACATTTTGTGCACAATGATGAAATTACATCAAAATTGTATTAACATCTTAGATGAAGATAGTTAATGTGTGCCTTTTCTTCCTGAAATCACTTTCTCTTTATTGTTGATGTTCATCGTTATATCAATTGTATCTCCTAAAAGAAGTGCACTTTGTTTTAGATATTCAGGGTTGTATTCTTCTTTTCTCATGTCAATCTCACTAGTTGATTTTTCTCCATCTTTACTCTTGGCACTAATCATAGTGCATGTTACCCATTTCTTTTGAGGAGTGGATGGTTTTTCATAAACTCCTAGCATTTGTTTCAAGGCTTCATCACATTCAAAGTATTCCCATGATGGTTCACAAGTCATATCAAGGAATTTAGGATGCTTCAAGGTGAGATTGATTTTAGGTTTACACATGATGGTGTTGATGTTTAACGAGGGTCTTTTGTTTGCTTGCATTATTTTAGAAGGACAATATCCCAAATCGCTTTTTTTTCTTGCGTGTTAGGTTATATAGGAACACGAATTCCTTGTTCTTTCTTTCCACGACCTTTTCCACTATAACCCAATTGTTTCAGAAGTTAATAACCTCTCCCATAAATTCTTTCTATTTCTTTCAGGTTTGGTGGTTTTGGTAATCTATCTCATCAAAATTAGTTGTATAGCTTGTGTCATTTTCAAGGGTAGATGAGGTAGACATGATTGTGATTTTTCTTCTAAATTCTACATTGACATTACCATTGGTTTCTTTTTTTTTTCATCTTCTTTTCTTGTGATTATGTATTCTCCCATAAACGAACGTGTGAACTCCAATAAACCCTAATCATCTTCCAATAACTTTGACATCGTTTCCATTTCTTATTTTTCTTCTTCCATAGGTTCTATGTTGGATGTTGGAATTAATGTGTTTAGAGGACTTGTCATTCCTTTTCAACTTGTAAACAACTTTCAGGCTTGGGGTCTATTTCAATTTGGTATACCTTATTGTTGTAGACATACTTCATTATACGATGAAGAGTTGAAGGTACTGCATGAATCTCATGAATCCAAGGTAACCCTAAAAGAAGGTTACATGAAAGATTATCGGGCATTACATGAATAGGAGTTTACAAGGTAGCCTTTCCAACTATAATAGGAAAAGTAATCACACCCAATGATTGTTTTCCTATATTATTGAATCCTTGAATCAACAAGGAATCAGGTTGAATTTTTGACTTATCCACACTGAGTTTATCCAAAAGGGTCACACTACATACATTAAGAGTGAAACCATTGTAAATAAGGGTTCTTTTTGTTCCTCATCTATTATGGATAGAAATTATCATGAAGGCATCATTTCTCTTTCTCATTTCCAAAGGAGGTAGCTCATTTTGATGAAAGGTAATGTCTACATTAACTATATTCATTCCTTGTATTAGAGATGCCACATCGTTTTCATTTGTACCAAAGGGAACCATTACTTGTTGCAAGGCCATTTGAAGCATAGTGTGATAATTAGGTGAATTATGAATTAGATCCCACAGGGATATCTTTGCAGGAGTATTCTTAAGTTGTTCAATAAGTTCATATTCCTTCCCACTATGTGAAGTTAAACAAGGAGCACTAGGCAAGATAGGATTAAGCAAAGGTAAGGTTGTCAGAGTTGGTTGTTTTGGTTGTGAATTGTTTCAAGTGTTGTATGTATGAGCAATGGTATTATAACTTGATTGCTGCAAAACATTGTTCTTAGGTAGGTAAAGAGAAAATTCAGGCTTGTTTTTAGTTTGAGGTTTGTGTGAAGGTGGGTAAAGGATAAGTTGAGGTTAAACCACGTTAACTTCTCTTAGTTTTTTTTTTATCATAACAAGCCTTAGTGGATGAACCTTGTGAGATGAATTCCTCAAGGGCTTCATCTAACATGTCAAAGTCATCCCTACTAAAAGGTTTGAGGGTTAGGATAGCTTGGAAAAAGATATTTGACATACTCAAATAACTATGCTTTCTCCAAGGGGTTCATCGGTTTGTGAGTGTTTTTGTTTTTGTTTTCTGACGAACACGAAATGTAATCTAATCTAATTAAGCTATGAACTAATATTGAAAATGAAAATTACAAGAATATAATTCTATCCAAAATTGCAATGAATGTAAACTATGCTAAATCTAATGATTTGAATGTAATAGAAACTCTGCAAACTTAAACAGAAAGGTACCAACAACAAACAGAAGGCACCAATAGTAAACAAAAGCTCAAAAATAGAGTTTTGAATTCTAGAAAATGTAGTTTAAAATCTGCAATGGGACTAAATCACCCAGAGGGATGTATGAGTCCTAGTGAGGGTTTTTTTTCACAAATTTCAAAAAAATTGAAGTGATTTTTATGATTTTTAGTTTGGATGATCTATAACCTAAATGAAAATATAGATTTCAAATGATTTTCAATGATGTAATATGCTAAAATGCAACCTATATTCACTTTCACTAATGCAAGATTTAGAAACCCTAGAATTCCAATTAACTAGTGCAAACCCTAATGCAAAGTTAATACAAGCAATATCTAGGATGATGATGCACTCCAAATTAGAATTATGATGTTCTAAATGCAAGTTCACCAAAATGAAAGGTTGAATTTTTTTTCTTCTAAATTATTGGGAGATAGAATAACAATATTCACACTCTCATTCAAGGAAAACCCTAGAGATCTCAAACTAAAGCGTGCAAAGGAGAAAGAGATCTTGTAATAGGGTTGTCCTAGGGTCTAATTATAAACTAAAGAGGGGTTCACCACCAAGCTAGGGCTTGGAAAAACTATGAAATGCAAGATCTAATACTTAACCCTAATCTGATGCAATACTTCATTAAATGACCTCAAAATGAATGTAAATTAGTACAAAGAACTGTAAGATCAAAGGTGTGCACTTGGAAACCTAAAGAAGATTGGACTAAGCTCTGAAACATTGAAAATACTAAAATTAGGGAACACTGGGGCTCATATGCCACTGTAGGCGTATTAGTCCCAGACTAGGGTTTCTAGTCTAGAACAAGTTTCTTGTAGTGCAGATTCAGGATTTGCAAAAGTCTAGAAATTTTGCCTATAGTGGGACTCATACGCCACTTTTGGCATATCAGTCTTGTTCCACTTTTTTGAGAATTCAAAGTTCATATATGTGCTCCAATCTTTTCTCTTCTCTTCCCAACTAATTTTTGGGTTTGAATCTGTGAAAAGACCTGCAAAATAGAATATAGACTTGAATTGCTTATGGGGGGTTTGCATCGGTTAAACCCCTAGTTTGGTAATTAAACCTTGATAGAAATAATGAATATTGAGTGCAAATGTGAACATAAACCCCAACCTTAAGTGTGTTTAAGATTAGGAAATTTGAAATGCAACGCAACCCTATTCTATTGTGTTAGAATGAGATGCAAGAATGAAACATAGACATGAAAGACTCACTAAATGAGAGATCCCTAATTACCCCAAATGAGCTCTAATAATGTATGTACTTACGCTGAATGTAGAGTGATAATGGAGGATGGAACCACTTAGGAAACAATTCATTAGGTTTGGCTTGATGGCTAGTTTCATCTCCCCAACCTAGAATCCATCATGATTCACCACAGGAAACCATAATCAACCCTTAACAATGCTATATCATGAATGAAAGTGAGCTTGAAGACCTGTAAAAACACAATAATGAAAGGGTGCTAAAAATAGGTCCAAATTAAGTGTGAAATTGTACTATTTTCAAGAGCATACAATTTTCTACACTACAATATAAAACTATATATACACTTACTTATATTTACAAGTATTACACATGTGTTGTACGTTGAATCTGCATCCTCTCCTTTTTGTTTCAAAGTATGTGATGAATGTGATGATGGCTTAAGGATACAAAAAGGACAATAAATCAATTTTAACTATTGACTTAAGCAATATCAATATATCAACAAAACATGTATTTAAATATATAAACCTATATATATACTTACCTATATTTATAAGTATTCCATGTTGTCTAGGTTGAATGTGTATTCTCTCTTTTTTGTCTCAAAGTATGTGATGAATGTGATGATGGATTAAGGATACATGAGGATAATAAATCAATTTTAACTATTTGCATAAGTAATATCAATGTATATCATCAAAACATGTGTATTTAAATATATAAACTATATTTACAAGTACTTCATGTTGTAGGTTGAATCTGCATCCTCTCTTTTTTGTCTCAAAGTATGTGATGAATTTGTGATGATGGATTAAGGATACAAAAGGATAATAAATAAATTTTAACTATTTACATAATCAATATCAATATATCATTAAAACATGTATTTAAATATATAAAACTACATACTTGTATTTACTTATTCCATTGTACCATCTACATCCTCTCTTTTTTGCAATGCATATATGATTGTCTCATTCAATCTTTCATAGAAATTGTCCATAGCTCTTTATTTGTAGGTTTTCCATGATACCTCACTATTTTTATATTTATTTCCACCACCAAATGTGAGTAGTGTAATCTTCTTGTGTGTTTCATAATCTTCAAATGCAGGAAAACCATTCTTCCTTGTTAGGTATTTTCATAGCCAAGTGCCAACAACCACCACCGAACCTGTTGGATAATGATAGGCATCATCATCTTCTCAATGTGTTATTAACTTATGTTTAGTCTCCACACAATGAGATAACCAATATTCTATTTCATCTTCATTCTCCTCAGGTGCAACAACAACATACACATGTCCTACAAACAAAATTTGATTCAATAACTTTTGTGTCCATATAATTTGATCAATCTATATACATGCATTCATATATATAATTAAATATATATTACAAAATACTAATAAAGTGAATTAAAATAAATTAAATTACCTTCTTGTACAAGGTCTAAAACACAGTCATAGTCATCCAATGCAAACACTTGATCATTGTCTTCAATTGTTGTTTCATATTGATTGTGCATTTGTGCAGGTGTCAACAATCTTTGCTTCCACTCTTCAACCCATTCTATATTCTCACATGCTTCCCAATCTCCTAAAATACAAAATGGACAAAAACATGTAAGCTCCCTTGTCTAGATAGTCCATGTGCTTGCATTCAAACTCTTAAATGAATGCCATTTAGTAGAACCATTGATTGTCTTGCAATCAAATCTAGGTAGAATGTTCTCTTCTTCAACCAACCAAAAGATCGACAAACTATAGATTATTTTCTTGATCTTGTAGATCATTTTGTATTTCATCAATCCTCAATCCCACGCGCATCTTTAAATTTTGCTGCATCTTCAAATTTCAATTGCTCTCTAGCAAGAATTCTTTTAACACGCACACCGACTCCATCATGTTCTCCTTTACCATGTCTAGCTTCAAAAAACTCCACATATGTTGGACATTATGTTCCTTGTGAACCCTACTCAACCAATAGAACATTCAAGAATTCTTGAACTATCTCGTACAATTATCTAACCATATGAGATGTTTTTTCATCTAGATTCCTCTTTCTCTTAAATTTGTATAAAATATATTGAAACAGTATTGAAAAAACTTTGACTAGTGGAACTGGTTTTCACTTAAATAGAAATCATATTCCCTCATTTTTTCTTTTATCATCATATGTGCTACCATCTGCATGCATGTATACAATATGAACAAACATAGCCACTTGTTGCACTGAATTGCAATATTGTAATTGAATTTTCTCTTGTCGAGCAAGAGTATAGTTATTCGCAAAAATCAACCACTGATAGTATAGTTCCAACTAGAAATTTGTTTCTACATGTGTTAAATTATCCATCAAGCCACCGAGCATGTTGAGAGTGCTTGACATATTTTGGTGCAATCTTGCTCTTAAATTTTGATATGAATACACATACACTATTTTTTTTTAATTAAATTGCAATGCTTTCCAATTTTTCCATCTTTTAAAGAATACTCAACATTCTTAAAAATATTTTAACATCCACTAATTGTTGTCCAAAATCATTTTCAACACTTTCATGCATACAAACTCCTAAGAATGAAATATTTCCACAACTAGTACAAATAATTGTCCATTAGATCTTTCAAAAAACAAACCCTCTATAAAGTTCTTGATCATTTCAACTGGCATATTAATACCACATTCCTGCAAAATCATGTTAGTATGTAACGTACAACGTATATATTGAAAAACATCATAACAATAATGAAATTGCACATGCATTTTTCAGCAACAAGAGATTCATTGCTTATTAATTTTCACATGTCAAGGTTTACATTTTTCAAAAGATCTTTGAATTATTCTAATATTACCAGGTAACACTGAATCATCACAAAATTTTCTATAAAATTCAGTTTGAGTGGTGTCTAATAGTTGTTTTGGATTAGGATTGTGAGTTTTGAACCCCACACTTAATTTCAAAACATCTCTAGCATTAGATGATACCCTAGTATTATCATGCCAATATTTTTCAACCAAAGATTTGATTTCAATATTTAATTTCATGTCAAACCTTGGGATTCGACCACGAAAACTCCAACATTGATTGATTGAATCATTTTCTATTCTTTCTCTTCTCTTTTCTGGTCTTACCAATGTTCTAGGATGCATTTTTAGAATTTCACTAATATTGCTTAGCAATATTTTATTCAAAGTTGTTTTATTAACTATAGCAGTTATTATAACTCATCATTTTGCATTCTTATCTTTAGATCAACTATTATTTCCAATAGAATCAATGGAACTAGCAATAGTAGATATAGCATGTTTATGTGATTCATCTTTTCTTCTTGGTTTAAAAAAATGCCTAAATTTTTCATTACTTTACTCATTTTCCACATTCTCATCAATTGTGTCATGAGTTGACATTGAAATGATAGTTTTTTGCAATAAAAAAATTATTTGTATAATATTTTGGCATGCATTATTATTTGTCTCTAAGAAATCTTACCAAGAAGATTATCCAAAATAGTACTTTCAATTTTTTAAAAATATTTTTTATTTTCAACATCACAAGGATTTTCATTTTTCATTTTCAAGTTCAAAAGGAATTTCATTTTTATTTTCACCAACAAAACAATTTTCATTTTCATTTTCATTTTCAACAACAAAAGGATTTTCATTTTCATTTTCAACAACAAAACAATTTTTATTTTCATTTTCAACAACAAAATGATTTTCATTTTCATTTTCAACAACAAAAAGTTTAAATTCATTTTCTCCATGAGTATAATCGATCTCATCATTGTTAAATCCAGTTTGTCGTAAATATTCTACACTCAAATTTTCCATATCATTCAAAGGTGGATTTGAAGATGTACCTAGATTCGTGCCTATTGTCACATTTTCCATAGCATTCAAAGGTGGATTTGAAGACATACCAAGATTAGTTTCTATAATTGTATTATCTTCCACATTCACCTCTTGAAAATTTGCATCATCCACATCTATGGTCTCTTTAATGTTTTCATCTTCATTAGTCATGGAACTGAACCAAATATTTTTGGCAATGTGGGGCTCCCTTACACTTCTAGGGTTTTGTACCTAGAAGGAGAAAGGTACCAAAAACCTTAATGGCTCACTCAAGAATAAGCCCTTGAGATTTCAATGCAAATGAGATTGAAATATGTCAAAGGGGAATGGACCCTAGATTTTGAAGACTAATAAAAGAGATTAACTACTTATGCAAAACAAAGAAATGCAAGATGTTAGAAAACATAGTGTAGTATGCAAAAAGACCTAAAAAGATGAATAGAAATGCAAATAAAATAGAATACGAAAGTAAAACAGAAAAGTTGCACCTAGAAATGTGTTGAAGACTGGAAAGAGGACTAGAAATTTTGACCTATTCCAGGACTCATACGTCGTTCTGGGCGAATCAGTCCTAAATCTGGAAAACTGCATCAAAGCCTATTTTAGCAAAATGGGCATCCGAATTTGCAAAAATCTCTGAAAAAAAAAATACAATGGGACTTATACACTACTAATGGTGTATGAGTCCACTTTGACTTTTTTGAAAACTTGAAAGTGGAAACAGAAGCTCTCGGTCTGCTCTTTCTACTCCTCTAAGTGTCCAGATTTGAAACCCTAATTTCTGACACTGCAAGTGACCTTTTGTGGATATTTTGACCTAGCCAATAAGGAGATGACTACAAAAAGTTTGCAACTTATTCTTCAATCATTTTTAAACCTTCAAAGTACTCAAACCTACAATCACACAAGGAGAGAGAAAATATTGATTGTTAGGGCATGGGGGTTTCCCTTGGTCAAACCCCTTTTAGGTAATTAAACCAAAATAATGAAATAAGATAATGGAGCATGAAATAAGGAAATTAGAGACTTACCATAATGATACATATTGAATTTTTGCAGCAATGGATGGAGAATCTTCCCTTGAATGCCTTAGAAAACTATATTGATGACTTAAAATACTAAAACCCTAGCTTGCTTGACTTGAGATGGATAATGAATGATGAATGAATGATGAATGAATGATGAATGAATAATGAATTAGGGTTTATAAGCTTGTTTATATAGGAAATCCACCTAAAATTCTCGTTAATTTGATCCCCAAGGCCGACATTGAAGAAAATTACACTTAAAACCCAATTTTTCTTGCTTAAACCTCAAAAATGGCCCAAATGGGACTCATTCGCCAAGTTGGGCAACTTAGTCTCACTTGGATGGGACTCATTCACCCAAAGTGGCGAATGGGTCCCACAAGGGCCTTTTTTCCAGCTAAGATGTCAGGGAGTGAAAAAATTAGGTTTATATGTTTTTCTAGTCAAGTTTTTTATCAGAATATGCCCCGGGATGCACAATATGGGGTCATAGGGGCATATTAATGATGATATAAATGGTGATTAGGGATAGGGACAAAAATTTCAATGTGAAAGTGTGGTAAATACACTCTACAACATTAATTGAGGTCCACTTACCCTAGAAAGGCACAAGATCCAATGTGAATGTGTAAAACACATTACAACACTAGATTAAAATTAGGTTTAATTTACAATCTTTCTATATTAATGTGAGAATGAAATTAAATACATTTTACAACATCAAGAATTAGGGAAAAATAGGTCCATTAGACTTAAATTCTTAATAAAAGTCTAGAAAAGTGTGAAATTCATTTACAACACTTTACAACACCTTTGCAAGACATGCATTTTATTCAATTTGCAAGGGCCCAAGACCTAATGTGGATGTGTAGAACACCTCACAACACTAGATCAAGGTGATGTTAAGTCCAATTTATCATTAATTATTCCTAAATCAAGCAATGGATACTTTTTTCTACGCTACATTTAGCCCTCACTTTAGTGAGAGGATGAACTTGCTTCAAACTCAAATATAGTAGACATTTAAGAGGGGTCTAATCGTACCAATGTGGATGGTCTAGGATAACAAAGATGAAGGAGGTGGTCAAGCCCCTAGGATCCAAGATCCTAAGTCAAACCATCATAAGTGAAAAAGGACACACACAAGGTGAATGATTTGCAACAAATCAAGATACGTGATCATGCAATGACAATAACTTAGAATAAAATGAGAATAAATAAAAAGGTGGATCAAGAGTCGACCATTTGTGCAACGTGTTGTGGATCAAATCTAGGTTGTTTGTCCAAAAATGCATACTCACTATGAGGCAACAAAACTCTTGGTTTTTTGTCGAGTGAGAAGTCCTAAAAGGTGAGAAACATACACTCATGGTTGGTATGCACTAACACACATGTAAGTGGCTATGGAGAAATTCATGCCTCATATTGGGCTTCCCGCTCGAACCATACCAAAGTTATACCTCCAAATAACTTTAATAAGGCACAATAATGAAAATGTTTTTGTAAATGCTTTTGAATGTCATGTAAAGATTTTATTAAAGGGGATTTTTCTTTTTTCGTGCAAGGTCTCATCTTAGGGAACATTGTTCCTAATGTTTCCAAGAGAGGATAAGTGCAAATGGTCTCATCTTGTTTCCAAGAAAGGACAAGTGCAAGGTTTCATCCTGGGCAACATTGTACCCAATGTTTCTGAGAGAGGAAATCACAAGAAAAAGAAATTTTCACAATGAAATATGAGTGTCTATGTATGCCCCCACTTTAAAGCGGTTGCTAACACCATTACTGTGAGCAATTGCTTTAAAGTAGAAGAAGAAGACATGAGAGCTTATTCAGAAATCCCTATGCCAAGTCATATGTTTTTGATAAGCTACGTCATGAATAAGGTAGTATGTCACATGTAAGCCAACTTAAGGCATGTCGTCCACATCCCAAGCTTGCTCTTAGATGTACATGAAAGGTTAACAACTAGCCAAAAGAGACAATGACCAGTGACATACAAGAACAAGGCTATCAAAGCCCTTGCCCCCACTGAGTGCAGGAAAAGGATGAGCCAAAATGATTGATAAGATGCATGGTAAAGTGAAAAATGGTATCAATTAGAGGAATGAGGTGCCCCCACATAAGGAAGGAGCACCAATCTCCTTAAGATGTTTGATTTTACTACTCATAGCCTTACATTCATCAATGGCATGACCATGAACTCTATGATAGGTGAAAAATGAAGTCTTGTAATAAGATTTATTTTGAGTTCTTGGAGGGAGAGATATCAAGTGATCTTGCAGGAGTCTCACCAAGATACCCTCTTGATCAATGGTAGAAGGTGTTCCTATAGTTTGCGACAAAGATACCTCTTGCTTAGTACAAGATTCCATACCTACGCAAGACTGATTAGATTGCAATATTTTGTTCTCTCCTTTATAGGAGGGTGTAAAATTAAAATCATTAGTGTTTTGCGAGATAAAATTGGCATTAAGCGAATTTTTTTTTTTGTTTTATTTTAGGCAAAGGAGAACAATAAAGACCACTAGTTTCTATGAGTTTAGGATGCACTACTGTTAAAGTTGGCTTAGAGGAATCTTGTGTGATAGTGTTGATGTTGAGTGAAGGCTTGGTGATTTCTATCAAAGGACAATAACCAAGACCATGAGTTGTTTCTTCCATGTTAGGATCGATGGGGACACAAATACCTTGTTCTCTAGCACCACATCCTTTTCCACTATATCCAAGTTGTTTCATGAGCTCATAACCTTTTCCATAAAGATTTTTCATCTCTTTTGGATTGGGTGGTTGTTCATGATTAAGTCATCAAAGTTTTTTGTGTAATTTTATTTTTCTTCTAAAGTGGTTGAGGTGGATTCTTTTGAAGGGTCTTATGAGTTTTGTGTTGACATTACTGCTTTTTCGTGTCCCTTATTTGAAACTGTGTTTATGATCTTGCACTCGCCCATGAATGTATGTTCAAAATCTAAGGAACCCCAATCATCTTCTAATACCTTTGTGACTTGCTCAATATGTTTTTCTTTGTCTTGTGGGTGTACCAGTTTCACTTGTGTAGTTGGTGTTAATGTTGCCAAAGGATTTTCCCTATTTTTCTCAATTTTCAAACAGTTGTTCGGGTCAGGGTTAGCTTCAAGTGTGTACACTTTGTTATTGTAGATGTATTTCATTTTACAATGAAGAGAAGGCACCCCATTCATTGCATGAATCCATGGTCTGCCTAAGAGAATATTATATGAGAGATCATGTGGCATAACATGGATCAGTGTTTCCAATGTGGCCTTCACAACTATAATAGGCAAAGTGATCACACCAAGCAGTTGTTTCCCTACATTATCAAATCCCTTAATAGATAAAGAGTTTGGTTGAATTTTTTATTTATCCACACAAAGTCTATCGAAGAGGTTTACGCTACACACATTAAGGGTTGAGCCATTGTCAACAAGGGTTCACTTTATCCCTATGAGCACCTCTAAAATTTGCAAAACTCTAAAACCTCAAGCATGGGTTAGTTTTATGCAAAACTTATCAAAATGCTCCTATGAAATACCACGTAAATGCTTCAAAATGCAACAAATAACAAGAGAAATCTAGAGACATTACAAAAGCATAACATGTACTTATTCCATATTGGATTGGTGTCAAATGTGCCAATGACCCTTTCCCAATCCTTGCTAAAACTCAAGTGATGAAATGCAATGGTGAAGAGAAAAATTAGTTCTCAAATTAAGAGAGTAAATTTGCATGAGAGTGTAGATAGATTTGATGAAGAATGAGGCCTTTATTTATAGATTTTCAAATTGCAAGAATGCCCATAAGAGAGAAATGTGGGATAAAGATTGGACAAATGAGATGAGGCCACTTGTCAACTTGTCATAGGTTGAGGAATGTGCAAGTTTTGGCCAATGTGCCCGAGAGGGGGAAATTCAAATTTGAATTTGTGAAATAAATGTTGAGTGCGGGACATGAAATAGAGAAGTTATTGCAATTTTGCAAGGGACAAGTCAAATTGTCTTCATTTTCAAACTTGAGGGAATATTCCATCTTTATGCCAAGTTGAAAGAAAATAAGGATTTTAATAAATCAATAAATCGATTTATTTGTGCAAGTGGGAAAAGCTAGAGGATGTGATGGGTGGTTAGGTTAGGTTAATCAGGATTAGATTAGCTTAGGTGATGATTAGGTGATTTTGACCCCCTTGACTTGAATATTTGATTTATTTAAATGAAAAAGGATGGAAAATGCATTTTGAGATTTCAATTAAATAAAGTTTGGTTTATTTAATTAAAAGGTTGATGTTTGATTTATTTAATTTAAATGAATAACCTTAGGAATGAAATTAATGAGTCTAATTTACCTGATGAATGGATGAAGGTGAACTAAGTTTACTTGATGAATGGACCTAATTAAATGCATGATGCTAATTTTGCATGTCTACATTTTGCCCCTCTTTGAAGCAATGTACTTGTTGCGTTGGTTCAAAGAATAAACTTGTCATGATCAAAATTCAAAAAATTTCTAATTTTTTCGGATGCCCCAATGGAACGAAGTACACTAGTACATTTCCCCCTCGAGATATCAAGCGAAAAGATTCAATTTGAGGGTCGATCTCGCGATAAAGAGGTTCAAAATGGATGTTT
Organism: Sequoia sempervirens; assembly: GCA_007258455.2. Lineage (NCBI taxonomy): Eukaryota > Viridiplantae > Streptophyta > Pinopsida > Cupressales > Cupressaceae > Sequoia > Sequoia sempervirens. The sequence continues at coordinate 280,696,397 of VDFB02271358.1, forward strand.
CTGGATGATGATGCAAATGAGATGGTTTAAGATGCTTAGAATAACAAATCTATATTATCTTAAACAACTTAAATGATGATATGATGTGATGATGGATGGGATGAATGATGTGATATGCCATGATTATGCAAATGTATAATTTTATGAGATTCTTAGACTAACATATCTATATTATGATGATGATTATGTATGTGAAATGATATGCATAATACTGATGGTTTTTGGATGCAAGATGGATGCACTGGTGGTGATGATTAACTATTCATGATGTGATGTTAGTGTGGAAAAGAAGACATTAAATGATGACAAGAGGATCCAACAAGCCAAATTTATGAGAGATAATGATGAGAAATGATGATGATAGATGGATGATTTGCTTATCAAGGATTGAGATTTAAAAAGGGTCAATTGCCTTATGTTTGATAACACGCATAAGCATGATGCATCAAGGTATAAAGGACCAGGATGGCATTGTACTTAGTGTGATGGACTTTGACTTGACAAATAGATAGGAGTATTCTTGTTCACACTTGACATACGAAAACCTTGCTAGGATGCACTTTAGAATTTTCAAACATCTCAGACTAAAACATGGAAAGGTATAACCAATCAATGCAATAGTCAACATGCTATCCAAAAAATCCTCTATACATATCTAACAAAGAAAGTATTCGCCAAGTTATTTTACAAGAACGTCCAACAAGCATAGCAGACAAAAGGATAATGATTGTTGCCCCATTCCTATCTCTCTAAATCCTTAGTTTAGATATCATCAAGAGGTCCTTGGACTGAGCGCAATAAGATAAGTCAAAAGACACGATAAAGCACACAAACAAGTTGATGTTCTTCAATACCGCTAACCAAAAGGGAATGTGTTTTCAAGGATAGGAACCAAAAATATTGCCAAAAGGTAATACCCATTATAGGAAGGACGCGTCCTAGGACATGTTAGTGGATGGCGGCACGTCATTTCGTTTATCAAAAGTGTTCTTTTTGATAAATAATGCCCCTTGTAGGAAGGATACATCCTAGAACATGATGTTATCAGATGATTGATATGGGACTATTTGGATGATGGACTATCGACACAAAAGAATTGACCAACTTGTTTACGTACTGACTTAAACCTGAGACTTGACGTTTTTGAGTTTTACTTTTAACCTGCTAAACTTGTTTCTAACTGTTTCACCAAAGGTTGAGGATGACGATTAGTTTATTATGGATGGTGTTATTGCGGATGCAAGTGAGATGAGGTGGATGGATTTTTTCAAATATTTGGATTTTTTTATGTTTTACAATGTTTTGAGGCTGTTTTTTGGTATTTTTTGAAATTTTCAAATGTTTTGATTTTTGATTTTCCAATGTTTTTGGGGTTTTCTAAGATTTTGACCAAGAGACTAACCTAAAGACCTATCATAGGGGCCTTGGGGGTTGATCAATAGATTAGACTTGCCTACGTTATACACACATAGACCACGTAGTTTGACTGACGACTTGACCAATTTACAAATGACAATATACATGATGAAATGTCAATTTATTATGAGACTCCTAAAGGACTGACCTAAGTGTCTCAAGGGATGATCAAAGATCAACCTTACCTACGTTCAAGCTCAGAGATGACATAGTTTGACAAGACAACTTTTTTTTTTGACCTGTTGATTAAATTTTTGACATGTTTTGGGATTTTGATATGTTCTGATGTTTTTGGGTTTTCTGATTTTCTGATCTTTTTGGATTTTTTGATTTTTTTGATGTTTTTGGATTTTCTGACTTGAGGACTTTTAAGATCATACACGAATCCAATCTGATAAGAACATGCCCCTAGCGTGATGCAATAGACTACTCTGATAAAGGCAGGACAAACTAACCTTAAGGATGGGTCGAGTAGTACTAGGAGGGATCATGATATAAACACAAGACCAAGCTATGGTGCGGATGTGGGTGGATGAGTGATGGATGGAGATCTGGATGTGATGGATGATGGAAGCGTAATGGATGGATGATGCAAAACAAGCAGTAAATATCCTAGTGGATGGGAAGTGCTTATTTATGCAAGGCGCCTGTTTGCCAGGTTTTCACCAAGGTACGTGCCCAAAGTGGTTTTCACTAGAGGACGATTTTTTCTTTTTACTATTTTCAATCCTTTTTCTGATTTTTTTGGATTTTTTTCTTTTTTTATTTTTGTTGTTACCAAGATTCCTTTTTGCCAGGTTTTCGCCGAAGTAACCATTTTTTAAGGACATTTTCTGATTTTTTTTGGATTTTTGGTTCTATACCTTGAAAGATTTAGGCATAAAACTTTTTGAGATGAGAGCTATTCATGGTCTCTTATAGAGGTTCCCCTTTCAGGTGTAGATAACTGATATGCCCCTGATTTGTAACTTGTTGTGATGACGAATGGTCCTAGACAATTGGGTTCAAATTTTCCTTTGCTGCTTGGGTTTGGGACATTCTTTTGATTTTCTTTTAAGACCAGTTCTCTGACTTGGAACGTCCTACTTCTGATTTTCTTATTGTAGCTCCTTTTGAGTCTATTTTGATAGACTTGCAAATGATTCAAAGCATCTATACATCGCTCGTCTAGTAGCTCCAACTCATTCAATCTTGATACTCGGTACTCTTCATCTGTGATGAGGTTTTGCAGTGATATCCTGAGGGATGGGAGCTTGATTTCAATGCGGAGTACCGCTTCTTATCCGTAGACCAAGGAGAAGGGGGTGGCGCCAGTGGGTGTGTGGATACTGGTTCGATAGGCCCAGAGGGCAGGATTAAGTTGTAAATTATGCCAGTCACGACCTGCGTCATTGACTATTTTCTTGGGGATTTTCAAAATGGTTTTGTTTGTAGCTTTTGCTTGGCCATTGCCTTGGGGATAGTATGGGGTGGAGAAGCAATGTTGGATTTTGAATTTCTCACACAAGTCATGGACATCTTGATTCTTGAATGGTGTCCCATTATCTGAGATAATGGCTTGTGGAACACCATAGCAGCATATGAGATAGTTCAAGATGAACTTTGAAATATGCTTCCTAGTTATATATGTCATGGGTATGGCTTCCACCCACTTAGTAAAGTACTTTTTTGCGGTTATGATGAATTTGTGGCCGTTAGATGAGGTGGGTGTGATTTTTCCAATGAGATCGAGTCCCCACTGCGAAAAGGGCCATGGTGTGACGATAGGATGAAGCTCTTGAGCTAGAGCATGGATGAGGTCCCCATGCTGCTAACATTGTAGATACTTTCTGGCATAATCATGTGCTTCTCTTTCCATTGTGGGCCAATAATACCCCATCCTCAGCAGTTTCTTAGCTATGGTCATTCCACTCGAGTGCGAACCACATATACTATTATGTACTTCAGTTAGAGCGGTTAATGCCTCCTTAGTGTTTAAGCAGCATAGTAGGGTTCCTTCTATGCTCCTACGGTATAGAGTATCTCCTAGGATGACGAATATAGATGCCCTTTTTACAAAGGTTTGCTTTAGGTTTGAAGGTAAGTCAGCGGGTATGACTCCTATGCGAAGGTATGTATAAATGTTGTGGTACCAAGGATCACTAGGACCAACAATTTCGCACACATATTCTGATTTTGGTACCTCAAATGCAGGAACTAGAAGCTGCTATATCAGGAATTCATATTTTGGAGCATTTTTGGGAAAGTCCAGTAGGGACCCAATTGTTGCCATGGCATCTGATGCTTTGTTGTTGGCTCTAGGTATCTCCTCAAATGTAATTTCGATGAAGGATTCTTTGAGAGTCTCCACCAATTTCTTGTATGGAGTGAGCTTGTCGTCCTTGGTCTAATATTCATCATTCACTTGATTTATGATCAATTGAGAGTTTCTGTACACTTTGAGAGCCATGATGTTCCATTGCACTGCTATCCTGAGACCTATAGTCAAAGCCTCATATTCCATGATGTTATTGGTGCAAGGAAATGCCAGTTTGTATGAACTTGGTATGCAATCCCCTTGTGGGGTGATGAAGAAGACACCAACTCTTGATCCATGTTGTGTGTATGAGCCATCGAAGTATAGTTTCTAGTGGTCAGCTACATTGAGGTTGAAGATGGATTCATCTGGAAACTTTGAGACAACAGGGTTCTCATAATAGATTGGTGCTTCTGCCAGTTGGTCTGCGATGACTTGGCCCTTGATTGCTTTCCTCTCCACATATTCGATGTCATATTCTAATAATATCATCACCCATTTTTCTATTCTTCCTGTGAGCATTGCTTTTGATAGTAGATATTTGAGAGGATCAATTTTGGCAATGAGTTTTATTTTATGTGCCAACATGTAATGTCTGAATTTTTGTGATGCAAACACTACTGCGAGGAATGCTTTCTTGATGAATGAATAGTTTAGCTCATGACCAACCATTGTCCTGTTGATGTAATAAATATCCCTCTCCGTTCCGTTTTCGTCATGCTGAGCTAGGAGAGCTCCAAGGGTTATTGTCATTGCTAACACGTATAAAATCAATGGCTTTCTTGGGATGGGTGTCATTAAGACTGGTGGTGTTAGTAGATATTCCTTGATTTTGTTGAATGCCTCTTCGCACTTGGTATCCCATTTGTACGCTACTCCCTTGTGGATTAGGTGAGAGTATGGGTTATGTTTGTCTGCCAGTTGTGCTGTGAATCTTTGAATGGATTGTAGTCTACCTTGGAGACCTCTCAGTTGCTTTAATGTTTTCAGTGCTTCCATCTCGAGGATTACTTTTAATTTTGTTGGATCTACCTCGATACCCCTCATTGACACTATATATCCTAAGAGCTTTCCTGATTGTACGCCAAAGACACACTTCTTTGGGTTTAATCTGACCTTGTACTCCTCCAGTCTATCAAAGATGGCACTTAGGGTTGCTATGTGATCATTTCTCTTTCTCGACTTAGCTAGAATTTCATCAACATAGTCTTTGACTATCTTATGAATCATGTCGTGGAATATCAATGTCATAGCCCTTTGATATGTTGCTCCTGCATTCTTTAAGCCAAATGGCATCATGTTCCAACAATATGTTCCCCATGGACAAGTGAAATTTGTCTTATGTTGATCTTCTTTTGCTATCATGATTTGATTGTATCCTGAAAATCCATCCATTAGTGATAGCATCTCATGTCCTGCCGTCATATCTACTATCATATCAATGTTGGGAAGCGGAAAGTCATCTTTTGGACATGCCTTGTTCAAATCCCTAAAGTTTGTGCAGATTCTAATGCCATCAGGTTTTGAAACAGGTACCAGGTTTGATACCCATTCTGGATAGTCTATCGGTCGGATGAATCCTGCATCTAATAGCTTTTTTAACTCCATTTTGACTAGCAGGGCAATTTGAGGGTGCATTTTTCAAAGCTTTTTTCTGATAGGCTTTGCTTCTGGATACACTTCTAAGTGGTGAACCATGGTCTTTGGATCAAGTCCTAGCATTGTTACCTATTTTTCACTCCAAGCTCAAACAGGTAGAGTTGAATGAAGTTCATCATTTATAGGTACAGAAAATTTTCATATTTTTTCTGATTGAGTGTTCATTGATCATCATTGAGATCATCTTACATATGAGTCATAAGTTTATTGTGCAAATTTTTAAAACAGAAAATTAAGAAAATTTGCATAGTGTACTTTTATTCATTTTGTGAAATGTTGAATCTCGCACAAGTCGCGAGAGTAACTGAGTTTGCTTATGACAATCAAGAGATGAATACAAAATTTAAATACACAAGCTACACAGCTGAAAATAACATAAAGTAAAGGAGAGAAGCAATTCATCATTGCCTGTAATGATGAATCACTTAGTTGGTGCTTCTAGCTGTCGTGCCTCCAAGCAGTTGCAGCCTCGCTTCATCGCTTTGTGTACTTGCAAAATTATTAAGGAAATGGTATTAGAGTTATACTCTAAGCAATGGTGAATTAATTTCTGCCTTACGCCTATGCTACAGATAGGAATGTAATTTGCATTAAACCAAGCATTCATCAGATAATTGCAAAAGATCGAGAGGAAAGACATAATTCAATAGAAGCTTTCAGCTTCTTTTATTTTGCTAACATGTTTGTTTCAGTGTGTAGGAACAGGTTTATCATGTTCGAGTTCATTTCGTCAAATATGTGGAGTAAAACGGGCTCCCACAAGGGTTGAGCCCAGCATATTGAAAAGGACATATTCACAATTTTCATACGAAGCACATGGATATTGATAACAGATGTTTAAAGTAGCATATTGCACTCATCTATTTAATTTTATGTTCAGCTTTACTTTGTTTTTCTTTACATTGCATCTAAATGAAGTATAAAGCCTCTTTACATTGAAGAGAGATAGAGTATTCATGCATTTGAAGTATTCATAGCTTCAAAAGTATGTAGTAGTCATGCATTCGAGTTCAAGAGACAATAGGCATAAAACAAAAATCTTTCATGTTCATCAACTCAAAATACAATTAACTGAGAAGCAAAGTCATTACTTTGAAAGGTCCAGATTTGAGCAGCAATTATCATTAAATAAACAACACTTTGCTATAAATCAAAAATACAATAGCGAACAAGGCCAATGAACAATGGGCAGTACCTCATAAAATGCCTTATCTCTATTTTTTCAGTCAAGTGAGCTTTGAAGGATCAAGTAACAAACAGACAGGTATGATGTTTTTAAGTTGTTGAGTGGTGATGAATACACATACAACGGAACAGCAGTAAAAAGCAAAGCCATTTTCTGTTACAACAAAAGATTAAGCAATAAATGCTATAGGTGTGCATTATAAACATCAGTGTTCAATTCATATGTTTAAGCCAAGTTTTGAACAATTTCATAACAATAACACTGCCCCATCAGATAGAAGTCACATCGACTTAATACTGAACATCAACATAGCTCTTTCATCAAGTCAAGAAAGGAGAATGACATTCCTCATTATATGCATTTTACAGTCAAGGAATATGAAATACAACAACATTCGTGATATGCGAGATGGTTATAGAAGTTTTTTGCAAATGAATTCCAGAAAATAAAATGTCAAACAGCCAATAGCTATGGAGATACAGTGACCATCAAGCAAAAAAGGAGACAATGAAACAGTGAAAGGTGTTTCCAGTGTTATGGAGGACAGCAGTAACAGCCATTTGAAGCTTCTTTCATCAAGAACAGTAGTGATAGCATGACATTAGTCTTAAGCTCACAAGATATGCGTATTCATGAAAGTCAAAGTGCACTGAAACAGGTTTATGTTTTTATGGATAAATAGTTCAGTTTTAAATCCATCAACACAGGAAAACATGAAAAGAGCTACAGCTGTGAAGATTGAAGAGAACATGGACCTGAAAATGAAGGATATTCAGTACAGAGAGCAAAATAACTATTTTTCACTTCTTTGTAGGAAAAGGAAAATATATTTCAAGCAAGCTCTTAGTTCTAAACTAGCTTTAGATTTCTAAGCCAATAGAAACAGAAAGCGCATCCAGATATAGTGAAAGGTTAACAATAAACCAGAGGGGTTCTCAAATTTGAAAAGCTTGCTTTTAGAATAGAAATCTCAAAGATCTATGAGATTAAAAATGTCCAGATTTGAAAAACATGGCTGTCTTTTAACAGAAAATTGAAGCATTTCATCTTTTATGAGTTAAAATGCTATGTTTTGACAGAAAATAGAAATGTATGTCCATGGTGTAGCTTACAAGAGTAGAAATATTGCAGATCCAAAGGAGAACAAAGACCAGATTCGAGTTCTTTTTAAGCACTTTTGTTCTTTGTTTTAAAAATCACTTCAAGAGTGTTCATGGTAGCATAAAAATGAAGATGACTTCCAGAAATTCATCAAAAGCTATAAGACCAGATTTATCTCAAAATACCTCATAAGATCTTCATGTTTTTCGAATTTGAAGAGCTCTTGAACAAGTTTGAAGCTTCATATGTCAATGGCGGCCATAAAAAATGCAGTTCCATGCCCAAAATTCGCAGCAAGTCTCAAAGAAATGAAGGTGCATCGATCAGAAGTGAAAAATTGCGCCTCCTATATCTCTCAACGTTTTTTTTTTTTTAAAAACATCATGTTCCAGTTCGCCCAGAAACTAGATTCGAATTTCATCAATGGTGAAAATCCAGAAAACAGCAAGTTTGTGGCTAGGATTTGAGGAGTGGTGGCGTCCAGCAAAGAGGAGACTTCATAAAAATGCAAAATGAAATGTCTTTGTTGCTTTTTAGGGTTCGAACCCTAATAATTTCGACCTCTTATTCATTCGCCCTAAATTAATTTTGATACTTTTGCAAACAATTTTCAATAATCATTGATTTTTATTCTCCATGGTTAAGTGGTCAGCCTTGTCAGATAATAATGAAGTTGGGTGTAAGGTTTTATGGCCAAAAATTTAAATCATTTCCTAATATATGCTAAGTGAAGTGTATAAAGCTATGACAGGAAATTCAATTTTTGCAAAAGGGTTAAACATTTGTTTATTTGCATTAAATCTTGTAAACTAATTAATTAAATGATATTTCTTAAATCATTTAATTAATTTAGTATTTTAAATGCAAATAAATAAATGTTATATAAAGCCGAGTTATATCTATTTGCTTAAACTGAAGATTGATTGTGCAAAGGTGGACTTTAAAGTGTGCATGGGCGGATTGATACAAACGAGGTGAAATTTGCATGCTTTAGCCCACTTTTTCAGGGGTTTCAGTCCAGTTCGAGTTGCAGATCGATTTCATGCTTTATGATTGCCAGTTCAAGTTTGTGTTCACTCATTTTTGCATGAGTTTGAGCCACTTTTTTAGGGACTCTTCATTTGTGCTCGGATTTCGCATTGTAATTGTCATCTTTTCACTTTTTGATGACTTTCAGTTACTATTCATGCACTTTGGAGTGCCTTCATTCTGTATATATTGAAAAAGTTTATCTTTTTCAATTTAGTTCTTGTTTTTCAGCCTTTGCACTCTACAAAGCAAATCATCTTGTAACTCAACTTTCAAATTAATATAGCAGTGTTTTTTACAGGTTCAAAGTGTGTTATTGCAGAAGATTCCTTTGAGTTTCAATACTTTAGAGTTTACCTTCTATATTTCAAGCATCGTTTTTGTGAAGAATTTGATCGAAGAATTACTGTGTTTCAGTTCTGAAACCTCTAATTTTTTTTGTCTTTTTCACATATCTGTATGCAATTTAGTTTAAGTTCACTGGTTATGCACTGTGCTTATTAATTGGTTAATAAATTTTGTCGTGAAAACCTCATTTTCCCTCAATATTGCATTAGATCAAAGCCTCTATTTAAATCATTCAAGTGATTAAATTATTGAATCTGGTTGTGTAGATTAGAGTTTTGAGAAGTTTATTGTGAGTCATAATTGCAAGTCATTATCATTTAGGTGCAATCACCTCTCGTAGCTTTTAGAATTTCAATTCAAGCAAGCTTTCTATCTCTTTCCCAGCCAAGTCAATTAGTTTTTAGGAGGTTTTCATCAAGGAACCAACCCTCTCTGGAGATTGATTCTCAGTTTTAGGCAACCCACAGGACTGGGAATCATTCCATGTTTCATCAGATTGCTGAATTTAACTATTCAAGCGTTCAGGTGCAATCTGATTGACAACAGTTTTTGGCACGCCCGGTGGGACTCTGAATCACTTTTCAGAGCAAAGTTTTATAGTTCAAGTTGTTGTTTGGTATATACAGCAGTTTATTCCAGCCTTTCAGAGGATTATTTTTATATACCTGGCGACTTCGTTTCTCAGTTTTTAGCAGATCAAGTGCACATAGCTTATGAGAAAAATTCAAACACGAAGTTCTTCTTCGTTGGAGTACTTGCAGCTGTCTTCACCAAAGAGAATAGGGAGGACAGCCAAGCGAACATCTGGTAAATCTACAAGAAAATGATCAGTTTCTCTAATTCGAAGAGCAGAACCAATAGTTTATACATCGAAAAGAAGAGGCAGATCGTTAACAAGGCAGCCAAGTTCTTTCTCAGCTTCACCAAGTTACAGAGTACCGGTTCAGCCTGTACCGATTATACAAGCAGCAAATTTCAGAACAACAATAGTTTTGATGGCAGCTAGAGCACATGCTTTTGTTCCGTTTGATGGGGGCAACCTGTTAGATCTGGCTCTGCATGATGATATACTAGTAGCAGCACTCAAAATTCTGCCTTTCTTCACTAGTGAAGATCAGACTACACCCATTGAGCATATTAGAGACGTAGCCTCGTTATGTGGAGTTCACCATGTGACTCAAGAGAACGTGGCCTTGAGATTGTTAGCAATGTCATTCAAGGGTAAAGCATCTCAATGGTTTCGTGGCTTACCAGTTCGTAGCATCCCGACATGGGATAACTTAGGAGACAAGCTGACGAAGCAATTTTCAGATAAGTCTGATCATTTATCTCTAGTTGAACAAATGATGACTATTAAGAGAGCGCCACAAGAACAAATGATGGACTTTAATTTCATATTCCAAAGGACATGGGATCGAATTCCAGCAACGGTAAGGCCCACTCCTGACCACACTTTTCTGTATTTTCTTAGATCATTGCATAGTGATATTGCCTTAATGATACATTCAATGGGTGGGTTAACCTTACCAGCAGCATATGACATTGCCATTAGAGCTGAAAATAGCCTCATACAAGCTGTTAAACTTGCCCCAAGACCCCCTATGCCAATTTTCCCTGAGGTACATCCATATATGCCCATTCATGTACCTCCAATAGCCGTTATACCTGTTGTTCCAGCCTTAGGTTTCCAAGCAGCAGTACAAAATAATGTTGTTCCAGCAAATTTTGATTTGCAAGGTCTAAAAGATACCCAACAGTAGCTAATGAATGACCAGTAGCAAATGGCCAAGTTACTTCAAACTGTGAGTAACAATTTGGTAAGTCTTAAAAACCAGCAAGGTCAAAATTTCAGGCCTAATCAGTCATCCTTTCAAGCAAATAGGTCTGCTTATCAAGTTGATTACCAGGGACAGAAGAGGAATTTTAAATTTAGGCCTAATCAACCATTTAACCCAGTTGTTGCTAGCTCTTCAAAAGAGTTGATGCCAATACAGAACAACTTAGCGCAGGATTATGTTTGGTGTTATCCCTACAATCAGTCTCATAATCAGGCTACTTGCATGAATGGGGTGATTAATCAAGCACTCATGGTGCAAAATAGTTATGTTGCTTCTGAACAAACAAATAAGGAGGATAGTAATCAACACAGTGAACAAACGCAACAAACTGACCTTGACGTTGCCATGATGAACTGGCAAGGAAGTGAGTTTTGCAGAGTTAATCACGCGCAAAGTCAAAATCATTCAGCTACTTCTATTGCAGCCAATACGAGGGCCAAAAAGAGAGCATTTGACCTTAGACAGCAAGCTGTCCCTGATAAACAACAAGTAGAAAGAGACAACCAGCCTGCTGTTCACAAGAAAAATCAAGATTTTACAGCCCAACAGGGGCAGGTTCAGCCTTCAACAGCTCATAATGTTCATGTTTTAACAAGACAGCAAGTTGGACCATCAAAGGAGCAGCTCAAAGTTCAATTTCAACCTTAAGCAGCTCAAGTAGATGTTGTTGTTCAAAAGGTACAGTCAAAGGTTGGTGCTTCTTCTTTCAATATCGTTGAGCAGATGAAAAAAACAACTATTGGCATCACCATGATAGATGCATTACACTTGTCTGGACAAAAGGAAAGCTTGAAGGAGGCATTGGCTAAAATATCAATTTATGACGAAGCGACTACAGAATAGTCAAGAGTTCTTGCGAACGATTCAGATCAAAAGCAAGGACAGCCAGCTAAAGAGGTAAAACCACTCCCTTTTATGTCAGTTTGATAATTGGTGAGAATATAGTGTATAATTGCATGATCGACAGTGGAGCAAGCAGCTCAATCATGCCCAAGCAGCTAGTAGACAAGTTAGGTCTCGAGTATGAACATTTGTCAAAAGGGGTAGTTCAGTTAGACGGTACAACTATTAAGTTTGTAGGAGTTATCAAAAATCTGCCCCTTACATTGCATGCCTGTCCAAATTTTTAAATACCATAGGACATTTATGTTATTGATCTCCCACCTTACTTTTCCATTTGCTTATCTAGAGATTTCACTGCAAAGTTAGGTTGTTATTTTTCATCAGACTGGTCTCACATGTTTTTCAAAACCAGATACAGTACCAGAGTTACCATTAAATCAGAACCATTGGCCAAAGATCATATTGAACCTTATGTTCCAAACCCCATAAACGCAAACCTAGCTTTCCATGATCAGGAGGATCAATCTGTGACCCTCGACCCCACTGTACCTATAGAAGGCATACCAAACATAAATCTAGATGAGTGGGTAGCCAAGAATCACGAGGTTGATCCGTTCAATCTCATAGACGAAGTAGGTTTGGGCATTTATATGATTCGAGAATCGGATGCAGTTATTCCAAATCTGGTCAAGGAAGAAAAACAAGTACAGCAGTTTGAACAGCTTTGGAAGCTTTATTTTGATGGTTCTAGGAGTAAAATTGGTGCTGGTGGAGGAGTTGTTCTGATTTCACCTGAAGGAGATAGGTATTATTCAGCGTTTAGATTTGCGTTCAGCTGTTTTAACAATGTTGTTGAATATGAAGCATTAATACATGGCTTAAAATGGGCCAGGAAAAGGAAGATTAAGTGCTTGCAGGTGTTTGGCGATTCAGAATTAATAGCAAATCAAGTCAGAAATATGAATTTAACAAAGAATGATTTGCTGAAATTGTACAAACATCGTGTTTGGGACCTAATTGAGGAGTTTCATGCATTTAATCTACAATCAGTGCCTAGACTTCAAAATAAGCAAGCTGATAAACTTGTTGCTCTAGGGTCACAGTATGATATCCCAACTGAAATTCACAACGTAGAGGTACAACAATATGTGAAGGTAGTTGTTAGACCTTCAGTACCTAATAATAACATAAGTTGGCAGATTTTTGATAGTGATGAACAAATATTCCATTTTCTGATGGAGGAGGCAGAGTTTTCTGCTGGAAACCAGCACAAGTTTGATCAGCAATATGGTGATCAAATCATGCAGTTAAAATCTAATAAATTGCCAAAAGGTTTGGTGACTCTTGAGTCAATTTTCAACACTGATGACCAGGTTAGAAAAGACAAATCTGGTATCACAATGAAGCAAGAACATTATGAATAGATAGAAATATTCAAAGACAAGCTCCTTAAGCTTGGGAAGATCTGCACAAAGGAGGAGCAACAAGCATTCATCTTGCTTTGTCAAGAATTCAGCGACATATTCACTTGGTAGTATGGAGATTTGAAGGGTTTCAATCCCAAATTAGCTCAGCATACAATTGAGCTCGAACCTAATGCAAAACCGGTAAGACAGAAGCAGAGGCCTCTGAATCCGAAATTGGAACAATTGATGAAAACAAAATTAAACAAGTTGATCGAAGGTAGCATAATATTTTCAATCAAGCACACTTCTTGGGTGTCAAATTTGGTGTCTGTCAGGAAGAAGAGTGGAGAGATAAGGTTGTGCGTTGATTTCCATGATCTAAACAGAGCTTCACTCAAAGATCACTATTTGTTGCCTTCAATGGAACAAATATTGCAAGTTGTTTCAGGATCAGAAAGGTTTTCATTGCTGGATGGGTATTCAGGTTAAAATCAAATTTTGGTTAAGGAAGAAGATCAGTATAAAATAGCTTTTACCACCAAGTGGGGCACTATGGTTTACAGAAAGATGTCGTTTGGACTGTCAAACGCAGGAGCCACCTTTCAAAGAGCAATGGATATGGCTCTCCAAGGTTTGATTAACAAATTTGTTCTTGTTTACCTAGATGGTGTTATTGTTTTCTCACGTAATGTTGATGATCATTTCAGTCATCTTAGACAGATTTTTGAGAGGTGCAGAGAATATGGAATCTCCTTGAATCCGAAGAAGAGTATTTTTATTGTACACGAAGGTAAGCTTCTGGGTTATATCATTTCAAAAGATGGCATTTCTATTTACCCAGAACGTATTGCAGCCATACTGGCCTTACTGCTGCCCGCTCACAAAAAGGGTTTGCAGAGCTTCCTGGGAAAAATTAACTTTGTGAGGAGGTTCATTCCAAATGTTGCAGCAATATTACAGCCATTGACAGCCATGCTGAAGAAAAACATTCAATTCAGCTGGTCAAAAGAGGGAAAGAGCAGTTTTGAACAGATTAAAGAGGCACTTGCAGCAGCCCCTACTCTTGTAAATCCTGATTTTGAAAAGGATTTCATATTGTACGCATTTGAAGGAGTGGATACCATCTCCGCAATGCTCTTTCAGCAAAATAATGAAGGTATGGAACAACCCATAGCTTTTTTCAGTCAAGTCTTGCATGACTATGAAACGAGATATTCATTCGTTGAGAAGCATGTACTTGCTGTAGTGAGAAGTCTGAAAAAAATCAGACATATGTTGTCTAATAATAAGATAAATCTATTGGTAGCTCACTCAACAGTCAAGGAGTTTCTGTTGAATAAAGATATTAATGACACGCGAGTAGGCTGGATAACCAAAGTCATGGAGTATGACATCAGCATAAAAGTTACCAAGCTTGTTCGAGGTAAAGGACTGTGCGAACAGCTTGCAGAAAATGAAGAAAACAGTAGTGAAGAAGTTGCTACAATTCTAAATAATGAAGATGAACTTGTTGTTTCAACTGTTTCAGCTAACTGGATTCATCAAATGGTCTGTTATTTGTATACTGGAGATTGCCCATAAGGTATGGATAAATCTAAACGAAGGTATTATAGATTGCAGGAAGTTCCTTATGTAGTAATAAATGATGTTCTGTATAAAAAGGACTTGAATGGAGTTTTCCTCAGATGTATTTACCCAGATCAGATTGAAAGAATTCTAGAGGAATTCCATGATGGACCTACTGGAGGTCACTTTGCACATCGTACTACAACTTTGAAGATTATGAGGGCAGGCTATTATTGGCCGAATCTTTTCAAAGATGGACATATTTATGTCAGAAAATGTGCTAAATGTTCACTTTTTGTAGGAAAACAGAAGTTAGCAGCCCTGCCCCTGAATCTAATTCAGGTTGAGCAGCCATTCGGGAAGTGGGGACTTGACTTTATTGGTTCTATTAACCCATCCTCAAGTGCAGGTCACAAATGGATCTTGATAGCAACAGATTACTTCACAAAATGGACGGAAGCAGTTGCTCTAAAAGATTCAAATGAAACATCAGTCCTAAATTTTTATCAAGACATTATTTCTAGGTTTGGTACACCTGAATCTATTATTTCAGATAATGCTTTAGCCTTTGTTGGCTTGAAAGTTTCAGATTGGTCTGTAAAGAATAACATTTATTTGAACACTTCATCCAATTATTACCCCCAGGGTAATGGACAGGCAGAATCGACAAACAAGAATCTGATAAAGATCCTTAAGAAAATAATTGAAGATAATCAGAGGTCATGGCATGACAAGCTTAAATTAGCCCATTGGGCTGATAGAGTTACACCAAAATGGTCAACAAGTTTTTCACCATATGTTTTGGTTTATGGTAAGGAGGCCAAGCTACCTATATCAATAGAATTCCCAACTCTGAGCTACATAAAGGAACTAGAGTTACTTGAAGAGGAGCCAAGGCAAGTTAGGCTTGCTGAGTTAACAGAGTTGGACGAGACCAGGAAAGAAGCTTTCAGAAAGCTTCAAATTCATCACTCTCAGATGAAAAAGACATTCGACAGAAAAGTAGTTACACGAATCTTCAATGAAGGTGACTTAGTTTTCAAATGGGATGAATTGAAGAGTAGGCCTGGAAAACATTCTAAGTTTGACACCATGTGGGATGGCCATACATTATAACAGCAAGGAAAGAACATAATGCTTTCTAGCTCTCAAAGCTGGATGGTGAGGTACTACCAATCCCTGTCAACGGGATTCATTTGAAGTAGTGTTATTAATCTTCAGGCTTATTTTTGTACATAGTAGACTAGTTTTCAACTTTTAGTATGCTTTCAATAAGTGCCTGCTGGAACATTTCATTTCAACTTCGTCTGGTTTTCAATAAGTGCAGTTGTTGCACCTGGTTTTCAGATTCTGTCATAAACAGAATTTTAGTAGTTTCTTTCAAGTTTGCGTTTTTGAAGCTAAGTTATAGTTTTCTGAATTAAAACAAAACAGGAGAAGGACTCCATACCCAATGAATTTTCTAGGCAACTGGTCTATTGTGTTTAGCAGGAAAACACTCCGCAGAGGTCGCCAATTTATTACCTATTTTTCACTCCAAGCTCAAATAGGTAGAGTTGAATGAAGTTCATCATTTATAGGTACAAAAAAAAATCATATTTTGTTGATTGAGTGTTCATTGATCATCATTGAGATCATCTTACATATGAGTCATAAGTTTATTGTGCAAATTTTTAAAACAGAAAATTAAGAAAATTTACATAGTGATACTTTTATTCATTTTGTGAAATGTTGAATCTCGCACAAGCCGCAAGACTAACTAAGTTTGTTTATGACAATCAAGAGATGAATACAAAATTGAAATACACAAGCTACACAGCTAAAAATAACATAAGAGTAAAGGAGAGAAGCAATTCATCATTGCCTGTAATGATGAATCACTTCGTTGGTGCTTCTAGCCGTCGTGCATCCAAGCAGTTGCAGCCTCGCTTCATCACTCTGTGTACCTGCAAAATCATTAAGGAAATGGTATTAGAGTTATACTCTAAGTAATGGTGAATTACTTTCTGCCTTACGCCTATGCTACAGACAGGAATGTAATTTGCATTAAACCAAGCATTCATCAGATAATTGCAAAAGATCGAGAGGAAAGACATAATTCAATAGAAGCTTTCAGCTTCTTTTATTTTGCTAACATGTTTGTTTCAGTGTGCAGGAACAGGTTTATCATGTTTGAGTTCATTTCGTCAGATATGTGGAGTAAAACGGGCTCCCACAAGGGTTGAGCCCGACATATTGAAAAGGACATATTCACAATTTTCATATGAAGCACATGGATATTGATAACAGATATTTAAAGCAGCATATTGCACTCATCTATTTAATTTTATGTTCAGCTCTACTCTTTTTTTCTTTACATTGCATCTAAATGGAGTATAAAGCCTCTTTACATTGAAGAGAGATAGAGTATTCATGCATTTGAAGTATTCATAGCTTCAAAAGTATGTAGTAGTCATGCATTCGAGTTCAAGAGACAATAGGCATAAAACAAAAAGCTTTCATGTTCATCAACTCAAAATATAATTAACTGAGAAGCAAAGTCATTACTTTGAAAGGTCCAAATTTGAGCAGCAATTATCATTAAATAAACAACACTTTGCTATAAATCAAAAATACAACAGCGAACAAGGCCAATGAACAATGGGCAGTACCTCATAAAATGCCTTATCTCTATTTTTTCAGTCAAGTGAGCTTTGAAGGATCGAGTAACAGACAGATAGGTATGATGTTTTTAAGTTTTTGAATGGTGATGAATACACATACAACGGAACAGCAGTAAAGAGCAAAGCCATTTTCTGTTACAACAAAAGATTAAGCAATAAATGCTACAGGTGTGCATTATAAACAGCAGTGTTCAATTCATATGTTTAAGCCAAGTTTTGAACAATTTCATAACAATAACATTGCCCCATCAGATAGAAGTCACATCGACTTAATACTGAACATCAACATAGCTCTTTCATCAAATCAAGAAAGGAGAATGACATTCCTCATTATATGCATTTTACAGTCAAGGAATATGAAAGACAACAACAACATTCATGATATGCAAGATGGTTATAGAAGCTTTTTGCAAATGAATTCCATAAAATAAAATGTCAAATAGCCAACAGCTATGGAGATAAAGTGACCATCAAGCAAAAAAGGAGACAATGAAACAGTGAAAGGTGTTTCCAGTGTTATGGAGGACAGCAGTAACAGCCATTTGAAGCTTCTTTCATCAAGAACAATAGTGATAGCATGACATTAGTCTTAAGCTCACAAGATGTGTGTATTCATGAAAGTCAAAGTGCACTGAAATAGGTTTATGTTTTCTTGGATAAATAGTTCAATTTTAAATCCATTAGCACAGGAAAACATGAAAAGAGCTACAACAGTGAAGATTGAAGAGAACATGGACCTGAAAATGAAGGATATTCAGTACAGAGAGAAAAATAACTATTTTTCACTTATTTGCAGGCAAAGGAAAATATATTTCAAGCAAGCTCTTAGTTCTAAACCAGTTTTAGATTTCTAAGCCAATAGAAACAGAAAGTGCAACCAAATACAGTGAAAGGTTAACAATAAACCAAAGGGGTTCTCAAATTTGAAAAGCTTGCTTTTAGAACAGAAATCTCGAAGATCTATGAGATTAAAAATGCCCAGATTTGAAAAACGTGACTGTTTTTTAACAAAAAATTGAAGCATTTCATCTTTTATGAGTTAAAATGCTATGTTTTTACAGAAAACATAAATTTATGTCCATGGTGCAGCTTACAAGAGTAGAAATATTCCAGATCCAAAGGAGAACAAAGACCATATTCAAGTTCTTTTTAAGCACTTTTTTTCTTTGTTTTAAAAATCACTTCAAGAGTGTTCATGGCAACATAAAAATGAAGATGACTTCCAGAAATTCGTCAAAAGCTAAAAGACCAGATTTATCTCAAAATACCTCATAACATCTTCATGTTTTTTGAATTTGAAGAGCTCTTGAACAAGTTTGAAGCTTCATATGTTAATGGCGGCCAAAAAAAATGCAGATCCATGCCCAAAATTCGCAACAAGTCTCAAAGAAATGAAGGTGCATCGATCAGAAGTGAAAAATCGCGCCTCCTATGTCTCTCATCATTTTTTTTTTTTTTAAAACGTCATGTACCAGTTTTCCCAAAAACCAGATTCGAATTTCATCAATGGTGAAAATCTAGAAAACAGCAAGTTCGTGGCTAGGGTTTGAGGAGTGGCGGTGCCCAGCAAAGAGGAGACTTCATAAAAATGCAAAATGAAATGTCTTTGTTGCTTTTTAGGGTTCGAACCCTAATAATTTCGACCTCTTATTCATTCGCCCTAAATTAATTTTGATACTTTTGCAAACGATTTTCAATAATCATTGTTTTTTATTCTCCATGGTTAAGTGGTCGGCCTTGTCAGATAATAATGAAGTTGGGTGTAAGGTTTTATGGCCAAAAATTTAAATCATTTCCTAATATATGCTGAGCGAAGTGTATAAAGCTATGATAGGAAATTCAATTTTTGCAAAAGGGTTAAACATTTGTTTATTTGCATTAAATCTTGTAAACTAATTAATTAAATGATATTTCTTAAATCATTTAATTAATTTAGTATTTTAAAATGCAAATAGATAAATGTTATATAAAGCTGAGTTATAACTATTTGCTTAAAGTGAAGATTGATTGTGCAAAGGTGGAATTTAAAGTGTGCATGGGAAGATTGATACAAACGAGGTGAAATTTGCATGCTTTAGCCCACTTTTTCAGGGGTTTCAGTCTAGTTCGAGTTGCAGATCGATTTCATGCTTTATGATTGCCAGTTCGAGTTTGTGTTCACTCATTTTTGCATGAGTTTGAGCCACTTTTTCAGGGACTCTTCATTTGTGCTCGGATTTCGCATTGTAATTGTCATCTTTTCACTTTCTGATGACTTTCAGTTACTATTCATACACTTTGGAGTGCCTTCATTCTGTATATATTGAAAAAGTTTATCTTTTTCAATTTAGTTCTTGTTTTTCAGCCTTTGCACTCTACAAAGCAAATCATCTTGTAACTCAACTTTCAAATTAATATAGCAGTGTTTTTTACAGGTTCAAAGTGCGTTATTGCAGAAGATTCCTTTGAGTTTCAATACTTTAGAGTTTACCTTCTATATTTCAAGCATCGTTTTTGTGAAGAATTTGATCGAAGAATTACTATGTTTCAGTTCTGAAACCTCTAATTTTTTCTGTCTTTTTCACATATCTGTATGCAATTTAGTTTAAGTTCACTGGTTATGCACTGTGCTTATTAATTGGTTAATAAATTTTGTCGTGAAAACCTCATTTTCCCTCAACATTGCATTAGATCAAAGCCTCTATTTAAATCATTCAAGTGATTAAATTATTGAATCTGGTTGTGCAGATTAGAGTTTTGAGAAGTTTATTGTGAGTCATAATTGCAAGTCATTATCATTTAGGTGCAATCACCTCTCGTAGCTTTTAGAATTTCAATTCAAGCAAGCTTTCTATCTCTTTCCCAGCCAAGTCAATTAGTTTTTAGGAGGTTTTCATCAAGGAACCAACCCTCTCTGGAGATTGATTCTCAGTTTTAGGCAACCCACAAGCCTAAGAATCATTCCATGTTTCAATAGATTGCTAAATTTAACTATTCAAGCATTCAGGTGCAATCTGATTGACAACAGGCATGTCAGCATAACTCCATGTGAAGTTTATCTGTCTTTCCCTTAGGAATGTTGCTAAGATCTCTTGCTCTTCTGATAGTAAGGATTCCACATAGAATGTGATATGCGGGGTCTCCTCTGTTCCTAGGTTGACCAGATTGCATTTTTCTGCCAAGACTGTTGACTTTCCCTGATGAATAGCTCTTAAAGGAAGATTTAATCCCCCATCCTCAGGCACCTCAGAGAGGTTTTCACCATTGGATGCGTCCTTTCTTTTTACTTTTTTCTTGTCAGAGAGTGCCACAGTGTGGTTTTCACTCAAGGACTTGGATATTATTCTTAATTTCTCACTTTTGCGACTGAAGGATTCAATCATTTCCCCATAATAGGCATGTGTGTCCAAATTCATTATAAACCCTGCTTTGTGATCCCCAACTGGAATGTTGTCCCACAATCCCATGAATTCCGAGAGCGCCTCATCATTTTTTAATGTATCAAGAACTGGTGGTCCTCATTGGTCATAGTCGATGAGTTGGGGATATACTAAGTGGATCTCATGATTTTGATGGTCTGTTTCAAAGGAGAGGGTGCTAATCATGCAAAGGGCGGTATCGTCAAATAACCTAGGTAGATTGGTCATGGTATCCTCATCATCACTACTATTATAGATGTCAGTTATAAAGTTATATATGTCTCTACCTGTGGATATTGGTAAGCGTACTTCTGCTACGGTTGGCTGAGGAGGAATATTAATCATTCTAACCGGAGGACTTCGACCACATATGGTTATACTCGGAGGGGTACATCCAAGGCCAAGGTTTGTTATCGGTCATGTCTCTGGCATGATAGGTATTATGAGCCCATTGTCATTTTGTCCCAATCTTTGATTTCTGTCATAGCCCATTGCGAGCATCATTTGCAGACCCTTGCTTCCATTATCCATTGGTAAATTTAGTACTGGTCTTTCATCTTGATAGAGCATGTGAGATGGATCTGCCTCAATAACTTCTCGTTTAAGATCTCCCCATCTTGTGAATTTGAGATAGTTTTCAAGAGACATTTGGGATGTGGAAGCCTCATTTATTTGTAGTCGTCCCCATGATCTAGGAGATTGTGGTAACTCTCCTACCACAAAGGAATTATTAGGGAGCTTGTAGATTCCACAACCGTTGTCTTGGATGATGAGCTTGATGTCAGAGATGGTGGGGATAGCGGGTGTCTCTGTCGCAGAAGTGGATGCGAGAGTGGCGGGATCAATGTAAGGTGTGGATGGACCCTCATCATTTTTTGGTACTTGGGAGATTTTGAAATACTTTGCTTCGAGGCTCTTGCAGTAGGAGAAGGATTCAGGATCTTCGTGGATGGCAACTTCTTGTCCCTCATGTGTGAATTTCACACATTGATGGAAAGTTGATGCTACTGCCTTCATTGTATGAATACATGGACATCCCAAAAGGATGTTATATGGTAATTCAAGGTCCAGTACCTGACAAGTGGTTTCCATGAGAGTCGGCCCTACTTAAATAGGGAGTTTGACCGTGCCTTGGGACACTCTTTCTTGATCGTCATATGCTCTTATTGTGATACCCTTTCCTTTGTCAATAGAATCCTCTGGGATTTTCAATTGTTTGATGAGGTTGAGAGAACATATATTCAAACCCGCACCTCCATCCACCAATGCCCTTTTAACTTTTCTCTTATGCACTATGACTTCTAAGTGAAGCATACGGTTGTGAGATGGTTGAGCGGCGAAATTCTGGTCAGAGAATGTAAGAAGATTAGGCGTAATGATATTTTTGACCATAGCTTGGAATTGCTCTGCATCAAGATCCACGGGGACAGTGGATGAGGCCAATGCTTCTTCAAGGATTTTCCTATGGGCAGATGAGATTTTTAGCAACTCCATGATGGAGATTTGCTCTGGCATTCTCTTGAGTTGATCTAGGACATTGTAGCCATTAGGAACTGATCTAGGTGTAGGGACTTTGTTTGGCTGGGATGATCCTATGATGGTGACTTTTCTGCCTCTTGTGGTGACTCCACAATCGAAATGGGAACCTTTGATGGTGATGACTGTGCAGTATTCATCTAGGGAGGCAACAACAGTTTCGTACACATGATTCACGTTTGAGTGGGTGCCTTTCCCTTTATCATTTTTATTCCCTTTGTTGCCATGATTTGGCATCGGATTCATGTATATCTTAAGATCCTGATTTCCTGTAGGGTGTTCCATGTTTATGATTCTTTTATCGATGATATCTTGAATTATGTTCTTTAATCTCATGCAACTGTTCGTGGTATGGCCTTTGATTTTATGGAACTCGTAGAGTTGATTCTCATTACACCAAGGAGGTTTCACATCCGGCTCTTGGTAATTCTCAAATGTAGGAGCCTGGATGAGTTTTTCGTCTATAATCTTTTTCATTATGTCCTCAAGTGGTTCCCCTAAAGTGGTGTATTTTTGCTTGGGATAACTCTTGCGTTGGGGTGGTCCTCTTTGCTCATTGATATTATTGATTTTTGGATTGTTGCTTGGTTGGTGTGTCATGTGATGATTGTTTTGGTGTTGGATTTGGATTTGTGGTGCGGTTCTATGTTGGCGAGGGGCACTAATGACCACCTTGGCATCAACGACACCATCATTAGTAATGTTTTTGTTCATTACCTACGTGTGAGGTTTATCGTTGTAATTGGATGGTGGGTGGTTGTTTTGTTGTTCAAGGTATGAGGTTGATCCCACTGGTTGAGTCATGAGGGCTTGTTCGATGCTAAGTGCCTTGCAGATCAATTGGTCATATGTGGTGATTCCTTGAACCTTGAGATGAAATGCCAAGAGGCCGTCAAGGTTGGCGATGATGGTGCAAACTTGTTGTTCTTCTGGCATGGTCCACTTGCTCCGATTGGCCTTAGATCACCACCATTATAGGAATGAAGTGAATGATTCACCCTTTCCTTGTTTCAGAGCTGAGAGTTCTTCTAGACTAACATCCATTGCAATGTTGCATGCATAATTTTTAATGAATGCATCTATAATTTCTTGGAATTTTCTAATGCCTAAAGGTAGACGAGAGAACCATTCCATAGCGTGGCCTGCCAAACTCCTAGGGAATAGCGGCATCAAATAAGTATCGTTGTATGTGACTTCCATGCAATGAACCTAGAATTCCCTCATGTGATCTTCAAGGTTTCCCATCCCACGATATTTGTCAAACTTGGGGATCTCGAATCCCTTGGGGAATGGTTTCATCACTAGGCTCATGTCGAATGGGTAGGGACACAAGTTGCTTGGTGTCTTTGTTGTTCACCCTGATTGAAGATCTAGCACTTGTTGCGAGAGCAACCTGATTTGTGATGTCACATCATTTTGTGGATCAAGGGGTGGGATGAAAGTGTTTTGGGGTGTTTCAATTGTGTTTTGGATGGGTTGGTTGGTTGGTGCGTTGTTCGATGGTATCTATATGTTTTTCCGAGTGAGGTAGGCTTCCACTTGCTTTTGTATGAACAATGCTTGTTGTTGATCCTATTGTTGTTGTGCTAAGATTTGTGCTTGTTGTTGCGCTTGTTGTTGTTCCAACACTGCTTGTTTTTGTTCCAACAACGCTTGTTGTTGGGTTTCCAATTCTGCTGCTTCTTGTTGCTCTTGATATTGCTTTATTGCTTGTTGATATGCTTGCAATTGTGTTGCTTGTCTTTGTGCAAGGAGTTGTGCTTGATATTGGGCTTGTTGTCCCTGATATTGAGCTTGTGCCTGTGTTGCTTGTGCTTGTGCTGCTTTTTGTTGCAATAGAGCTTGTGCTTGAGCAATCTTGTGTGCTTGCAATGCATGCAATGCTTGAGCAGCTTGGGCGACTTGTTGTTGTTGTTGTTTTTGCAATAAATATTGGGCTTGTTGTGTTTGTTGCGCTTGTAATGTGGCTTGTACAGCTTGAGCAGCTTGCTGAGCAGCTAGGTGTACGAATTTTTGTGTATGCACTTGTTGGAATCCCCTTTGAAAATAAGCTTGCAATGTCGCGTTGTATTGACTTGATGTGGTGGAAGTTGGTGGTGGATTCGGAATGGTGTTTGTGGTGAGCGATAATGTTGTGTTGGTGTTTTGAGTAGTGGATGTTATTGTTGATGTGGTGGTTTGAGTGATAAGTGGCACTATTGATGTGATTGGCCCTTGAGAGACCATGCTTTACGATGTTATGGGGGTGTTTGATGATGTTGCAATTGCTTGTACATTTGTCGTCTGTTGTTGCGATGTTGACGACAAGTTTTGAGCATTTGACATAATGCTTTGGTTGATTTTTGGGATGTTGTTTTGATTGATACTTGGTAAAGGGGGAAGCCCTAAGCCAAGGAGTGGTGTGGATGATGATGGAAAAAGCGGAAGTGGTGGAAATGTAAGGGGTGTGAGTCCTTGCGAAAATGTTGTGGTGTTGAAAACACCCCCTGGTCCGAACATGTCTCCTTCCTCTTGCGAATTTGTGAGGAGAGACATTTGAGGTGTTGCATGGAAGAATGATGATGATGGATCATAATGGAAGGTGAGAGGAACATTCTTATGTAATGGGTTTTCGGGTATGTTTTGTTCCAAGGTGGTGTTTGCATCCAAGTTTTGATTATTAACAAGGGAGTGTGTTTGAATAGCATTGAGAAATGTATTTCCCTTATTAACATTGGGTTGGGCTGGAGCAAATGATGTCGTGAGTTGCATAATGTTTTGTGTGATGTTTTGGGATGGGGGTGTAGATGAGATGGGAATGGTGGATGAGATTGGACGAAATGATGTCTCCACTATGGTACTCACATCGAAATCTAAAGGTAACTTGCCCCTTGTTTTTCTAGCTCAAGCATGTATAACGAAGGGTTAAGTCTCATCATGATGTTGATGATTTTATGGTTCTCCAGATTTTGGAGCATTTTAGTTATTTCTTTGTGAGACATTCCAAAGGTAAGATCCTCTCCTTGGTTTTCCTCTTGTGGATTCTGCGATGATGTCGGAAGGTTAGCTGTGAGATTTCTAGACCCAATGGGATTCATTTTAGGAGTGGTCTGACTTAAATCACTTGAAGCAGGTGTTTCTTTGCTGGCTTTCATGCTCTTCTTGTATTGAGATCTAGGTTGAACCATAAAACAAGGATCAATTTTTAAGAATGGGAGATGAATCTCTTGATTCTCTGAACTGATCTTTGCTTTATGTCCAAAGTAGAAAATTTTAGGATATCTTGAGGATCGAAAGGTGATATGATGATGATGTAAAAGATGGATGACGTGGATGTTATGATCTTTTGGTAAATCTTGAAGGAGATACTAGGCTTTTGGGACTTTTGGATATGTTTCAAATTTTGATTTGGGATTTGTCCTTGATTGATTTTGATTTTGATTTGGATTTTGAACAAATAGACCCTAAGATGTTTGGATGATTACCTAAGGATGGATTTGCTCAAATGATGATAATTTTGAATATGTGCGGGGAGAAGGATGCATGTACCCACACCTATCCAAACAAGATGATAGTTTCACTAAGCATATGAAGAAGGATTCATCTACATATACTAAGCTAAACGAGATGATTTTGATAACTTTTGACTAAGCATATGCAAAAGGATATATTTACACCTACCTAGCCAAAGGTGATTTTGATAATATTTTCAAGGATTTAGTCTCAATGATTTTGATGATTTTTATGATTTTGATTTTGCCAAAAAGCCTAGCATTAAGGATGATTTCAAGATTTTCCAAAAGGTTATTGTGAGATGATGTTTGTTTTGATGTTTGAAGGATGGATGAAAAAGATTTTGATTTGCTTTGATCCTAAGATGAACCTAAAAAACACACTTTTTTTTGCCTAGACCTAGGTATTGAAGAACATGCAAATGCTTCCTAGAGACCTTTATAACCAAAGAATGATTCAATTTGGACATACACTTTCGGATATCCAACCAATGACCTCCGCTTTAGACTTTTTCAAGAATCGTGAGGCTTCAACACACATGAAAGTTCATTTTTCTTAGCTTTTCTTAATGGCTTCATTTTACCAAAAACACTTTCTTTGATTAAGTTTCAAACTAAGATGTCCAATGTCTTAATTTCTTCAAACCCCACAAGATATGTTGTGGAAATTTGATGAACTTAAGGCAAGGGTTTTCCTATTGTTTACTTAAGTAGAAAAATCGAGGTGTAATCCAATGTTTAGAAACCTCTAAGGATGTAAATCCCAAGGGAAAGCAATAACATATGGATTGAGTCAATTGTATTTGTCTCCAAAAGGGTTTGAAGTTTGGATGATGATGTTAAGTGCTTTTTTTCAAGATGTTTTTGATCAAGCAATGCATTTTGTAACCCAAGAAAAAGTACAACCCTACGGATGTGTAAGACAATATTTGTTGGATTCCCACTTCGACAAGTCCATCTACGCTTATCTTTAGCGAATGGTTAGATGATTGACCCCACTGGCTCCCCTCCACGACACTCACTTATACGGGGCAGCCAATTATCAACACCCATGAAACTCGGCATGTTTTCCATTCTACTAAAAGACCGTAAAAGTGTGGGAGGCTTCAGAATGACCGTTCTTGCACCAACAAATAGATTAAAGGATTTTGAAAAATTCTAGCACATGGGTTTTAATAAGGACTTTCCATTCGTGGAGATTGACACATACGGCAAGAGTCCCCTTTCGGATCCATCTTGTCAGAATCAACCGCGTGATATTGGTGTTTACTCCAATACCCACATTTATATCCCGATTGGAAATACTCTTGGCTTTAGAGTGTTACCGGTTGATTCGTTCCCTTGGGTGAGTACTTTTTTCCCAAGGCAGGCCCTCTAGGATAAACAAAAGCAAGTAAAGACAAAATTCGTAACTCGATCAATCTTTGATGGCAACAAAGAGAGAGAATATACGCGATAATGCCCCCACTCACACTCACACAAGGTTTTTTTCAATTTTAAACCCAAATCAAAGTGTGGAGGTGATTTCTTTATCTCACCCTAAAGTCACGAAAAAGGCCTTTTGATTCTCAAGATCACTATAAAGCGCAAGAGAAGCGCATACGTCCTTTTTCAATGTTTTTAGTTTAAGTAAGCCTTCACAAAAAACAAAGTTGTACTTGTTCTTTTTAAATCCACAAAGCAAAATGTGAGTTCTTTTCAAGCACCAAAAGACGAGTGATAGATACTTTGTTCAATTGTTAATCCAAGAAACAAAATCTAGTAAGTTGCATTCCTAATGTTCATTTTAACCTTTGCAAGAAGAAATTGAAAGATTCTTTTTAAACCCAAATGAAAATTAGTGTCCTAAGAAAGAAGAGATAGAAATTTCATGAAAAGTTTTTAAACAAACACTAAAGTGTTAAAAAACACTTTAATCTTTCAAAACATCATCTTCATTACTTCTCCTCCTTTCGTTTTCCTTCTTCGCTTTTCTTCGTTTTCCTCGCTTTTACCTTCCTCGTTTTCCTTTTTTTTTCCTTCATTTTCACCTTTCGCTTTCCTTGTCCTTCATTATCCTTAACACCTTCCTTGTTTTCCTTTGTTTTTCCTTGTACCTTTTATCTCATTTTCCTCGATTTCCTATGATCAACACAAATGAGAGTTTACACATGTAAAATGATAAAATGTGAGAAAATAGAATAAGATTGACAAGGCCTATGACAAAAATAAATTTCAATTGATTTTTAATTCACATCCTTTTTTATAATAGCACCATTGATTTCAAACTTCATATTTTCAAAATACCAAGCTATACATAGAAACCCTTCCTTTTTCGAATCCAAGAGACACATTAGTGAATATTGACATCTATAATATATATTGCAATAGAAGTCAAATAATTTAAATATTCCCTTCAACCTGCAAAACCAATAATACCTTAGCAATGGTAAGTCTTAATAAAGTCCATTCCTTCAAAAGATGTGCACGCGGTTCTACAGAAAGACAAATAATGTAACATGGTCAAATCACATGAAAGGTATTTTCTAAAGAGACTTTTTGATCCAATGCTTATATATCACTCAACATGCAATGGGTGGGTGTGCTATCAAATTTCACAAATTATGTGCAGCCTACTCTCAGCACACGTGAGAGATCAATTCAAACGATGTGGCACTTGGGTTTCAGAATTTGCGTATGATAAATTTATCTACCACTCCCCAACTGTAACAACTTCAAAAAGTAATGAATGCGGCTGGTAGATGGAATTTTTGTGTCAACTGTCAGCATTTATACAGATTTTCCTATCCTACAAAGAACCATAGTCAGTACGCAAAGGACCATCATTCAATGATGCAAGGAATTATGATGAAGGCGACAGGAGCAGCAAATGACAATAGCAACGTTTATTTATAAAATGCGAAGAGTTCATAAAGTTTATAATATCTACATCATCTATGAGAGTGATTTTAATAGAGGCAGTACCAAATAAATTTTGTCATGATTTGAGGGACAAAACACGGCTCTACCTAGACAATGATACAACTACTCCCTATTGCCATTTATCTCAGTAGCTATGCCATGCATTAACGTTTCACGATAGGAAATCTAAGTTCTTTTGTTTACTATGCTTCCATCGCGGGCTAAGGAATTCAATCTTACACCCACTGTTGGAATTAGCCTGAAAGATTTGCATCTATTCCCTAATCAAGCTAAATGTGTAGTCTAAAGAAATGTGCAGTCTAAAGACTTTGTGAGAAAAACACGCAACCTAAGGTTGGTAAAAATAATGTTGTCGTCCTTTATCAATGCATCAGCCAATGTTTTTCTTTTGGAGAGAAACACACAGTTTACTAATGCACCTAGCATGAGCAAGAATAAAAGATTCTCTAGTGAAGGATTACTGACCTTGCATGTTGTGCTAAGAAGGAACATGAAAATTTTATCAAATCTGCAAAAAACTTCTTACTCAAGATAGATCTATGAGGTGTAGATACAGTCCGCATAAACCTGTTGAAGGAGATCTATCAAATCAATCTCAGGGGTTTATGGGCCCTAATTAATGTGAGCCAACATCTAACTCTATTCTGACCTACTCTGATGCTAAACATTTATCCAACACTCAAAAAATAATTCAAAGTATAAACCAAGCATGTTAGAAAAAGTTGCGGACTTTGTACAACATTGATCAATATTAAGGTCAAGCTTCTTTGCTCATGCAGATCCACAATATTCGGAAGTTTTTTTTTTAAAAAAAAAAATTACAAAAGACATGCGTAAGTTTGAAAAAGGTATTTTAGATTAATGTGAGATTTAACGAATGCAAAGAACATCAATTTTCAACAATGCATATATTTTCCTCTTTAAAACAGTGATCTAAAAAGATCTAAGATATAGCATTTTAAGCAATGAAATATTTTGAAATTTATTAAGATAACAAACAAACTGGTGTGAGGTTCAGCCCTCCTTCTAGCACCATATTGTGGTTGCTAAATCTGCATTTACCTCAAATATCAAAAAAAATTAGAGTTATTAGCAAAATGAAGTAAAACCAAACTAAGCAACTCCTATGAAATACTGAATCATGCTTCATAATGCAATCAAAACAACAAAATATCAAATGAACTAAGTGAAAGCATATGGAAGCAAGAATCAAACTCTGTCTCATATTGGATTGGTGCTTCTATGGAAAGAAGCCATTTCCCAATCCTTGCTTAAGCTCCATGATGAACATGCTATGAAGAATGATATGGAATGCTAAGATGATATGGATTCAAATGACAATGGTGCATTTGTGCTTGAGATTGTGGAGTTGTGGAGGATTAAACCAATGGATATGTTCTTTATTTATAGAATAGAATGATATAAGAATTCCAAACATGGAGGATGTGGGACTAAAAACAAGACAATGAAAAGAGGCCACTTGTCAACTTGTGCTAGGATGAGGAATGAGCACGTTTTGGTCAATGTGCCAAAGAGAGAGAGATTTCAAATTTGAAATTGAGAGTAAATGTTGAGTTTGACTTGTGCAAGAGACATGTAAGAGCCATGTAAGAGCTCATAATTGCTTTATTGGATGTACATGTCCACTTGTTTTTGAATTCAAACTTGATGGAATATTCCTCAAAGATGCCATGTTGATGAAAAATGCTGATTTTATAAATGAATTAAAATGCTTTATTGGTGCAAGTGAGAAAAGATAAAGGATGTGATGGGTGATTATATTAGGTTAATCAGGGTTAGATTAACTTAATGATGATTAGATGCTTTGACCCCTTTGACTTGAATATTTTGATTTATTTAAATCAAAAAGGGATGAAATGTGATTTCAGACTTAATTAAATAAAGGATTGATTTATTTAATCAAGGAGGGTGATGTTAGGATCAAGTTAATTTATTTAATTTAAACTGATGACTTTAGGAGATTGATAAATAAACTTGATTTATTTGTTGAATGGATGAATATGACCTAATCGAATGCATTATGCCAATTTTGCGTGTCTACATTTTGTGGTTGCTAAATCTGCATTTACCTCAAATATCAAAAAAAATTAGAGTTATTAGCAAAATGAAGTAAAACCAAACTAAGCAACTCCTATGAAATACTGAATCATGCTTCATAATGCAATCAAAACAATAAAATATCAAATGAACTAAGTGAAAGCATAAGGAAGCAAGAATCAAACTCTATCTCATATTGGATTGGTGCTTTTATGGAAAGAAGCCCTTTCCCAATCCTTGCTTAAGCTCCATGATGAACATGCTATGAAGAATGATATAGAATGCTAAGATGATATGGATTCAAATGACAATGGTTCATTTGTGCTTGAGATTGTGGAGTTGTGGAGGATTAAACCAATGGAGATGTGCTTTATTTATAGAATAGAATGATATAAGAATGCCAAACATGGAGGATGTGGGACTAAAAACAAGCCAATGAAAAGAGGCCACTTGTCAACTTGTGATAGGATGAGGAATGAGCACATTTTGGTCAATGTGCCAAAGAGAGGGAGATTTCAAATTTGAAATTGAGAGTAAATGCCGAGTTTGACTTGTGCAAGAGACATGTAAGAGCTCATAATTGCTTTGTTGGATGTACATGTCCACTTGTTTTTGGATTCAAACTTGATGGAATATTCCTCAAAGATGCCATGTTGATGGAAAATGTTGATTTTATAAATGAATTAAAATGCTTTATTGGTGCAAGTGGGAAAAGTTAGAGGATGTGATGGGTGATTAGATTAGGTTAATCAGGGTTAGATTAACTTAATGATGATTAGATGCTTTGACCCCTTTGACTTGAATATTTTGATTTATTTAAATCAAAAAGGGATGAAATGTGATTTCAGACTTAATTAAATAAAGGATTGATTTATTTAATCAAGGAGGGTGATGTTAGGATCAAGTTGATTTATTTAATTTAAACTGATGACTTTAGGAGATTGATAAATAAACTTGATTTATTTGTTGAATGGATGAATATGACCTAATCGAATGCATTATGCCAATTTTGCGTGTCTACATTTTTCCCCTCTTTGAAGCAATGTACTTGTTGTGTTGGTTCAAAGAATAAATTTTCCACAATCAAAATTCAAAAAAAAAAATTAATTTTTCAGATGCCCTAGCGGAAAGTACACTAGTACATTGCCCCCTTGAGAGATCGAGCGAAAAGATTCTATTTGAGGGTCGATCTCACGATAAAGAGGTTCAAAATGGATGGGTATGGATGATGATGCAAATGAGATGATTTTAAGATGCTTAGAATAACAAATCTATATTATCTTAAACAACTTAAATGATGATATGATGTGATGATGGATGAGATGGATGATGTGATATGTTGTGATTATGCAATGGATGTTTTATGCAAATATGTGATTTATGAGATGCTTAGACTAACAGATCTATATTATGATGATGATGCAATGCTTGTGAAATGATCGATGTTTCTTATTATGTATGATATGAATGATATGTGGTATGCTGACATTTTTCTGGATGCAGGATGGATGCATGATGGATGCATTGGTGATGATGATTAAGTGATCATGATGTGATGTTAGTGCGGAAAACAAGACATTAGATGATGAAAAGAGGATCCAATAGGCCAAATTTATGAGAGATGATGACGAGAAATGATGATGATAGATGGATGATTTGCTTATCAAGGATTGGGATTTTAAAAGGGCTACTTACCTTATGTTTGATAATACACATTGGTACGATGCATCAAGGTATAAAGAACCAGGATGGCATTGTACCTAGTGTGATGGACTTTGACTCAACAAACAGACAAGAGTATTCTTGTTCACACTTGACATACGGAAACCTTGCTAGGACATACCTATCAAAGCAAGTATTCTCCAAGTTATTTTACAAGAGCGTCCAACAAGCACAGCAAACAAAAGGATAATGATCGTTTCCCCATTCCTATCTCTCTAAATCCTTCATTCGGATATCATCGAGAGGTCCTTGGAATGAGCACAATAAGATAAATCAAATGAAAAGATCAAGTACGCAAACAAGCCAATGTTCTTGATACCTTCAGCCAGAGGGATGTGTTTTGATAAGATAAGAATCCAAGGTGATATCCAAAATGATGCCCATTGTCAAAACAATATATCCTAGGACATGCATTGTATAGGATGATGATGGTTTGATAATTTGATTGATACGCTGTTGATATAAGTTTGATTGACATGTCTAAAAATGATCAAGAGTTTCATTTTGTTTTAAAGGTTTGTTGTTTTGATTTTGATTTTACGATTGAAGCTTGCTTTTGCTGACTGTTATGATTGTTTCTATTTGTGTTGCCAAAGGATGAAGGTGACGATCAGTTTATTATGGATGATTGATTATTTCGAGTGAAAGCGAAATGGGATGGATGGATTTTTTCAAATATTTGGATGTTTTTGATGTTTTTGAAATGTTTTGAGGCTATTTTGGGATTTTTGGATTTTTCAAATGTTTTGATTTTTGATTTTTCAAATGTTTTGGATTTTGTGTTTTTGAATGTTTTGGATTTTGATACTTTTGAATGTTTTTGGATTTTTTGTTTTGAATGTTTTCAGATTTTGATGTCTCGGGGGCTGATCAGAGATGAGCCTTGCCTACGTTTAAGCTCAGAGACAACGTAGTTCGGATTCCAATGTTTTTGATGTTTTTTGTTTTCGACATGTTTTTGGATTTTGATATGTTTTGAATGTTTTTGGATTTTCTTGGTTTTTCTGATGTTTTTGGATTTTTTGCACAATTTTGATGATTTGGATATGGATATGTGTGACGATATCAATTCTCTATTTTGGGATTTTGTTGAAAACCAAGCTAAGTTTGATTGATCGAATTGATGGATTGATGATGATGATAACATTGTTGAGGATACACAACAATGCAAGGATTTGCATGATCAGGATTGATGATGATAACATTGTTGAGGATGTACAACAATGCAAGGATTTATTGATCAGGATTGATGATGATAACATTGTCGAGGATGCACAACAATGCAAGGATAGTGTTAAGCAACACAATGATGGGGAAGGATATCCCAAGATGATGCAGGATTGATTGGATTTGATTGATCAGGATTGATGAAGCTTGGTTTGGAACAAAATATGTTTTGGATGATTTGATGTGATGTTTGAAGGGTGCATTTGATGCAACTGATATTGATTGTTTGGATCAATGTTTGATTGAAAGATGAGGACTGATAAGGAATTTCTTCTCGTCAAAATATGCCATGGGCTAGTGATTTGGATTTTGGATCACAAATGCTTTGACCAATTTGATTTCATGTTTTCCAATGTTTGGATCACCACATAAGTTGGAGGATATAGATCAAGATTTATTCTCGAAGCAAGATGTAAATATTTGCCCCTAGTCTCTAGCAATGTATGGAAAGTCATGAATAGATTCTTGGATGGTAAGCATGCAAAGGATGCCAAGGATTATCTTGCAATAAGATAAGGTGTTTGGATAAAGAATATGCTCATTGGATAATGCTTCATGGCTCAGATAATGTTGCATAGGATAGGATCAATGAAAATGACCCATGTCAAGACGTTTTCCATAAGCAAGTGTAAAGTGTGCACCAAACTTTCATCAAGATCAAGATAACTTGGATGATGGAAGCAAATGGATGATGATGGATTGGATAAATGGTTCATGGATGATTGGATTTATTATGGTTGAGATGGATGGAATGCTAGATTTATTATGGATGGGATGAGACACTTTCACCTGAACTAGTGCACGTAGATGCTCAATTCTACACATGATGCTTGTTCGTGAGGTTTTCATCATGGTACCTACCCAAAGTGTCGCCTATGCGGTTTTCACTAGAGGACGATTTTCATCTTTACTATTTTCAATCCATTTTCTAATTTTTTTGGATTTTCATATTTTTTGTTTTTTTTATTTTTCTGAAAGATTTTTAAGCTCATGTTGAATCACAAGGTGTTGTTGATGTAGATGCCCCTATCATAATGTTCCATCGATATCTTGCTTGAAGAATTTTTTTTGCTAAGATATGTACACTTGAATGCAACTTTTGGGATTCTTGATCTGCTCTATTGATGTCGGGGTTAACTTTGTCTTTGTGCATACATCACGATAGAGTGCCTTCAAAATCCTTATGATGAAGGGTCGTTGCTCCAATACCTGGTTAATGTGAGAATTGGATATCATGCGTAGAGGCATGGATGGAGTGTGTTTAGGGATAGGAGATGGATTAGTTGATAGTTTGGAACCTTTGACTCTCCAAACTTGGGAAGATGAGCAATGATGGGTGGATACGAAAGTGTGCATGGAATTAGGACCAACTGTTTGATACACTTTGTACGTCGCTTGAAAATCCTGCTTTTTCTTTTGTGGACATCCTTGATGGATACTTTTCCCTCTTTTATTTTTCCCCATAGTTTCTTTGACTGATGGAGTTTGATAGGGATAATCTTTCCTTGTATTCTTTGGTATCCATGTGTATTTGATTTTTTCGGTATGCTTCTTAGCTTCTTTTGCTTTGATAACGTCCTTTGTGCTTTGATTCAAATCTTTCTTTTGACATTGGTCCCAATTCATGGATGGGATGATAGGTTGATGAAGATTCATGACATGGCTAGTTGTAGTATTGGCATTGGTTTCACCATAAGGACTCTTCATGCTCCCTATGTTGATGCTTGTGTTAGATAAAGTTGCCCCTAGTATTATGGTAGTGGAACCTTCGTTCCTTGATTCTGCTTGTTTTGAGGGTTCCTGTTTAGAATGCATTCTCTGATAAATGACTACTACAGATGATGTTATTTCAATTTGTTGCTCTGCTAACTCTGAAATATCTTGTTATGTCCGACCTACTTCCTTGAGTGGATAGTGTTGGATATCTTCATACATGATGTCTTCAGTCTGGATTTTGGATATATCTGATCCTGATGTTGACAACTCTGTTTGACTATATGAATAAATAACCTGCTCTTTTTGTGTAACAATGCCAAGAATAAAGGGATCCTATTCTGAATGAAGATTATCTATTTTTCCATCCATAGAAAGCATCTCATGGGTAGATGGAGGAGTATGTGCATATTGCATAGATAGGAGAGTGTCCATTAGATCATTGTACTATCTCGGAGATACAAATTCTTAATTTTGAATGATTTCAGAGTTGTTTTCGACATGCTTTGGATCAAGTTCTTGACATGGGTCAATTTAAAAGGATGGATTGCTTACAAAGGGTTCTTGGATGTCGTCATTATACATGGTAAGTGGTTCAATATCCTGAAGTGTCAAGTTCAAGTTTCCTTCAGTATCTATAACCATGAGGTCGAAGGATGTCAATATGTCTTGGAAAGGACCATTGCTAGACTTTGGTGAAGGATTTTGATCATTCTTTGGAATAAATTCTTGAGATATGTCCTCTAGCTCATAAGGCAATGTAGAGACATTTTCAATATGATCATTGTTTGATGGATCGTAGATTATGTCAATAGGATCAATAATTCCAACACTCCTTGAAATAGATCACTAAAAAGTGGCTCTTGATGTATGGTGAGTTGATCATCAGATGGGGTGGAAACATCTTCAAGGTTCTCATTTATGGAGAGATCCTTATCATTGTTTTCAACAATTGAGATGGAGGGATTTTCAATGTCTTCAACCATAGGGTTAAATTATGTTGACATTTCTTGAATTGGATCATTGTTGGTTGGTGGATTTTGATCATGATTGAAAAGTGACTCTTGGTGTATGTTAATTTGATCAATGGATGAGGTGGAAAAATCTTCAAGGTGTTCATTGATGGATAGATCATCATTGTCCCCAATAGTTATCATTTTTTGTGTTTTTGCTTGTGTTTGTTGGGTAGCTTGAGAGGCTTGGGATGCTTGAGAGGCTTATTGCACTTGTTGAGCTTGTGTTGCTTTTTGCGTGGCTAGCTATTGTTGGATGGCCTTTTTGGTAGGCCTGGTGAGCTTTTAGCGCAATGTTATATTGTCTTGCGGCATTTGGTTTTGGTGGTAGTGGTGGTGGATTTGGAATCATGTTGGATGTAGTGACAAGTGGTTGAGATATGCTTGGAGTGATCATGGTGAGGGGTTGAGATATGACGGGTGTTATAGGGGTGAATGGAGTGATCGAGGTGATAGGAATGGTCGGAATGACCAAGGTGATAGGTCCTTGGGAGACCATGTTTTGATTTTTCAGGATTGATGTTTTCATTTGATTAGATACCATCTGTTGGTGTGATGTCGATGGTATATTCAAAGGATTTGATGTGATGGCTTGATTGGTGTTAGGTGGATTGATTTGGATGGAGTGATTGGTGCTAGGTAAAGGGGGAAGCCCTAAACCAAGGAATGATGTTGATATGGGTAATGGTGGTGGAGATGTCTCTTGGCGCAATGACTCAACTATTTTGGTAATTGTAGCAATTTGATCTCACCAAATTTGATCTTGATTTCGATCTTGACTCCCTTGATATAGTTGATTTGGTTTTTGTTTAAGTATATTTGGGATGCACACTTGTGATTTTTGAATGGGATCATGGAAAAATTGATTTTGGACATTGTTCTGATTTGGCATGATAGGTTGAATTTGAACATTGTTGATGTTGGGAATCATATTGCGTTGATTTAGGTAACTTTGATTTTGCATGGTGTCACCCTGTCTTGGGGTCGTTAACATCTTGTTTGGACTCTCAACAACATTTGTGTGATTCACAAACATATTTATCCCAAAGTTTTTTGAATTCATGTTTGGAAAACTTGTACTTAGTACATTCTCATTTGGCATATAGGGATTTGGTGGGATGACATTGTTCGTTTGAAGGCTCATGCATTGATTGTTCGGTTGGTAGATTTGTAGATTTGGAATTAGATTTAAATATTCCATTGGGAAAGGATTCCCAAACTTCAATTTGGGCATACTCACATTTGTTGTACTATTGACATTTGTCGAAGGTAATGATCCCATGTACGGTTTGTATAGATGTGAGTGTTGATAATCAATCGGCATTGTAAGGCTTTGATAGCTTAGTTGACTTGGATTACTCATGATGTATGGATCAAGTTTATATTCCATGTTCTTCTTGTGTTTTGACCTTGTTGCAAAAGTGACCTCTAAGGTTCTTAGGACCAATGACGAGATGAAGGATGAAAGGGGTGAATGATATGAGTGTTGAATGTTTAGGGACTTTGGATCAATGCTACACTTAGGGTTTGATTTTGATTGGTTTGATTTTGGATAATGAACTTGTAAACCCTAAGATGTTAGATGTGATCTTAGGATGAATTTTTTCAAAGGATTGCTGATTTAATTAAATGTATGAGAAAGGATGCATTCCCACACACCTAACTAAACAAGGTGATTTTGATTTTGATGATTTACCCAAGTCTAGAATGATTTTTTCAAAGCTCTAAAGTTGTTTGTGAGATGGAGATGATAACTATTTGGAATGGATGAAGTGTTTGATTTTATCCTAAATGAACCTAGGAAGGACTTGTTTACGAGACCAAGATAGTGAAGAACATGCCTTTCTCTAAAAGTAATTTGAAATCAAAAGATCAATGTTTGCATGAAAACCATAAGACCAAAAGATGCCAAGCACATGTGTGGGGTCCAATTGATTCAATCTTTGCTTGATGGATTATTTTTACCACAAACACTTCTTGATTAGGTTTTCAACTGAATGTCCAATGTCCTAATTCTCTTTCATCCCACAAAGTGCATTATGCAGAAATTGAGGAAATCAAGGCAAAGGTTTCCTGATGTTGACCTTAGTAGGAGAAAATTGAGATGAAATCCTAATGCTTAGAAGCCTCTAAGGATAAAATCCCAAGGGCAAGCAATAGCACGTGAATTCGTTCAAGGATATTTGCTTCTCCTAAAGGGTTTGAGATTTGATGCTCCTGTTGAATGTTGGTTTTCCAATGTTTTCAATCAAAGCACTGTGTTTTCAAACTGACTCACAAGCAATATGACATCCTAGCTCAATTGGTACATTTTTCTTGGTGGGCTTGCCTCATGCCCTTCATAGTAGAAGAGAGGATTTTACATGCAACCAAGGAAAAAATATAAAGGTATGTTAAGAATGAAGTCTTAACCTCAATATTTTAACCAAGATCGGACATGGCAAGTAACTTCTTGGAATCTACGTTCCAATGCACCACTTTGATAAAATTGGTGAATAGGTTAATAGGCCACTACAAACAAGGGTTTTATTTTGGACTTTCTGTTCGTGGAGATTGACCCATACGGCGAGAGTCCCCTTTTGGATCCATCTCGTCATAATCAACTGCATGATATTAGCGTTTACTCCAATACCCACATTTATATCCTGGTTGGAAATACTCTTGGCTTTAGAGTGTTACCGGTTGAGTCATTCCCTTGGGTGAGTACTTTTTCCCCAAGGCAGGCCCTCTAAGATAGACAAAAGTGAATAAACTTATTCATAGTTCGATCGACCCTTGTTTAGAAACAAAGGGAGAACACATGCAATAAGCTCACTCACACTCACACAAAATTTTGTTCAATTTTTAAACCCAAACTGAAGTGTGGAGGTGATCACTTTATCTCGACCTAAGAATATCAAAAAGGCCTTTTGATTCTCAAGATCGTTGTGAAGCGTGAGAGAAGCGCATACGTCCTTTTCAATAATATTAGTTTAAGTAAGCCATCATGAAAACAAGGTTACACATGTTCATTTTAAATCCACAAAGAAATGATTTTGATTCATTTTAAAGCACCAAAATGAGATGTGAGACTTGCCTTGTTCAATTTGTTAACCTTAAACAAAATCTAGTCAATGTTGCCTAAAGTTCATTTTAACCCTTTTGCAATGAAAATTGAAATCCTAGGTAATGTTCGTTTTAAAGCCCAAAACCAAAGATGAGTTAGCCTAAAACAAAAAATTAAGGTGTGTGACAGAAGCTCAAAGCATTTAAAAACGCTTTTAGGTTTCAAATTTGATGCTCAAATTTCCTCCAAGTTTCTTCAAAGATCACTTCTAGCAAGCTCCTTGTGCAAACAAAAAAAAATCCCTACTTTCTTGCCTTTCCTTCGTCCTCCTTTCACCTTCTTTGTTTTCCTTTGTTTTTCTTATTCGCTTTCCTTTTTCCTTCTTTGTTCTTCTTTCTTTTCCTATTAAACAAAAAGACAATCATGTGAGATTTAGAATATTAAATTCACTTTGATCATTAACTCCAAACAATAACATGATTTCTATTTGAAAGAACAAATGATTTGGATGAGTATGATAATAAGAAAATCATTTATAAGTGGACCATGTTTTGATATTGTTTGCATGGAGAAGGTACCACACTTGTTAGATTCACTTCTTCCCCCATCAAAGTTTCTCTACATAATCCACATTGCTAGAAGTATTGATTTACTAAATCAACCACAAAGAATATATCTCTTAAAAACTTTTACTATCTCAAGGTAATCATAATAAGTGAATCAAAACAATCCAAGTAGCATATTATGGAGATGTGGATTTACCAAATCAATCCAATTAATACCTAGCATACTACATCAACAAATAACATATGGTACCAAATGTGGCTTTAATTTCAATGTTACTTGTTGATTTTCTATCAATCGGGTCAAAGAAAAAAGCATATATATCTCAAAATTAAACGCCTGCACCATTTCCTAATGATTTTGATAAGATGAAGTCAACATAGAATATATTCACCCACCCAATCAAGAAAAAATCACAGCAAGTTAAAAAGGAACAAGCATTTAATGATAAAATCAGCAATGTAAATGAGATGAACACCAATAATATCAGAGAACCAATGTTATTTATGATGACATGATGTGTTTTCAAAACACACGCCTCCTTTCAAGGATTTCCAACCAAAGACACAGGCATGATGACTCTGGAAAGGTGCAGGGAGACCCCAATTTCTTTCCATAAAGTGCGCTCTTCAGATTTTTGAAGTTTTAGCATTGAAAATTGCGCCCAAGCTTTTGAATCTTTTAAACAAATGCAACTGTTTGGTGCAAAGATGCATGGGTTTGATTGCCTCACCTTAGAATTCCTGCAAGCAAAGAGACTTTAAAGGCAATTAGTAGGTGTAAAGCCAATTTTTATTATTCTCTGACAGAGTGTAATGAATGCAGGACTTGTGCCAAAAGGATCTATCTTTGACCAGCATTCATTGAGATTTTGTCGTGTGATTTGAGTGAGATCTCAACATATCTTAGAAATCAGCCGAACAGTTGATCATTACATCACATTATAATGCATGTAATGATTCTCTATCTACTGCAGAGATGCTCCCATCAATATTTTAATTCCCCATCGCCCAAACATTAATGATTATGATGCTCAAACAATCTTCAAAGAGGAGAGGCTTGGGACCCGCCTTGCTCGCAAGTCTTCTATATTTATATATATTCATCATGCACGTTTGACCTTCCACTTCTCCAATTTGGCGAGCTACAACCTATTTTCGATCGCCATTTGCAAATACCACTCCTGCCCGCTGTGTAACTCATGACACCAAAAGCATTTATCTTATATATAATTTAAAAAAAGAAATTGTCAGTGCAGCTTATCATCGAAAGCATTTATCTTATTAAATGGACAACATTTCAATATCAAATGGATAGATTGACAGCTTTAACTAGGTCAAGTGGTACGTCTATAAGAGATTTCCTAATCGTATATTCTCTATTCATCAATCCACCTCCACTTCAAAATTTGCATGCACCTTCCCTGCTAGGCTACGAACAAAACCCACATTGTAGTCAGAACAACAAAAAAATGAATGATTTGCTTCAGTAAAGCAACCGCTGCATCATGTATCTGTCTAGCAATTATACATATAGGAGGGGTCT
Source organism: Sequoia sempervirens (assembly GCA_007258455.2). Classification (NCBI taxonomy): domain Eukaryota; kingdom Viridiplantae; phylum Streptophyta; class Pinopsida; order Cupressales; family Cupressaceae; genus Sequoia; species Sequoia sempervirens. The sequence goes on from VDFB02271358.1 coordinate 280,737,983, forward strand.
GTTTATGCCATCAATAATTAATGTAAAGCTTCATCCATTCTCCAAAATATGGTGCAGCGCATACTATCTGACAATCTCCTTTCAAAAAATTTAAAAAAAATTAGATTCAGCTAAGCTGTATTGGGGCATGGGATTTACTTTGTCTGGCAACACAAAAAAATAAACAAGTATGTTTTGCCTTCCTTTTAATATATCAAGTGATATTAAAGACAAGTTATGATTTTGTGATCCATAAAATCCCAAGATCTATGCATTTAGATAACCTCCCAAAAGTAAAGCAACTAAAAGAAGTCAGACACACCAAATTGTGAGGCTCAAATGATTCAGAAATACATGCCAGATCTAGATGCAACATTTCCTTATGCTTCCATTATTAAATTTCCTCTTGCACCTTGACATGACTCATTAAAAAAAATAGATTGAATGTTCCATCAATTCAAGGCATGTGTGTTCAACAAGACTCTTAAAGGATAGCAAATGATACTTGGTGGAAGTGTGCGCAGGTTGGAGAGCTCAGTTTCTAACCTATCAAATCTATAACTATACAGAAAGAGACGTATTTGAGATCTAAAAACCCAAGTAAAAGACTGAAAAGAGGTGTCCAAATGTTGCACTCATGATTCCAAAAGTCCTCAATGCAAATCCCAAAGGATCCTCTTCCCTACGGATGAGATGGGTTTCCAAGGCGATTCAGATTTAAGCCCATTCAAACTGTGATTTTGCGCAAATACATGGGAAAATCCATCTGCAAGATAGAGTATTTGAAGAAAATTTTCAAATGAAGAAAGTCATGATCTTACAAATTCCTTCATATGTCAATTCAATGCCTCTAAAAGACCAAAATACAGTGGTGAATTACAAATATTTTGTGAAAGGAAAATGTTGATTGCTTAACATATTTGGCTAAAAAAATTAATGAGAAAGCAACAATAAATACAGATGCAGTATATTGACGATGACTCCTAGTGTTTAAAAGATGACTACAACTGGTAATTTAAACAATTAAAGAAACAAATATAGCCATTGTTTAAAATCATTGGAGTATTGATGCTATAGAGTATAGACTGAATATGCACATTGAGATAATTCCATTACTGCCTTTTTCTTAAAGATGTTGTCCCAACAATTTCCCTCCCTCTAGCGCCATTTTGTGAGCACCTCTAAAATCTGCAAAACTCTAAAACCTCAAGCTTGGGTTAGTTTTATGCAAAACTTATCAAAATGCTCCTATGAAATACCATGTAAATGCTTCAAAATGCAACAAATAACAAGAGAAATCTAGAGACATTACAAAAGCATAACATGTACCTATTCCATATTGGATTGGTGTCAAATGTGCCAATGACCCTTTCCCAATCCTTGCTAAAACTCAAGTGATGAAATGCAATGGTGAAGAGAAAACTTAGTTCTCAAATTAAGAGAGTAACTTTGCATGAGAGTGTAGATAGATTTGATGAAGAATGAGGCCTTTATTTATAGATTTTCAAATTGGAAGAATGCTCATAAGAGAGCAATGTGGGATAAAGATTGGACAAATGAGATGAGGCCACTTGTCAACTTGTCATAGGTTGAGGAATGTGCAAGTTTTGGCCAATGTGCCCAAGAGGGGGAAATTCAAATTTGAATTTGTGAAATAAATGTTGAGTGGGGGACATGAAATAGAGAAGTTATTGCAATGTTGGAAGGGACAAGTCAACTTGTCTTCATTTTCAAACTTGAGGGAATATTCCATCTTTATGCCAAGTTGAAAGAAAATAAGGATTTTAATAAATCAATAAATTAATTTATTTATGCAAGTGGGAAAAGCTAGAGGATGTGATGGGTGGTTAGGTTAGGTTTATCAAGATTAGATTAGCTTAGGTGATGATTAGGTGATTTTGACTGCTTTGACTTGAATATTTGATTTATTTAAATCAAAAAGGATGGAAAATGCATTTTGAGATTTCAATTAAATAAAGTTTGGTTTATTTAATTAAAAGGTTCATGTTTGATTTATTTAATTTAAATGAATAACCTTAGGAATGAAATTAATGAGTCTAATTTACCTGATGAATGGATGAAGGTGAACTAAGTTTACTTGATGAATGGACCTAATTAAATGCATGATGCTAATTTTGCATGTCTACAATCCCTATTATTTTGTACTGAGATATGATCATGAAAGCATCATTATGTTTTTGCACTTCCAAAGGGGGGAGTTCACTTTGGTGGAAAACAATGTCAGCATTCAATCCTTGAATGATGGATGCTATGTCATTTGGGTGTGCGTTAGAAGGGATCGAAACTTGTTGCAAGGTAGTTTGAAGCATAGTGTGATAATTAGGTGAATTCTGAATTAGGTCCCATAGAGATATCTTTGTAGGAGTATTCTTAAGTTTTTCAACAAAATCATACTATTTCCCACTATGTGAAGGAAAATGAGGAGCATTAGGCAATATGGGATTAGGAAAAGGTAAGGGTGTTGGGTTTGGTTATTGTAGTTGTGGATTATTTCTAGTGTTATATGTATGAGCAACGGTATTATGACTTAGTTGTTGCGAAACATTGTTCTTAGGTGGGTACAGGAAAAGTTCGGGTTTTTTTCAAGTTGGAGGTTTGTTTGAAGGGGGGTAAAGGATGAGTTTAGGTTGAATAATATTAACATCCCTTAGCGAAAGAGAGTCTAATGTTTTCTCATCATGTGCTTCTACTATGTTATTGCCAATGTTATCTTTTTCTTGCACCATGATATCCTCTTGAGGAGGAGAGTTTGTAGGAGAACAACAAACCAAATGTTCTTGACATTCAATGATTGGATCTTCTAAAATGACTTCATCACAAGTAGGGGGATGATCAATTGTTGGATGTTCTTGATTATTAGAAGGCTCTATTTGATTGTTTGTTTTCTCTAAGGTCTCAATTTCTTGTTCCATATTATCTACCCTAGTAGGAGAGCTTGTAATATGTTCATCCATGGTTATATTTAGTAAGCCAGCTTCATCACAAGTAGGGGATGCATCAAGAGAAGGACAACTAAAATTATTTTGTTCAAATAGGCCTTTCCAAATGTTAGGGACATTAGAAAGGAGAGAGATAAGGTTATCACTTTCAATCCACATGTCCTCTTGACAAATGTGATTTTAATGACCATTCACGATTGTAGCCTCTTTTACTAGAAGCTTCTTAAAAGTAGGGGGTAGTGAGAGACGAATTTGGGATAAGCAAAGTGTTGGCTATGATCTCATTGTCTTGTTTTTTAATTTCTTCCAAAGGGGGATGAGGAGAGGGACAATCAAGACCCTCAATGCTTGTATCTTCTTGCACCAAGATACCTTCGTCACTAATAGGAGAGGTATCGGGAGAAGAACAAGTATGATTGTTATGATTGTCTACACTACCATCCTCACCAATGGGCAATGTAATATTAAGGATTGTACCAATGGTTTGATCATAACTATGACTAGCATGTTTCTTAATGACCTCATTGTTGTAATCAAAATTGAACTTATGCAATCCATTTTTAATCATATCAAAGCCATATCTTTTGAAAGAAAACATGCTATCATGAAAAAGTAAAGAAAGTGAAATGCAATGACCTAAAGTAAGATGTTTAAATGCAATTTTCAGATGTGAAACAAGGTAATTTTATTATTACATTATGCAACTTGAAAGATGAAATCTTATCAATGTAAATTTGAAATTGAGCAATGCATGAAATGAGCTAATTTAAGCTAGATCTAATGAAATGCATGTAACAAAAACTCATCCAACTAATACAGATAGTTAATGGAAAAAAATAGAAGTGTAGAAATAAGGTGTTTAGTGATGTAAAAGGTAGTTTCAGGGGTGCAAAGGGACTAATTCGCCCAAGGTGGAAAATGAATCCTAGTGGGGATTTTTTTTTAGAATTTTCAAATTGTTTTGATTGATTTTTATGTTTTTTGTGTTGTATGATGTAGACCTAAGATGCAAATGCATAATTTCAAAAACAATTAATGATTGTAGATTCAAAAATGCAACCTATATCACTTTCACTAATGCAAAATTTTAAAACCATAGAATGCAAATTAACTAATGCAAACCCTAATGAAAAGTTAATGCAAGCTAATTCTAGTATGATGATGAACTCCAAAATTAAAAAATGTGATATTCTAAGGTCGTGTTCACCGAAATGAACCAAATATTTTTGGAAATGTGGGGCTCCCTTACACTTCTAGGGTTTTGCACCTAGAAGGAGAGAGGTACCAAAAACCTTAATGGCTCGCTCAAGAATAAGCCCTTGGGATTTCATTGCAAATAAGAATGAAATTTGTCAAAGCGGAGTTTCCTAGATGTTGAAGACTAATAAAAGAGATTAACTACTTATGCAAAACTAAGAAAATGCAAGATGTTTGAAAACATAGTGTAGTATGCAAAAAGACCTAAAAAGATGAATAGAAATGCAAATAAAACAAAACAGGAAAGTAAAACAGAAAAGGTGCACCTGGAAATGTGTTGAAGACTAGAATGAGGACTAGAAATGTTTTTTAACCTAAAATTTTGACCTATTGGGACTCATACGCCATTTTGGGTGAATCAGTCCCAGATCTAGAAAACTGCATCGGAGCCTGTTTCAGCCAAATGGGTATTTGAATCTGCAAAAATCTCTGAAAAAGAGGTAAATTGGGACTCATATACCACTAATGGTGTATGAGTCCACTTTGAATTTTCTAAAAACTCGAAAGTGAAAACAGAAGCTCTTGATTTGCTCTATTTGCTCCTCTAGGTGTCTAGATCTGAAACCTTGATTTTTGACACTGTAAGTGACCTTTTGTGGATATTTTGACCTAGCCTATAAGGATATGACTTCAACAAGTTTGCAACCTATTCTTCAATCATTTCCAAACCTTCAAAGTACTTAGACTTGCAATCACACAAGGAGAGAGAGAGAGAGAGAATATTGATTGTTAGGGCATGGGGGTTTGCCTTGGTCAAACCCCTTTTAGGTAATTAAACCAAAATAATTAAATAAGATAATGGAGCATGAAATAATGAAATTAGAGACTTACCATGATGATAGATCTTGAATTGTTGCAATAATGGATGGAGAATCTACCCTTGAATGCCTTAGAAAACTATTTTGATGACTTAAAATGCTAAAACCCTAGCTTGCTTGACTTGAGATGGATAATGAATGATGAATGAATAATGAATTAGGGTTTATAAGCTTTTTTATATAGGAAATCCACCTAAAATTCCCATTAATTTGATCCCCAAGGTAGACATTGAAGAAAATTAAACTTGAAACCCAATTTTTCCCTCTCAAACCTCGAAAATGACCCAAATGAGACTCAATCGCCAAGCTAGGCGAATTAGTTCCACCTGGATGGGACTCATTCACCCAAAGTGGTGAATGGGTCCCACCAAGGCCTTTTTTCTAGCTAGGATGTCGGGGAGTGAAGAAAATAGGTTTATATGTTGTTCTAGTCAGGTTTTTTTATCAGAATATGCCTTGGGATGCACAATATGGGGTCATAGGGGCCTATTAATGATGATATAAAGGGTGATTAGGGCTAGGGACACAAATTTCAATTTGAAAGTGTGGCTAAATACACTCTACAACATTAAATTGAGGTCCACTTATCCTAGAAAAGCACAAGATCCAATGTGAATGTGTAAAACACATTACAACACTTGATTAAAATTAGGTTTAATTTACAAGCTTTATAGATTAATGTGAGAATGCAATTAAATACATTTTACAAAATTGAATTAGGGAAAAAGAGGTCCATTAGACTTAAATGCTTAATAAAAGTCTAGAAAAGTGTGAAAGTCATTTACAACACCTTTACAAGACATGTATTTTATTCAATTTGCAAGGGCCCGAGACCTAATGTGGATGTGTAGAACACCTCACAACACTAGATCAAGGCGATATTAAGTCCAATTTATCATTAATTATTCCTGAATCAAGCAAAGGATACTTTTTTCTACGCTACAGGAACCATATGCTTTAGCATTATTTATTCATCGAATCCTCATTATTCTAACTCTTTATCTTTTTTCCTCCTCTCTCTTTGCTTAAATTTCTTAAAGGTTCAATACCTTCCTATCTTTCCTCGTATTACAATTTTGTGATCCCATGATTACAAAATTCTAAAGTACAAATGAATGTCAATAGTAAAAGTCTTCCTTCTTTGTTCTTCCTTCAAATGAGTAGAAAATGAACACAATTCCACCCCAAAATTGTCCCAATGATGCCTCCTTTCAAAATTCAAATCAAATTGCAAGTTCAAAATCCTATAGAAGACAAAATCAATAGAAAATGGGAGAAGTAGTTGTTGTCAACTATACACTGTCAGGTTGCAAAATTGACAGTAATTTTTTAGTAATAAAAATTAAAAAACTATCAAAAAAGGAATAGGATCCTGTTTATAAAATGGAATCTCATTTACTAAATAAGATCCCATAGTGAACGAGATCCTATTTTGTTTTCCAACATTTGTATTATTAAATAAAGCAAATGGGATCCCATTTAGGAAACAAGATCTTGTTCCTAAAGTGGGATACCATTTTTTAAAATTTGAATTTGTGGTCAGGTTTGTGCTTTGTTTTTCGATTCAAGAAAAGGCTTGGGGACCCAAACCTAAGCTTTGGACCTAGTTTGACCTGCAACTTGAAGGTCATGTCAATTTTACAAGAAAAGAGTTGCTTTGGACATATGTCTAAAGACCTTTTTGGCAAATTTTTTTGACGAAATTAAAATCCATTATAGATGAGACTGTGTAGATTCCAAATATGTAATTTTTTTTATAATTGGATTATTTTTTCTATTTTTCAAATAATTTTAGATGAAACTAGTCCATAAAATTGAAATATCATGGATTTTTAGTATTTTAATATTTTTTATTAATATAATTTTTTGAAAAATGAATTATACATGCACATTCTTCAAAAAATTATTTTCAATCTGAAAAAAAAATTAAAAAAATGATAAGCTTAGGTCATCTTATGCATGACATACACAACAAATATGGCCAATAAAAAATTATCAAAAAAAATATTGTAAAAAATTACAAAAAATATTGTGCACATTCTTCAGTGTGTTACAAATGTTTTCCCCAAAGGATTCAGAAAAATATGATTATTTAGGTCAAAATATGGATGACGTACACATGCATGGTATGGTAAAAAAAGTGACTTTTAAATAGTGGTTTTTAGACATGCCTATTGAAAATCATCTTGTATCATCTGGGTATTAAAATAAATTACATATTTGGAAACTAGACTCTGAGTACTACATTTTATATTTAATGACTTTTTCAAGATTCCATCTCTAAGTGCTTCTTGAATTTTAAGGTCAAATGTGACAAATTCTGAAAATAAGGGAAAACACTTCCACTTTTTGGCCAAAAAGTGGACTCAACTTCTTGCACACACCCAATATTGAGGATTAAGAGTAGGCTAGTTGAAATAATTGAACATTAAATTTATGAATGGTTCATTTCTATCTATATCAAATAGGAATTATTCTTCCTACCTTCCCCAAAGACTCCCCTACTTAGGGATCCCTACCTCTAATAAATGTTATGCTATGGTACACATAAAAATAAATAATAAAATAAAAGAAGCTTACCTAAAAATATTATTTAGCATGAGCATTCCATTAAAAATCCATATTTTATTAAAGTACTGGCATGGCCTCCTATCATCTTGTTGCAAAGCTCTTACTAGGTTGTCGAACCTCAACATTTTGTCTCCTACTTACCTCACTAGCTACTATGAAAAATGTATTTTTGGAAGGACTTAATTGAGTAGGAATTTGTGATCTAATACCTCCAATAGAAGACTTCTTCTCAACTATAGGAATTTTTTTTCACTATGTTAGTATTGCCAAACTAAACAAAATTGAAAAGCTAGCACCCTAAATTTAAAGTTAAACTTTTGATTAAGTATGTTTCTACAATTGAGACACTTTAAGCCTAAGAAATTGTATATTGTCTCAAATTAGGTGAACAACTTCTTTAATTTTTTGAGTTCTAATAATATAATGTTTGTAGTTGATTTAGCCTCTCCATAATTTAAAATTCCTTAATTTGTGTCAAAAAAAAATCTGATGATAAAACAAATCCTTCTAACACTTTTTTTACAAAGAATCCTACATAAAATATAAGTATTAAAATCATCTAAGGTGAGGGGCTATGTATTCTCCCTATACAATTCCTTATGAATGAATGAAATAATTTTAAGTATTTTAGTGATATTTCTATAAATCCTTTGGCTTTATCTCCCTTGAAATCACAAGAAAGATCTACATGTAGGTTTGAAAATATTGTTTACCTTAAGAGGATTCCATAGCATATTTATAATCACTACCATTGTTTAATAAAGTTGAATGTTTGATGCCATGAATGGGGACAAACAACTCCATTATTTGGTAGACAAATAAAATGTGTAGATTGGTTATAAATTCCTATCATAAATTATAAATAGCTTGTCATACTTGCATTGCAAGCTCTTACAAATAAATCTATACATAATACATACTTTAAAATATTAAACCATTGCAAATGTTGTTCTCCATAAATAAGAAAAACCAATAAACCATGACCTTTATTTTACCGTCACCTTGTTTCATATTAAAAATCACATCAATATTTAAACAATAATATCATTCATATATGAATCAATAAAAATAATTCATAAATTGATTATTTATATATTTTAAAAACTCAATAATGTCTAATATTAAATAAATTCATCAAAATATTTTAATTTTAGTTTTATTAATTAATATATTGCAACTAATAAAATCTAACAGATTCATTAATAACTACTTGTAGATTTTTTCCTCTATAGGCATAAGGTTCAAGTTGTGCAAAATCTTGAGAAGCTAAAATTTGCTAGTGTGAGAGATTGAAAAAGAAAGAATTTAATTTGAGAATGACAAAATCCAAAAAACTGTGGTATGAGAAAACTAAGTTAAATTTCTACAACAAAGCTTTTTTCATTACTTTAATCTAGATGGTAGGGTGTTCCTTCTTTTCTCCTATTTCATCAAATATAAAAGAAAAAGTTAGAAATCAATTAAATGGGATCTTGGTTTTGAACAAATTAAACATAGTTCTACTACCTAGTGATTAAGCAAATCTCCATTAAAATGGTTAAGTGATTTTTTTATTGGTGAATATTCGTCAATTGGTGAATAGTTGAAATTTGAGAATCAAAATTTGGCTAATATAATTTAAGTTGTAAAGTGACCTAAATTACCACATTTTTACAAAATTTAATTTTAAGTTTATTTAAATCACCAAAGCCTTATATTTTATTTTAGTAATGATCCAAAAATAATTTCAAGCTCCATGAATGTTAGAAATTGCAAGCACATTTTACCTCGTGGAATATGAGGGTTGTTAGATTATATTATAAATCAACAGTAGCAATCTAAATATTATAGAGTCACCCTTTAAACCTATCGACCATTTCCACCTTGAGCCCCTACTTTTCCATAGGAATTTATTTTTATTAAGTAGAAGGATTTCCCATGGTAATTAATGCATTTTCTTATTATTTGCCAAGATTCTCCAAGATTTTCTACAAAATTTTAGTGGTGTAAAAAAAATTGCTACTAAAATTAATATTCTTTTTGAAAAAAGTAAAGATTTACTAATATAAATTAATATTTTTTTCAAAAAATTGAAAGATTCATAAGATTTTATATATTTTATATATTTTTTTGGTGGGATTTCTTAAAGTTATCACTACTATGATTTTTCAAACAAAAAATAGCTATTATTAAAAAAAGGTGTGTTTTTCAATTAGGTACATGTCTTAATGTTCAATCTACAACTTATATTGCCTAGTTGAAGCCCCTTTAGTGAATGCCATTTTTGTTACATTTTATCAATCTCCTAATAACTTTAATAAATTATATGAAAAATTCCTAAAAGAATCTAATGAACAATGAATATGAAACATACACAATATTCATTGAACTTTGTAGGAATGTTGTGAAATGATAAGATAATTATTTGATCACTTTGCGTGTCTTCTATTTATTGGATGTGTTTTTGAAACTTTCTTGGTTGGACATTGGTTGGACATTGCTTAAAAATTGCTATGCAAGAATGATGCAAGTTTTTTTCCTTGCCAACAAAGCAACAAATTTATGATGTAAAATTACTACAATTATGGTCAACAAAAGGGTTTTTATGTCAATATAAGGCCATGGATTTTTGTAGAGCTAATGTTGTTGATTTGAACTATAGAAATTGGTCAACAAAAACAAATTAGAAAAACTAAATTATAATTATTGTAGGATGTTTATAGAGCCAAAGTTTAGAATGAACTAGAAAGGTTCACAAGCTAAAGAAGGTGAATAATATGCAATTGTGAAAGTGTATTTCTTATATCAAAGAAATACAAGATTGAAAAAACAAATCAACATTTTCACTGTGTTGGTATTGTCAAACTAAACAACAGTGAAAACTAGCACCCTAAATTTAAAAATAGACTTTTGATTGGTAAGTTTCTACAATCGAGACACTTTAGACCTAAGAAATTGCAACTTCTTTCAAAATGGATGAATAAATTTTATAATTTTTTGAGTTATAATAATATAATGTATGTATTTGATTGGCCTCCCCATACTTTATAAGTTGTTTATTTTCTTTGTTGTGTAACAATAGAATATACATACAAATATAAATATTTAAAATTATCTAAAGTGGGGAGTTATGTATTCTCCCTGTACAATTCCTTATCGAATGAATAAAATACTTTTAAGTATTTTACTAATATTTATATTGTCTTTGCTTTGTCTAACCTAAAATCACAAGAAATCTCTACATATATTGAAAATATTGTTTATTCTCCCTCTCGAAAATAGTCATATCAGTATAAATATAGTGCTTAAATGATTAAGGCAAAGGATTAGCGGTTTATTGGATGTTGTGCTCTCCCCACTCCATAGTGCACACATCTCATCTTATCTCAGTCATAGGATATATGTACATTACATCTGCACACATCTCATCTTATTATATTATCATTATTTGTTTTTTTTATTGAAAGAAGAAACATATAAAAAACAAATATACAACATATAACAGTTACACAGGAAGAACATCATAACCCAGCATGCCAGCAGTCACAGCAAACCAATAGCAATGCTGTTTGAAACAGCAAAAAACAATAGCCTGCAACAGCCAAAATACAAACAGCAGCAATGCTGAATTAATTCAGCTAATTAGCTGTCCAAGTAGTAAGAGTTTATAACAGCAAATTGTTGCCAGCTCCAATTAACAGAAAGCAGTAATCAACCCCTGGTAGCATGACAGAACGATCCCGCATGGCAGTGACAGCTGCACCCAGAAGAAACTATATTCTGCAACTTTCCAGCACACTAGTATGAACAACAATTTCCTTTGGAGTGTTGCATCAGCTCATCATTCACTGAAAGATAAACAGCTCCAAAAGAGCTCCAAAATATAATGATCTCCAGAGTGGTGTCGGTGTTGACTGGAGATTTTATCTCTTCTTTCAACGACCACAAGCGAAATCAATCACACAGAAGCAAAGGTGCTGAGTTGTGTTTGAAAATCATCCAATATCTTTTTGAGGTCAGACTTAGTCTGGATGGCAGATTGAAGAATGGGGATCTGCAAAGAAAGGTTAGCATAGATAGTCATCAATTCGGCTTGCAGGGGTTGAAAGGTGTGCGAGAGAGCTGCCAAACATCGGAATCTCCAGATGTGTTTAAGAGTGATGTGTCTGAGGGTCTGAGTAATAACATTGTGAGATGAGGAGAGACCAAGAAGTGCAGTTCTCCATGACCATGGTTGAGGAAAGAGGACAAATAAGTTAGAGAAAAGAGAGTTCCAGATATTCCGTGCATGGGTACAAAACCAAAAGGTATGCTTGATAGTCTCTTTTTTGGAGCAAAAAGGACATGTTGGAGGAGGGGAAATGAAGGAGAGTCGATCGCCAATGGGAACCTTGACATGGAGAATTTTCAGGCTGTCAGCTGGGCTTGGCATCAGCTTTAGACTTCCAGATTAAGGAGCTTAACTTGTTCCATCTTGATCTACTAAATTTGCAATTCCATTTGTTCTTTTCCTGCATCACACTAGGGTTTGCCTACTTGGATTCTTTTCTTTTTCATTTGCTCTTAGCTTAAAATAGACCCATCTCTTGCATATCTCCTTAATAACACAATATTCATATTTTTCTACATATTTATCAGTGAAAGTAATTTTTATTGCTTTTATAATTTTACAATTAAAGTTATCGTTTATATTTTCTTTTATTTAATAATTTTTTGATTGGTTTAATTTAAAAAAATAAACTTCTATTTTTTTTATTTTATTTTATAAGTTATAATTTATATAATTTTATATTTGTTAATGTTATGATTTTATTAATTGCATAAATTTATTAGATTATTAATTTTATAATTTTACAATTTTTTATTTTATGCATTTTATTATATTATTAATTTGATTTTTTTTAATTCAAATTTCATATATATTCATATTTTTCTTAGTTCAATTAGTTTATTATTTTTTAAAATTTATGATATTTGAAGTTTATAAATTTAACCAAAAAATTAAAAAGATTATATTATTTTCTTGAATAAAAATAAATTATTTCAAAAAAAAATGAAAACTAGCATATTGGAAAGCAGGAAATTTTTTGTAAAAAGATTGATCAAATCTTTTTGCAAATTCTCATACAAAACAAGAATCTAAAGGAAGCTTAATGATTTAAGTTTGATGGTTTGATCATATATTTCTCATTGCCTTGTTACCGTATCTAAGAGATAAATCTCATGTTCCTCCTATTTCAAAGAGTCAAACTATATTTGACCCTTTGTTTTTTCCAAGAGGCTTTTCTCAAGAGATTTCTCATGCCATGCATTGTTGAAGATGGCTCATCCTACAAAGGGAGTGTACAAGGACCAAAAGCCCCTCTACTTCAATAGAGAAGAGGCCTAGAGATTCTAAAGGTATCATGAAAATTGAAGAATCAATTGCAAGATTATATCTTTTTAAAGTGAACAAAATCATTACTTTAAGCATTGGAAAGTCAAAATCTAGAGTGGGCTTTGTCCCATGCCAACAATGTTCAATACAAGTAAACAAAACTAGAGATTTCATTCCCAATATGTAAACAACCTTGATGATGTTCTAAAAAGAAGAGAAAATAATTTGTACAAACAACCAACTAAACCTTCCCCTATATCAATATGTCTTAGTACATGTTTAAGAGTTGCACCTATGAAAGTACATTTTAGATCAAGATGCAACTTGAGGAGACCAAGCAACAAAACGTTTTCATGTTGTTCAATGTTGATCCTTGTAACATTTTAAGTTCTCTTAAGAAAATCATATTCCACTTTACCTTGCTTAGTACAATTGGCATCTGCTTGCAATTTATTTGACAGTCTTGGGCTAGGTTGTTTGTAATATGATTATTGGTAAGATTTATGAGAAGATATAATGAAAAAGTCAAGTTTATCTCTCCCCCTCTATCTCTAGAAATGTCTCCCTCTCTCTATCCATCCACCTCTCTCTCTCTCTCCCTCTTCCTAGACCTCCACACCTATATCTATTTGCCTCTTTATCTCTACCTCTCCATATTTCTTTTTTCATCTCTCCCTCTATCTCTACCTTGTTACCTCTCCATCTCTCTCTACCCCTATATCTTTCCCTCTCTATCTCTCTCTATATATCACTTCCTATCTCTATCTCTATCTTTCCCTCTCTCATTCTCTCCCTCTCTCTCCACCTATCTATATTTATATCTCCCTCTCCTCTCTATATCCCTCTCCTTCTAGGTCTCCATCTCCACCTCTATATCTATCTCCTTACCCTTCTCTCTCTCTTCACCCCCTCTATATGTCCCCCTTTTTATCCCTATCCCTCTTTCTTCTCCCTCTCTCCATGTTGTCAACATAACACGGGCCTTTGGTAATTGAGCCTAATTATCTTCCAAATTCAAAGGTTTTCTTTTATTCATGTTTGAATCCCTACTTATCTTCTTAATTAAAACTTCCACACCTCTTCGGTGCACCTATTGCACACCAAGGCGCGATTGCTAGTTGTAATCACTATCATTGTTCATTGAAATTGGATGCTCCACACCATGTATGAAGACAAACAACTATATTACTTGATAGATAAAATTATGTAGATTGGTTCTAAAATCTTATCAAGGCTTCTAGATAGACCATTGTACTTGTATTGCAAGCTCTAACAAATAAATTTAAACTTAAGATGTACTTTGAAAAAATTATTTGACATAAATAATAAAAAACAAACAAACCATAACACTTATTTTATCTACACCTAATTTTATATTAAAAATTTACATCAATATTTAAACTAGAATAATACTATTTATATATGAATAATAAAATAATTGATAAATTGATTATTTCTGTTTTCTAAATTAATAATTTTTATGTAGAAAATTTGATGTAATTTCAGAAGCACAGACGCCAATATTTAAACTACAATAACACATTTATATATATGAATTAATATTAATAAAATAATGATAAAATGATAATTTCTATTTTAAAGATCTAGTATAATTGAAAGCAACGAGGCTGCGCATCCGGGGAATCGAACCCCGGTCAGTACCGTGGGAGGGTACTATGATACCACTACACCAGATGCGCTCATTTTCAACTGTTAACTTTCCCGCTTTAAAAACTACTATCAAAATATTATCCTGCGACACGGTGTTAAATGCTGGCTATGGGGTTCGAACCCATGCGCACTTATGTGCAGAAGATCTTAAGTCTTCCCCCTTAACCTCTCGGGCAAACCAGCTATACGTGTACGATCTGAAGATTTTATTATGATAAAACTATTTGCTTTTATTTTGGATCAAAGAGAATCTCACTTCAGCAATACAAGAAAGGGCCAAGGTGGCAATGAAGTCCCACTGCCCATGTACGTATACCTTTATTAAAGGATTTTTTTTAACTTATTAAATATAATTTGTAGAGAAAAATAAGATTTTTTTAAAAGATGCTATTTATTTAGATAAATTAATTAATGCATAAATAAAAGTATAGATTAGTCTGGATAATGTGGGTGTGAATATCATAAAATAAGAATATTAAATGTTAAATGTGAAAGTTAAAGATATGTTTTAGATAATTTAATAGACTTTGGGATTGAAAATAGTAAATCTTTATTTTAAAAAAAAAATAGATCTATAATACTTAGTTCACATTATAGAGGGTCAAGTCTATGGGTTTAGGATACTTTTATGGATAAGGATTTAACTTCTAGTTATAGAAATGATTTGAAAAAATATGTAGTTTTAATTTTTACTCTATCTTAACTGTCTCTATTTTCTATAGTATATGTTGGTGTAAATTTATGTTTCATCCTCATTTATGAGATTTATTTTACATTTGTAGGTTAATCACTTGCTTTTGTTATGAATTTTGAATAAATATTTCCCTCCAATTTTAAAATTCGATTTGCTCAAAATTTATTTATATACTCATCATTTGATCAATGCAAACACACCAATTGGACTTGCAATCACTTATATTTGGTTTTTCTTTCAATATTGATATTCTGCTCATTTTTCTTGACTACATTTTCATGGTATTAGAGTAATTTGAGTTAGAATACTGGATTGAATTTCTTTTATGAGTGTTTGATGTGTGTAGAATCTTAGATATCGTCTTGGCTTTGTGGAAGTTTTTCTAAGATGTCGTGGAAGTATCCAAAGATTTTTACATCACATAGGAGGTCAATTTTAGAGTTCTGGTTTGAATTTTGAATTAATTTTAGGTGTGTGATAAATAAATTTGATTCAAATTTCTATCAAATTAGATCTAGTTCTATGTATTTGCATTGTGATGTCATCATCCTCTCTTTCATAACTCTAATCACTCTCTATTGAAAATTTAACTTTTACACTAAGACTTTGGAAGCTTCATTCTTATCCATTTGGCTTTAATTTTCAAGATTTTTTTTTTATTTGAACTAATTTTTTGAGAGATTCATAGTGGTATATATGATTTGTGATTTTGATGTTTGATTTTTCTATAAATTATAGTTTCTTAGGTGTGTATGACTCATTTTTATTTTGGGAACTTATGAGGCTCTATTTGGGCTCATATAGGCTCCATTTTAGGCATCATGTCTTTTAAAGGTGCATGATATTTCATGTACTTCATGGTTTTTTTTCTCCCATTTTTTTTTTTTCAATATTTTATCCTGTTAGATATTTGTATTCAATGAGATCAAGTTCCATATTTCATATTTGGCAAGTGGCAACTATAAATGCACTAAGTATATAGTGTTATCATTGTATTTTGCTAGGGGGATCTCTAGATTGATTATTTTTAGGGGGGTATAATCTTGTGGTTTTTTTCTTTTAGTTATTTCTACTGTATATTATTGCAATGGGTAAAATTGGTATTAATTTGGCTAAGGGACAAACACTGTATGTAAATTAATTTAATCTCAATCCTATTGGTGCAAAAGCAACAAAGTGGGAGAGGAATCATGAAAAATATTTTGATTGCATTTTCTCATTAGTGACTTTTGATTTGTAACATTATTTTAAAATTTATATGATACCTAAGCAAGCTTGGGATACTCTTACTCAATTTTATGATAAAAATGACAATATTAAGGAATATCAGATATATTTAATGATTTGAGGAATCTCAATAATAATAATTTTTACATATCTAGGATTGCATTTCCAAGGTTTAAAAAATAAGGAACTACTAAAGAATTGTAAGATAGACAAAGATAATTTATAATTCATTCTAAATGTGATATCTAAGCTTAGTCCTAAGTATTACGGATTTATTTTTGGATTCATAGCCATAGGAACTCTAAAGGATTTGCATATGTTGTGTCTAATTTTGATGTGTTTTTAGATATTTGCATTCAAGAACAAAAAAATCTAATCCAAATAGGCATAATGAAGTCGTCTTAGTCACATTCCATGGTTTCAATAGATAAGAAAGTTTCAAGTGGTAAATAATAGAAGAGAAATAATCTCAAGAAGATAACATTTCAAATGAGAATCAATCCCTATCCACTTCCATAGATGAACATGAAAAATAATCTTCAAAATATGCATCATCTAAGAGAAATTTTCATATTACAAGAAATTTCATAAAGAATCAACATGTATGAAGAAATAAATCAATTATCTTACACAACTCAAGAAAAACTATATATTCATTCTAAATTCCTTTCACACACATTCTCCACCTTCATCTTCAAGCACCACTACTAAGTTAGAGAAGCACAAGGGAAATACACTTATTGTTGTTGTTAATACTAGATGGAGTTCTAGATCATTTACTCCAAATATTCACATCACATGGCTTAATTATTTGACATATTTTCTTCATTTGAAACTTATTATATTCCTCACATTCTAATGGGTAATAAAAATTCTATGAGTGTGTGTGGGAGAGGGTCTTTTGGCATAGAAAAGAGATCATTTAATGATGTCCTTTGTGTACCTTCCTTCTCTCTTCTATTAACTACACAAATAATTACACATAAATCAGGATCATGTAAGAGGATTGAGTCGCTCACTTCAATAATCACTCTATGGTCATTTAAGATTTGCATATATAAAGATCATATTTACTTTTGTGAATTCACCTATTAGATCAATAAAATTAAAATTGTATACAATTATTCATATTTTAATACTATGATGCTCTTTTGGAAAATTCTTTATCATGTTATAATCCTTCATATTTCTTAAGTATATGAGTAGTGGACTAGTTTTCACAAGATATGCAATCCACAATAGAATTCACCTAATCCCTCAATTCCTTTCATCCCTTAAACTAATCAGTGATATATATCTATTTTTCCTATGTCAATTTTCACATAATTCGTTGTCTATTTTGAATGATTCAATATTAATAAACTTATTCCAATAATACATATATCTATTTTTTTTGTGTCAATTTTCAAATTCATTATCTATTTGAATGAACCAATATTAATAAAATTGTCCTCAATCCCCAATGATAATTGATCATATATGTATTTATCTGTGCCCATTTTCACGTTCGCTAGATCTATTTTGAATGAACCAATAATCCTTTTATTGCTAAATAGACCTTTTGAATTGATTGTAAAGAGTAGTAACACATACATTTATATACATATATTATTACTAAGGATTTTCAATTTGCAGATACTTAAAAGTGCCTTGTTCTATAGACTAGATAGATTGATTTCATTTATCTCTCTTTCAATATGAGAAGAATCCATTGAGTATAATTTGTCTACTTATTTCCAGAGTCCTGATGATGGATCACTGCATGTGATCCAAAATGTCGAAAGAAAAACATACATAACTGAATCCAAAAGATTATTTTCTAACTTCATAGACTGTGGAAAACTCCTATCAACTACTTATTTTCATGTAAAGACAATTTTGTCTCACAAGAACCCTGAGAAGAAGATCCAGTACCACTACTACAGCATGGACTACAGTTACCAATGGAAGAAGCTTCCTCAATCTTTTGGAGAAGCTCAACAGGAAACTCATTATCAGGAGGAGGAAAACATTTTCTAATGAGCTGTGCAAACCTTTTAGAAGGTGGGAAAACCTGTCTCCACTTCAGCCAAGCTCTGCCTCTTTCAGTAAGCCATTTAATATGCTTTGAATGATACTCATGTGCCAAAGGATTTGCATACTTTTTCAGTACAACATAGGGAGCGCAACAAGGAACTGGGTCTTCATTATCAAGATTATGATGCACATAAGGTCTTAGAACCATTTGTATTTCAGGACCATGGCTTTTTCCCTCCTTTGTTGCATGGGACCTTATTTTTTCAAGGATTTCTCTTACCCCACCAGGGATGTCTTTGCCCATGTCTAAATTGGCTATGTTAATCCAACGTTGTTTCTCCATCTTTCTTAATACTCTCCTACGAAGCATTATGCCTTCTTTTTTTGGGTGTTCTTCCAGGGCTAAACTGTCCCAAAATGCCTTGAGTTTTAAGTAAGGTTCCTGCACTAACCAGCAAATGTGCAGGTCATGACGAAGATAAGACAAATCCTCCTCATCATCTTTTTCTACACATAAAAAACTCATAACTGGTTTCTGAGATATTGATAATTATATGCACAAAACCAAGGGAGAATATCTTAATGCTTTAAGAAGCATTATATAGGTGGTATTCAAGGGATAATGAACAGTCATCACTTTCACAATAACTTTTTTATTTCTTCAGGAATTTTTAGTTATCGTTTTACAAACAAATGATGGGTATAATTCGGTTCTTATCAAATGTAGAGTCTAAAGATAAAATCAAGATAATTTGGCATCAAAATATTATCAAAAGCATTAGTAAGCGCAGGCTATGGATGGATAAACAATATTAATAATGTTAGCAGTTTTACTATTTTTATAATTTGGTTGTCAAATCTAATTTTAGATATTGATAATTAAATGTGGTCAGGAATGTGAACTTGAGGTTTTAATGATTATTTTGGGAAGAGAAAAATTTGAAAATATGCAATTAAGATTCTTTGAACTCTTAAATTATAATATAATTGAAGTAATAGAAGTGTTTAGTCATGATAAATAAAATATGATTAAAAAGAATATTATAAAGAATAAAAGTGTATATTTTGTCAATAAGATTTTTTGTTTTACATTTATTTTTAATATTATTGTAAATATAATCTTACAATATTTAAAAATATATGTTTGGAATATAAACCAACCCTAACTTTGAACTTATGCTCCTAAATAATTTTATATATCATGCTATAAATAGGATTAGTCCAAATCGCTTGAAATATTTTTCCTTTTGGACAAGGTCGCATGTATTGTTCTATTCCTTAGACTCATCCATGCATGACTCAACACATCCTAGTTTAGAATTCAAAACCTCTCACCTTGAGCTCACTCTTTCAAAATTCAACCATTTTTATCATCTTGTGTCCCAAAAACATGTCTAGTATAGCATCTAGGATCTTGTATTTAAAAATGATCCTAGGTCATTAATACTCATGAAAAAATCATATCAAAAAGCATTAAAACATCTCATGAAAAATATGTGAATCAATTCTACAACTTACATTCTAGTGTGTACCTCAACATTATCATACCCATCGCATCTCTTGCTTGGTGTGTTAAGTTTTATATCATTAGCATAGGTACTTAATTTTTTATCAAGAGATCCAACAAATATTTATTTTGACACAATAGGCCCCAATGTACTTTTTTTTTACAACTCCCTTATCAAAAATAGGTACCAAAGACATGAGAACATGTTGCATTAGCAAGGGAGAGATCTATAATAGGTGAACTAATTTTCATAGCAACAAAACACAATTAGACCATAGAATGGGTATGTCATAGTAATATACAATACATATCTTTGTCAAGAATCCATCATATTCTCACTAGTGTAGTTCTCATCATAGATTTTTATTTTGATTGTTGATCACAATCAACAACAGAATCTCAAAAATTCACAAAGAGGTAAGCACTTTTAAACATTCTCTTATCATTTATATATTTTTATCTCAACTCTTATTAATTTAGGTTAGCTTGAATGTTTAGTTTAATCACTCAAATAAACTCTAAATTTATCCATAGGGTGTGCATCATTTACTTATATTTTGGTGAATCTATGATTTAGAACCCAACTTAAGGCTTTGTCGTAAGGTTTTTCCCTATCTTTTTTAATCTTAAATTTTGATCTTTATGAATGTCCATCTTTATTTTCCCTAACACATTGGAGAAAATTTGATTTGAGCCCTTTCCACGTGAAGCGCTCCTGAATCTGACTGTAAGTCTTGAAGTACCCGGGATGCCCTGCCATAGGTGTATCATGAAAGGATCTCATCACTGTGCTCTTCATCTCCAATCCTGGGGTCAAAAAGATCCTCCCTTTGTAAATGATAAGATCATTTACAATTGTATACCTGTGGTTCTGTAACAACCCCTCTACAATGCCAGAAGCCCAAGGGTCCTTGGCATACTCTACCATGATCACATGTCTCCAATCCTCCGTAATCTCCACCATGAAGCTCAAATGTGGATGACAAGACAACACATCATCAACCACATTCTAGGACCCTTTGACATAGGCAATGTCAAAGTCATATGATTGCAATTTTCTCATCCACTTCTGCTGACGATCGTTGAGATCTCGTTGTCCTAGGAAATGCCTTAGACTTTTATAATTTGTCCGGACAACAAACTTGCTGCCCACAAGATATTGCCTGAATTTGGCCAATGCATGCATAATGGCCAACATCTCCTTATCATAGATACTATAGCTCCTCTCTAGACCCCGTAGTTTTTTGCTCTCAAACACTATCGGATGTATTTCCTACATAAGGATTGCACCAATTCCCTCACCCGATGCATCACACTGTAGCTCAAATGGTCTAGTGAAATTTGGAAAAGCAAGAACTAGACAAGTAGTCATTAGCTATTTGAACTTCTCGAAACAATTTTGTGCCTCTAGAGTTCAAACCAATTCCCCTTTCTTCGTCAAATTTGTAAGGGGCGCTACATGTCATGAATATCCACTAACGAATCTATGATAGAACCCACACAAGCCCAAAAATCCTCTAAGTTGAGTAAGGCTCTCAAGTATCGGCCACTCGATGATAGCCCTGACCTTATCAGGGTCCATATGCACTCCCTTTATACTGATGATGTGGCCCAAGTACAACAACTCTATCATGTCCAAATCACATTTGGATTCCTTTGCATACAAGGATTCCCTACCAAGGATACCTAATACGATATCTAGATGGTCAATATGCTCACCCCATGTTTTGTTGTAAACCAAAATGTCATCAAAGAAAACTAGCACAAACTGCCTCAGCTGTAAATGAAAAACCCTGTTCATTCTGGATTGAAATGTAGCAAGTGCATTGGTTAGCCCAAATGGTATAACCACAAACTCAAAATTCCCACAATGAAAATTAAAGATTGTTTTCTCAATGTCCTGCTCCCTCACATGAATCGGATGATACCCCAATCTCAAGTCTATTTTTTAAAAGGAATAGGCACCATGTAGCTCATTTATCAACTCATCAATTTGGGGAATAGGATACTTGATTTTTATTGTCTTTTTATTCAAAAATTTGTAATCAATGCACATCCGCAAGGTACCATCCTTTTTCTTCAATAACACAACAAATGAGGCGAATCGTGACTTACTAGGCCTGATATGTCCCATAGAGAGCAGCTCCTTAATATTTTTTTTTATTTCATCCTTAAGTCGCTTAGGATGCCTATAAGGTGTGACAATCATGAGCTTAGCACCCTCCTCCAACTCAATGATGTGCTCAATCCCGTAGACTAGAGGTCTACCAAGTGGAATCTCACTGAACACCTAAGCATGTTTAATCCTCAACTCTTGTATGTTTGGATGATAAACTGGGGTTTGTTGCTCCTCTTGTGATGGCATCAACATACACTCAGTTTCCCACTCGATCATGTTGTGCCGCATGAGTCTCTCCATTCTACTGAAAGATATCATTCTAAAAGTGCTATCTTGGATGGCTTTCAACACATGAGTCCTCTCATCCACCTTAAATCCCATCTCCATATCACGAAGGTTAAGGGTAAACTCTCCAATGTCATGAAGCCATTTCATCCCTACAACCATATCAATGTCCCCCATGTTTACCACATAGAAATCTGCCTTAAAGTCAAAATTATTTAGATGCATAGGCAGATCATAAATCATCCTGTCACACTTAAGAGTATAGCTATTGGCTACTTTCCCTCTTATATCTTCAAATTCCTCTATTGGAATCCCACGCCTCTTAACCAATCTAGCATCACTGAAAATATGAGTGGCACATGTATCCAACAAGGTAATAACCTTCTTCCCAGCTAAGACCCCTCACATCCTGAAAGATCCCTCATGTTGAATGCTAGTGAGATGTGCCTCTTGAATTTTTACTTCCTCCTCTTTTTCAGCCTCTTTTTCCCCTTCATTTTCAAACTTTTCTACTTCGGATTCCTCTTTTTCAGCTTACTAGTCTAATTTTTTAGATTCAGAATCCTCATAAAATTCCCACATTATTCGATTGGCCTTTCCCTTAGGCCTCAAGGGATAGTCATGGTTTGCATCATAGGGCCCTTTGCAATAGAAACACAACTTCTTCCTACACAATTCATCCATTGTTTCTTGATCCCATAGGGCTGTTGATTTCCCTTTTGAATCTGATTTCTCCTTCTTCTTTGAAAATTTTTTGTTGTCCTTGTCTGAACATGATGGTTTTGATGAGAACTTGCTTTGTGGGGCTGCAAGTTCCATGCTTCTAGCTCTCTTCATTGCCTCTTGTAATGTGTGGGGATCAAAATCCTTGATCCAACCTCTCAAAGGTTCCAATAGGCCCTCAATAAATAACACAACTAACCTTCTTTCAGATATGTTAGGGACCATAACTAACAATTTCTTGAAATCACTAATATACCCCTCCAAGCTCCCAACTTGCTTGAGTTGAGCAAGCTCTCTAAAGTACGTTTTTCGGATCTTTCTTGTCGAAATGTTCAATCAACCGATCCAGGAACTCCTGGTAAGAGGTGATGTGGTTATGTTGCAACGTGACCATCCCATGATACCACCAATCATGAGCTACTCCCTCCAAGTGTAAGGTGGCATACTTAATTGTGTCATCCTCTTCCATAGGTCGAAGAGTCAAGAAAGTATCTAGCTTGTGAACCCAAGCCTATGTTGTGGTCTTACCACTGCCATCGAATGTAGGCAATGTGAGTTTGCTAGTGGCATGTTTCAGGTTTTTGTTTTGATTATGGGGCCTCGTATCTTGCCTTGTCCTGTAATGATCTCTACGTTGACTTAAAAACCTATCAAAGTTGATGCGCTCCCTAACTTGTAGCATTAACAATTCTCATTCGTCATTAGCTGCCATGAGAGTATCTACAAATATTTCCTCTCCCTCTTCTTCTGCATTACCCTCTTCTGGTTCATCCCTCAAAAAGGTAGGACATGTAGGTCTATCTATAGTTTCTGAAGGAGCACGATGTGCCCTAGGTGTCCCAGCCACACTCCTGTTCTCCTCTGAAACCCTATTTTGTTGTATCTGCAAAACAAACTAGTGCATTGTTTCTGTAAAACCATCAAAAGCTCGAGTCATTCGCTCAAAAATCTCTCTACGCTCTCTATCCTCATTGTTTTCCACATTTCTTATTCCATTTCTTGGTGGACCTTCTTCTTCCCTATCACCCATTTCCGCTATGTCTAGTATATCTTCAAATGGGTTATCCTTTTGCCAATTGTCTACTTGATCCACCCTTTTGCAAGTGTAGTACCTATAATGACCTCTCATATGAAACTTTAACCCTCCAGGATGGCAGGATCAAAGCTATGATACAACTATAGTGATCTGAAACTCCACTAATTTTATTTTTACACAATGCAGGTCTGATTTTTTTTGTTTTCTTGTGATGTGTTCTTGTTTTCAATTTGTAGTTGGTTTGCAAATGCAAAATAGATACCGTGTGTATATATACATATGATGAAACTTGAACAGTGAACAACTGATTATACAATTTGATGGAAACTACTCAATCTAGGAGCTAAATATTTTTTTTATTTCATTACATGATTGGAGATATACAAAGATGCTTAGCATCAAATTTAAACTCAATACATAACATACCCATTTTACTTGCAGCCAAGCAGCATTGTGAATAGTGATTTGCTACAGTGAAAAACCCTAATGAAATACTCTCCCTTCTTGGAAATCATTTTTCTCCACTCTAAATTTGAAATGGAAAGCCTTCTATAGCTAGGGCGCCCCTTTTTGGCCAGTTTGCAACCTCAAGAAAGAGGCGTTTCTTTTTCTTTTTTGTTTGAACCCTTCAAGAGGGACGGTTGGTTGTAGCAGTTGATTACAACAAAAAACTCCCCCAAAACTCTCAACTTCTGAGCACAAGAAGCATGGAGGCTATGGTTGTCACAAGCCCTTAGAAATTGACACAAAACCCTTTGCCAATAGCTCCTTGTTTCACTAATTTACACTCCAAATCAAAATCAGCAACCTTAAGGTGGTATTTCACACCCTCAAGCAGCTCCAAAATGAAGAACAAGCCCCCAACCAAGCTCACACAACTACAAAAATCAAGAAACCCTTGTCTCCTTATTCCTCCAAATCCAAGCTCTAAAGTTACATGAAGCAAAATAACCAAGCATGGAAAGGGTCAAACTTTTCCTTCTAGTTATATGATTTTGCATTGAAATTACTATTCATTAACATGAACACTATTCACTTTAAGTTATAACATGTTTACTTTATGAATGAATAGTGGCCAAATAAAATAAAGTGACCCCCTCCAAATAAAATACATGAAGTCCCTAGGCCAAATGGGTGAAATAGAAGATAATTACTTAATTAATCACCTCAAACACCAAATTCACCCTGCCACTGAGCTTCAAGGATCAACACTGCCAACCAACGACCCAAACCAACACAAATGACCCTCTATCAAAAATGATTATCCTACGACGGTCGGCATCATAGTCTAATCTCCTAATGAGTAGATAAATATCTAGAAGGGGACATTACAATTTGCCCTCCCTGAAATTGCTTGTCCCCAAGCAATCTCAACTCTGAATGTTGCAAAATATCCTCTCCCTCCCATGTAGCATCCTCTACCAGTAAGTCCTTCCATTTAATCAAATATTCCCTAATGACCCGCCTTCGCAACTATCTCTCTTTGACATCTAAAATGGCCTCAAGTACTAGAATAAATTTCCCTTCATCATCCAGGGATGGTAAAGATGTGGAAGGAACCACACGATGTCCTAACGCCTTCTTGAGGCATGACACATGGAATACATTGTGCACTCTATTACCGGCCGGTAAATCCAACTCATAAGCAACCTTGTCGATCCGCTTGATGATTCTAAAGGGTCCATAGTATCGTGGCTTGAGTTTCTCTGCCCCACTCTTTCAGAGAGAGGACTAGCAATAGGGTTGCAACATCAAATACATCATATCCCCAACCTCAAAAGAATGCTCAACTCTCCTCTGATCCGCATACTACTTTTTTTATTTTGTGCCTTCTGAATGTTCTCACGCAGAGCTCTCATAATATCTTTATTTTCCTATAAAATATTTCCAACACTGGGCACTCTACTGTCACTCAACAATAAATCAATGAAGTTGGGCGCTTCATACCCATATAATTCCATAAACGGTGACATCTGAATCGACATATGGTGAGTGGAGCTATAAAAGTACTCACAAAGGTGAATCCACTTCACCCACCCCTTTTGCTTCCCCGCTATATAGTTTCAAAGGTATCCTTCCACTCATTTATTAACAATCTTTGTCTGGCCATTTGTCTGTGGGTGGTAGCTAGTGCTTGGAGTGAGTTTGGTCCCATAGAGTCTAAATAGTTCCTGCCAAAAGTGACTCAAAAACCGACCATACATATCACTGACAATACTTCAAGGTAGCCCGTGCAGCCTTAATACCTCACAAAAAAACAACTCTGCCACCTGAGTAATCAAATAAGTAGTATCAATTGCAAAGAAGTGAGCATATTTCATCAAACAATCAACAACTACATAGATGAAATCCTTTCCCTAAGCCTTAGGCATGCCCATAATGAAGTACATCGATATACACTCCCACTTCCTATCAGGAATGGGAAGCGGTTGTAGTAAACCGGTAGGGTATGAGTGTTCCTTCTTATTCTGTTGGAAAACAAGACACTCTCTAACATATTAGAGAACATCTGATTTTATCCCTTTCCACATGAAGCGCTCTTGAATCTGACTATAAGTCTTGAAGTATCCAGGATGCCCTGCCATAGGTGTTTCATGAAAGGATCTCATCACTATGCTCTTTAACTTTGATATTGGGGTCAAAAAGATCCTCCCTTTGTAAATGATAATATCATTTACAACTGTATACCTATTGTCCTATAATGACCTCTCTACAATGCCAGAAGCCCAAGAGTCCTTCGCATACTCTGCCACGATCACATGTCTCCAATCCTTCGTAATCTCCACGATGGAGCTCAAATGTGGACAGCAAGACAAGGCATCAACAACCACATTTTGGGACCCTTTGACACAGGCAATGTCAAATTCATATGATTGTAATTTTCTCACCCACTTCTGCTGACAATCGTTGAGATCCCATTGTCCTAGGAAATTCCTCAGAATGTTATGATCTGTCCTAACAACAAACTTGTTTCCCAAGAGATATTGCTTGAATTTGTAAGGAAATTTGGGAGCGTCTCTAGTGAAAACTCCATA
The DNA here is from genome assembly GCA_007258455.2 of Sequoia sempervirens. NCBI lineage: Eukaryota > Viridiplantae > Streptophyta > Pinopsida > Cupressales > Cupressaceae > Sequoia > Sequoia sempervirens. Next base: position 280,765,237 of record VDFB02271358.1, read on the forward strand.
CAGTAGTGCCTTCGGTAACTTTCATTTCGATTAGGTTACCTCAAAGACACGTTCAACTATTTCCTAAAGCGGAAACAGACATAGTTATTTCCCACATTGATCCATCTGAGAGAAACATATGTAGATTCAACAATAATCAACAACATAGATGAAAGATACTACAGAAAATAGAACACAAAGATTTTACGTGGGGAAAACCCTTTCAGGTAAAAAACCCCACTCTCCAAAGTTTGAGCCATTGTATTCTTCAGCAACAGAAAGTTACAATACAGTTCCAAGCTCTTAGCCTTTTAGAGATTACATCTTGTTCATTTTGGATACAACTAGTAGCAAACTATCCCTGAGAGATCACCCATAGCAAACATGATTACGAGAGATTCCAGCAACTCAACTCTGTCTCTCAATCCTTTGCATCAACCTCATGGCCTCGGCCTATCAGCCAACCACTCGGTCCTCTCTTAATCATTTTCTCTTTTGCTCTTGACTCTTTGGCTCCTTGGCTTATCAACCCATCATCCCTCTACAGAACATCCAATGCATACATATATGCATTCGTTCTCAACAGGATCTCTGTGAATCGGTTAAAGATCACACTTTAGCAATCTACCAACTCGGCATCCCTATCGTTGTGGATGTTTCCACTATTGTGCAGATTTTTCCCTTCAAACCGTTCAGAAAATCCAACCACCAACCGTTTGAATTTTGCTTCCTCTGATTAGTCCATGTGCACCACGTCAGACAGTCTTCACTTGGTCAACAGCGATCAACTTGTGTCGCATGTCGGTGAGACACTAGAAGTGTCTCCCCAATGACACAAGACCTGATTACACATTGTCACCAAGAGTCCTCTCCATCAACAAGAGGTTCCACCAAGCTTACAAGTTACATCGACCTCAGCAAGCATATTGGTGAGACTATCGCTATCGCCAGGAGTTCACGTCGAGTCTTCAAATCATACTGAAACCCAAATAGTCGCCAAGAGTCATACCAATATCAGGTTTCCCATCAGAAAGACAATTGCTCTTCGCCAAGAGATAATACCGATGCCTCCATATTACTCTGAACTCTCACATCGGCCGGACAGTCCATCTTCGCTAAGACTTCATACTGAGCTCAGGAGTCATACCGAACACATTCAAGAGTCGGCGAGACTTACAGTCTTCACCAAGACCTTATACCGAGGTCTTAAGTCACCCCGAGCGCTGCATTCACCAGTCAGTAAGACTTATGTCTTTCGCTGAGACCACATACTGAGCACCCATGTCTTGCCGAGTCGGTAAGACATTTGACTTCGCCAAGACCTCTCACCGAGCACCGAGAGCTACACCGATGACTTCAGTTGCATCCCCGTTGGCGAGACCAACACCTATCGCCAAGACTTCACGCTGAAGTCTCTAGGTTACCTCGAGCTCACCTTTCACCAGGAGTTATGCCGAACGCATCCCACACCATCGGTGAGACAAATGCCCATTGCCAAGACTTCATAGTGAAGCCTTCAAGTCATACCAATGACTCCAATCGGTGAGACATCTCCCGGTCGCCAAGACTACATGTCGATAGGAACAAGTCATGCCGATTTCCCCATCAGCCAGATAGACCAAAGGTCATGCCAATATCGGCAAGACTTCCTATCATAGCCGAGACATCATTCTGATACATATGAGTTTCCCCGATGACCACAAGCAATGTTGGCAAGACTTCACATATCACCAAGACTTAATGTCGATACCCTTCGAGTTACTCCGAGTGTATTCAGTCAGCCAGACATCTCCCAATCACCAAGAGATCTTCCTGAATGTTCAAGTCACCCCGATGACTACAGTTGGTGAGACATCTCCCTATCGCTAGGACCACATACCGACACACTTGAGTTACCCCGACGGCTCCGAGAGAAAACATATCAGTGAGACAACCCTCCATCACTAAGACTTCATATCAAATCAAAAAGGTTACACCGATGACTCCAGTCGCCATAGGTCACACCGACATATGCTAGGCACCCGATAACAAACCCTTCTATCGCCGATACATTCCCACTCAGCAAAGAGTTACAACGAATGCACCAAGTCACAACGATAGGTCTATTCGGTAAGACTTAAACAAGGTCATAGCGACATGAGCAAACCACAAGATTACTGAACTGTCAATCGGCCAGACAACATAAATTTCACAGCAACCATGCTTTCTTAGAGGATTTAGCCTATGAGATTGAGGCACATTTTCTAACAATATCCCACTTGACGAAGATCACACAGGCACCTTCAAAGCAACCAGGAACTAAGATCACACTAGCTCCACCAGTTCAAACCCTGCAATACTCAAGACACCCAATCAACATGATTCAATAGATAACAGTCCACTAGACAATCTACAATAAATACCAGGCATCCAACTACAACTCACTAACCAATAAAGCAACTGATCACAGCCATCCAGGAAACCACATCGACCTCAAACATGCTCTCATGCTCCATCAAGAAATCAGCTCCAACATCCAAGATTTCCACCATCCAGGCAACAATCATGTCATCTTCCAACATGGCACATGTGGAAGAAAGATACAACCCAAGGTGAATAAGCACCATTCCAACAAACACAAGCAAAAGATCCCAGTGATCTCACCAACAAGATACTACTACCACTTCACTGTGTTCAAGTGCTATACATAAGCAATAAACTTCAAAGCTTCAAACAGAACACAACAGTGAAGTCATTATCCAAAAACAAGATAAAAAACATCAGTTAGAACAACAATCAGACTGATTGCTCCCATCCAACTGATTAACCCACGCAACTGAAAATAGCACCCACAGCTTGTGCTATACCATCCAATCTTTCATACCTCAATAGGTATGACCATTAGTAAACTCGTGTCGAACCAGAACCAACTCAACAACAGCAAATACAAGATCCAGTGTCAACCAGTCAAAGAAGACAAGACACATACAGGAACTCCCACTGCCAGAGTAATTCAGATCTCAAAGATCAAAATGCATAAACAAGTCTACCAATTTTAGCACATAGAAAATGTAACCATGTAGTACCAAGGAAATATCCACAATGATATGCACAACCTGCAACAACCTGCCACAAGAAACATTTCTCTCACCACAAACCTTCACAGCCACAGAGAGGAACTCTGCACATCATCTTCCTGTAGAACATCCTCCTATATACACTTCTAACAACCAGTTGTGTCAAGGATGATCTTCTTCTTATCCCAAAAGAAAGCCTTAACAACATCCATTCGTTCAATTACCAAGATCAAACTATCTTTAAAACCAACATGGATGTAAGCATCTCAAAGAAGATCAAGCTTGTTCATTTCCCATTTCAGGAAATCAGCCCATACATCATCTCCTACCAATTCTCATTAGTAATCAAGGAGATAAAAGAAACTATACAACTTCCACTATGAATCTTCCAGAATCATTAAACAGTAATTCAAGATCCATATCATGAAAGTAAACTTAATAAAACACATTTGAAAAATATAATGGGCCACATACCTTTTAGATAAACTACCGAGAAGACCAAGAGTGGGAACAAGAATACTCCTTCAATATATACAAGTCATCATGACTAATCCAAGAGCAATCTCCTCATAGGTCTCTTATTGAACTCACGTTCAACCAAGGTGAAGGCTACTCGGACTTTTTGCTAAACAACTTTAACAAGAGTAACAAGCAGCAACTCATCTCTCATAAGAGAAAAACAACCTCACCTTATTCTTCATGTATCCATGAGTACTAGCAACTGATCATCTCATGCTAAACTTCAACTGCACTACTACAACATCATGAAGTATCAAGCAAATAATAAAAGCACTCAATACACAAAGAATTACCAGATCACTGTCAAAGCTCCAAGCAATTGAATTAGGAACTTATCATGACATCATGATCTACACATCCCCATAGGAGATCCCATGCTTTAGGTGACTTTTCCATTGTCTCAAGTACAATGCACAATGCCAAAACTCCAGTGTACAAGCAAGAGTATACCATGACATAAGAAAATAGACTCAAAAAATAGCATCACCTGTCAAGCACCACCAACACCTTAGCCAAAGACTCTAAGCGTCTTCCATGGTTCCAAGATGTTGCACATCTTCAAATAATGTCCATGCAAAAGCGCAAGAACCCTTCTACAACACTAAAGAAGACCATTCACCACCACGTGATGAATCCACAGTCACTGCTAGAGCTCCCATTGAAATGTGACACCCAAGCTCTCCAAGCATCATGACTACCTGCTACAAGTTCCCATAACCAACTATTCAGGTACTCAATAGTATCCATCCTCTCATCTCAAAGCAATCACACCAATGCACAAGTGACCACAGACAAGGCCAGCTAACAAGTTTGTACCAACAATGAATCAACCTTGTGGATATAGACAGTCCACATCCGAGTTGTCTTATAGCAAACATGTAGGTAAAGACAGCCCACAACATTGCACAACCCATAGATCCATTCAACATAAACATGCAAACCCATCATTGCATTGGAAACAACATCACTAAGATATCAAAGAGAATAACCACATAGACAACATGACTCAAACACTAGATCACACCAGATTTGACTTGCCAAACATGTCCACAATGAGCACCATAATCAAGGAACACCACCACAAGAATGCTGAGTGAGAAATCACTTACCAACACTCCCATGCAGAGAAGAAAACATACCTCCTCAAACCATGCACCAAGCATGCATGCAGACCTGCAACTATCTCATCTAGGAACACCCCAAAAGGCCAATACCTAGACAATAGCTTAATAGCAACTCCACATGATCACAAGTTTTGCTTAACCGTGTAAAACCTACAAAACCACAGAGCCATGCAAGTACAAAACATCCTTAGAAAGGAAACAACAGTTCAAGAGAATCCAGACCCCTTTCAGGCTAGCTCTAAACCACCAACATGTACATGCATCCGAGAAGGAAAGGCTGTTTTGAAGGCGCAAATCGTCAGCAATTAACTACATGGCTAAAGGCATTCAAAGTTCGCGATAGGGTAGCTGCCTGGGAACCACCACCTAGCATAAGCACTATAAAAAAATCCATCTCATACTTCAAGGTTAAACCTCTACCAGCTAGGAAACACAGATCATAACATGATTAACTACTTTTTCCATCTTGACCATCCTTCAAATTGCATGTTGTCTCAGAATACCACAAGGCTTCCACTCATCAAAGGATCAATCCATCAGTCCATTCCTCTAGATTTCTTCCAACCCATCAAGCTAAGAAATCTTCACAGGAGAAATATCTAGAACCAAAAACCAAAAGAAGGCTCTGATACCACTTGTAAGGAAATTTGGGAGTGTCTCTAGTGAAAACTCCATACAATAGTGCCTTCGATAACTTTCATTTCGATTAGGTTACCTCAAAGACACATTCAACTATGTCCTAAAGCGGAAACAGACACAGTTATTTCCCACATTGATCCATCTGAGAGAAACATATGTAGATTCAACAACAATCAACAACACAGATGAAAGATACTACAGAAAATAGAACACAAATATTTTACGTGGGGAAAACCCTTTCGAGTAAAAAACCCCACTCTCCAAAGTTTGAGCCATTGTATTATTTAGCAATAGAAAGTTACAATACAGTTCCAGGCTCTTAGCCTTTCAAAGATTACATCTTGTTCATTTTGGATACAACTAGTAGCAAACTATCCCTGAGAGATCACCCATAGCAAACATGATTACGAGAGATTCTAGCAACTCAACTCTGTCTCTCAATCCTCTGCATCAACCTCATGGCCTCGGCCTATCGGCCAGCCACTTGGTCCTCTCTTAATCATTTTCTCTCTAGCTCTCAGCTCTTCGGCTCCTTGGCTTATCAGCCCATCATCCCTCTACAAAATGTCCAATGCATACATATATGCATTTTTTCCCAACAAGATCTTTGTGAATCGGTTCAAGATCACACTTTAGCAATCTACCAACTCGACATCCCTATCATCGTGGATGTTTCCACTCCTGTGCAGATTTTTCCCTTCAAACCGTTCAAAAAATCCAATGGCCAACCATTTGAATTTTGCTTCCTCTGATTGGTCCACGTGCACCACGTCAGACAATCTTCACTCGGTCAACAGCGATCAACTTGTGTCGCATGTCGATGAGACACTAGAAGTGTCTCTCCGATGCCACAAGACCTAATTACACATTGTCGCCAAGAGTCCTCTCCATCGACAAGAGGTTCCACCGAGCTTACAAGTTACATCGACCTCAGTAAGCACATCGGTGAGACTATCGCTATTGCCAGGAGTTCACATCGAGTCTTCAAGTCATACCGAAACCAAAATATTCACCAAGATTCATACCGATATCAGGTTTCCCATCGGCAAGACAATCGCTCTTCGCCAATAGATAATACCAATGCCTCCATGTTACTCTGAAGTCTCCCATCGGTCATGCATTCCATCTTTGCTAAGACTTCATACCGAGCTCAGGAGTCATACCGAACACATTCAAGAGTCGGTGAGACTTATCGTCTTCGCCAAGACCTTATACCGAGGTCTTAAGTCACCCCGAGTGCTGCATTCACCAGTCGGCAAGACTTATGTCTTTCACTGAGACCACATACCGAGCACCCATGTCTTGCCGAGTCAGTAAGACATTTGACTTCGCTAAGACCTCTCACCAGGCACCAAGAGTTACACCGATGACATCAGTTGCATCCCCATCGGCGAGACCAACACCTGTTGCCAATACTTCACACCGAAGTCTCCAAGTTACCCTGAGCTCACCTTTCGCCAGGAGTTATGCCAAACGCATCCCACACCGTCGTTGAGACAAATTCCCGTCACCAAGACTTCATAGCGAAGCCTTCAATTCATACCGATGACTCCAATTGGCGAGACATCTCCTGGTCACCAAGACTACATGCTAATAGGAACAATTCATGTTGATTTCCACATCGGCCAGACAAACCAAAGGTCATGCCGATATCAGCAAGACTTCCTATTGTCGCTGAGACATCATTCCGATACATATGAGTTTCCCCGATGACCACAAGCAATGTTGGCAAGACTTCACATATCACCAAGACTTCATGTCAATACCCTTTGAGTTACTCCGAGTGTATTCAGTCGGCCAGACATCTCCCAATCACCAAGAGATCTTCCTGAATGTTCAAGTCACCCCGATGACTACAGTCGGTGAGACATCTCCCTATCACTAGGACCACATACCGACACACTTGAGTTACCCCGACGACTCCAGGAGAAAACATATCAGTGAGACAACCCTCCATCACTAAGACTTCATATCAAAGCAAACAGGTTAGACTGATGACTCCAGTCGCCATAGGTCACACCGACATACACTAGGCACCCGATAATAAACCTTTCTGTTGCCAAGACATTCCCACTCGGCAAAGAGTTACAACGAATGCACCAAGTCACAGTGATAGGTCTATTTGGCAAGACTTAAACAAGGTCATAGCGACATGAGCAAACCACAAGATTACTGAACTATCAGTCGACCAGACAACATAAATGTCACAGTGACCATGCTTTCTCAGAGGATTCATCCTGTGAGATTGAGGCACATTTTCCAACAGAATTTTTCCAATGCATGCATAATGGCCAACATCTCCTTATCATAGATACTATAGCTCATCTCTGGACCCCATAGTTTTATGCTCTCAAACACTATCGGATGTTTGTCCTGCATAAGGACTGCACCAATTCCCTCACCCAATGCACCACACTGTAGCTCAAATGGTCTAGAGAAATCCGGCAAAGCAAGAACTAGACAAGTAGTCATTAGCTATTTGAACTTCTTGCAACAATCTTATGCCTCTGGAGTCCAAACAAATTCCCCTTTCTTTGTCAAATTCTTAAGGGGTGCTACATTCCATGAATATCCATTGATGAATCTATTGTAGAACCCACACAAGCCCAAAAATATTCTAAGTTGAGTAAGCCTCTCAAGTATCGGCCACTCAATGATAGCCCTAACCTTGTCATGGTCCATACACACTCCCTTTGCATTGATTATGTGTCCCAAGTACAGTAACTCTATCATGCCCGAATCACATTTGGAATCCTTAGCATACAAGGATTCCCTGCCAAGGATATCTAATACGGCATCTAGATGGCCGATATGCTCACCCCATGTTTTGTTTTACACCAAAATGTCATCGAAGAAAACTAGCGCACAAACCACCTCAGTTGTAAATGAAAAACCCTATTCATTGTGGATTGAAATGTAGCAGGCATATTGGTTAGCCCAAATGGCATAACCACAAACTCAAAATTCCCACAATGACAACAAAAGACTTTTTTCTCAATGTCTTGCTCCCTCACACGAATCCGATGATACCCCAATATCAAGTCTATTTTTGTAAAGAAACAGGCACCATGTAGCTCATCTATCCACTCATCAATCCAGAGAATAGGATACATGTTTTTGATTGTCGGGTATGTGCAGGATCATGATGGGCCAAACAGGCCCTTAAGTGGCAATGAAAATTCAGAAAAATCAGTTAGGCAACTTGACGTAAAAATTTGAATAAGTTATCTATATTATTTCAAAAACATGTAAGAATAGAATCTATGGGAAATTGAATGTAGTTTCTAAACTACTAGGTTTATTTTTTTTTAAACAAAATCTATTTGGTGAAAATTTGAAATTTCAATGCGATATTACTT